>OX376056.1:3164001-3764001 GCA_947361185.1 Charanyca ferruginea
GATCTTCGTTAAAAGATTAGTTTTATTATATTTCTGTAGAGATTGGCAAAGGTGTAATATTACTGAAGCATGGTCGGTGACTGTGGAATTAACTACAAATACTGAAGCTGGCTGTGCCGTATTTAGTAACAAATGATCCAAGCAATTCTGAATTCTTGTTAGAAATGTGTGTCCAGGCAGTAGGCCCAATTGAGCAGTAACATTTAAATAAGTTTCGCTATTCCTGTCAGTCTACAAAAGTGGATCTAAGGACGTTGTCGAAAACTATTGGCCTATCTCGGTTCTTCCGACAATATCAAAAATACTAGAGAAAGTACTGAACACTAGGCTAATTCGCTACTTATAACACAATAAGATCTTGTCGGAATCTCAATTTGGCTTTAGGCGAGGAAAGAGCACTGAGGATGCTGTCAGCCAACTGGTAGAACACATATCATCTTGTGTGGACGCTAATCAAAAATGCATCGGCATTTTCTTCGACTTGGCTAAAGCTTTCGACACCGTCTCAATTCCTATTCTTGTGGACAAGCTAGAGCGTGTTGGTATTCGGGGAAATGCTTTAGGTATTTTTAGAGATTTCCTCCAGGACAGGACGCAGAGAGTAAAAATAGGGGGACACATTAGCTCAGACGCCCGGGTGGTATTTGGCGTACTACAAGGAAGTATACTCGGCCCGAGTCTCTTCTTGATCTACATAAATGATCTGTGTCAGCAAACGCTCGTAAATGGCAAAATTTTCACGTATGCTGATGACACAGCTCTTGTATTTCATGGCGGGACTTGGGACGAGTTAAGACAAAACGCTGAGGTGGGCCTACATAGAGTGGATCAGTGGCTAAGAGCCAATCTTTTAACTGTGAATCTTTCAAAGTCAACACAAATTCAATTTAGTTACTCGAAGGTTAATCCCAAGAAAATTGATATCAAATTACATGTGTGTAACTCACCTCTCGAAAATAAAACCTGTTCATGTCTTACTTTAGGGAAATCGGTTACAGTGAAATACTTAGGGGTTATACTGGACGAAAAACTAAGCTGGCGCCAGCATATAGACCTTACCACCGCGCGTATTAGAAAATTAGTCTGGATTTTTAAAAAACTCAGAGATGTAGCTGACCTTGAGTTATTACGCACAGTGTATTACGCACTAGCACAATCAGTTCTCGCATACTGTATTCGGGTTTGGGGTGGCGCGTGTAAGGCTTACATGATTCGCCTTGAAAGGGCTCAAAGATCTGTCCTTAAAGTAATGACATTCAGGCCATTCAGGTTTCCCACCATAACTTTATATGAGAAATGTCAAGTATTAACAGTACGGCAGATGTATATTTTAGAAATTGTCATCAAACAGCACCTTATTACGCCATATAAAACGCACCATACGAAACATTTGTTCATTGGTTAAATGTCGAACTGCATCGGCTAGAAAGCAGCATAAGTATTTGTCTATGTATTTGTATAATAAAATAAACAAAGAACTTGAAATAAATCCTCTTACAATCAAGGAAGCTAAAAGTAAGGTTAAATCATGGCTACTTATGCATGACTATACACAAACCGAACTCCTCCTAAAATAGGAACAAATATAGCAATCCACATATCCCACACAAGTACACATACCTATCTATAACATCACACACATACCACATACCTACATTACACACTCACACTCCATGAACACTACACACCATATACACTATACCTACACCATATACACTACACCACTCACACTCCTATAAATTATTCCACGTAAGAAATGTTTTTCATATTATTATTTTATTACATTTACATTTATTATTTTATTTTATTTACATTTCCATTTTATTTTTTATTTTTTGTATGTGCTCTAGTGTAATTCTTATTGCATAAACCTCAAATCATATAATTGGGAGAAGACACTGGCTCCTGTAACACAGGTACTAAACCTAGCGCAGGAGTCAGGGCCTCACTACTTTGTTAAGACTATTTATGTCAATAAAGAATTTATTATTATTATTATTATTAATAATAAGACAACAGAGAAGAGCCCCTCTGAGCTGTTGTTCAGTTGCAGATTGACAAATGCTTCGGAAAACGTATTGACTGACATAATTGAAGAAACAACTGAAAGAATCGATGGTGATGCGTTAGTAAAACTAAGGTCGAATGCTAGAGAAAGGATAGAAAAACAACAGGATTATGCTAAAAAGCAGTTTGATAAGCATAGGAAGGGTCAGACACAATATAACGTAGGTGATTTAGTCAGGGTGGTAAGGACCGTAATAGACAAAGATCATGTAGGAAAATCACATAAACTCATCCCTAAATTCCAAGGCCCCTATCGAATCCTGCCTTCAGTGCAGATAATGAATGGCATTGAGAAATCGATGTCGCACATATATGATTGCAAGATAGTGAGTAAGATTATACAATGTGAGCACAATTTGTCATAGAGGTCAGTGCAGATAATGAATGGTACCAAGATAACGGTGCCGCACAGTTGACCGAAGAGTTGACAGATTGTGCAAGAAACAAAGAATGAGAATACAGATCCAGCTTCATGAATCTAAATTGTGATAACGATTTTTGACCTAGATAAAAATGATAAGCTAAATTGAGATAAACTTAGATATAAGATGAATATAAAGACACCTGATAGACATAGATTGTGTTAAGAGTGTAGTACCTTAGCTTACCTTACATTACTATTGAGTAAATTTGAATTTAAATTGTAATAATGAATTATTGAAGAATGAAATTAGCTGTAGAATTATGTATTCATAATCAAGTTATAATTAATATTTTGTTATTTTCTTTTATTATGTTTTGTATTATCAAATTGGTGATTATAACAATTTACACCAAACAAGTGTGAGGACTCACTTGCACAGGATGGCCGAGCTGTAAGGTTAATTAGCCAAGATGTTAGTGTTTTCTTCTAAAATCCTATCAATCTAGTATGCAACCATGCATACAATATACTAGTATTAAATTTAGTTATTATTATTCTTGTTCAATATTAAATCGACTATTTAATTGTATCAAATCAGAGTTAGGTATGACAACACTTTCAAAGTCAAAGTCAAAGTCAAAGTCAAAAGTTTATTTGTGAAACATAGGTATAAAAAGGTCACACATATAGAATAGTACGCTATGTTTTACCATAAGACATACAAATATTTAAACATGTAAAATAAATATAAGTACTACAAAATTTTGCATTAATAAAGATAAACATCACAATATTCATAAAAATTACAAATGTCAAAATTTTTATTGTAGCATTAATCATTACAAATTATCGTTTAAAAACTCGTCTATTGTCACACCTCGGACACTTCATACAAAACTTGCAAAATAATTACCTATTACTACTACAAAACCAAATGACGTCTGTACACGTGCAAATGTGTGCGTGAATTTTAGTAGGGTTGAATCAGTTGGATGTCGTGGCGTACAAAATGGCGCGAAAAGTGCAGCGCTTTGCGTCGGGCGAACCGAACGACGACGGAACTACCCGAACGTTTCGAGCATTATAATGAAGTGATCTTGTCCGAGCGGTCAATTATTTATTTCTTAAAGAAATAAAATAAATGATATTTGATTTTGAATACTCGGATTTGCAATGACATAAAAGTAATATTATAATATTTATTATGTAAAGAGGTTTATTTATTCATCAATAATGGTAAATTAAGGTACCTAATTACAAAATATGGAATTCACGATCGCCAACGGAATGGGGCGACGCGACAAAGTTAGTGCGTAGGGTACTTCTTTTCAATTCCAAGAATGAATAGAACGTGAAAGAATGGGATATAAGTACATTACAAAGACAATAAAGAGAGAGAGCAATATTAATAGCTGGTAATGTTGGTATGTTATTATTACGGAAGTTTTAATTGTATTATTATAAAACGACGAAAACTTGGAAAATAAATGAATCATCGAGATTAAAACTAATAAATAAAACTTAAAACAAAATAAATCGCAAAATTGTGTGTTTGTGTCAGCAGTACCTACAGCGCTGCAGTTCTTACGATTTTGAACGCCCTGGCTAAAGAGTCGGCGGTTAGCACCTCTAAGTGTGGGGTGAGGGTGCGGTATCTGATATAGCGCGGGGAAGGGAGTGTCCCTTCTGTACGTAGTACTATTAAGTATTCTGTGCTATTGTATAGTAGCATTTGTCAAGAAGTAGTTTGTGCAGTGCTATTTTAAATTTAGACAATGGCATTATTTTTATGGAATTAGGGATTTTATTAAATATTCTAGGAGCAATTCCGAAAAAGCTTTTGTACATCAAGGCTGTCTTACATTTTATGTTACATAATTGATTTTTGTACTGAGCACGCAATTGAGTTTTCTTGACTGCTGATAGTTTGACAAATAAATGCGGGTTTCTTTTTACAAAAAGTGCAGTTTCTAATATGTATAGTGCCGGAAATGTTAACAGTTTCATTGATTTGAAGTAAGGCATACAACTGTCTGTGGTTTGTAGACCGCACATAGACCTAATGCAACGCTTTTGCATCCTGAATACTGTCTCTCTATCAGTCGATTGTCCCCAGAAAATAACACCATATCGAAGAATTGAACCTACTAAACCATGATACGCTGTCAATAATGTTTCAATATTTACTTTTTTTGAAAGTTGGAAGAGTGCGTATGCGGATTTACTCATGCGCTTACATATATCTTCTACATGGAGTTTCCAAGTGAGCTTATATTATTATCGATAGTTTACTTTACTTTGTTATGACATTTTTAGACGTTTGAAAAAGCGCGGTGAAATGATGCTATTCGTTGTTCGATGGTTGAACCGAACACTTGTCAGAAATAAATCTGTTTATATCATTACAATCATTGTTTAATTTTAGAGATAAGGATTAAATCCTTTATCTCAGAAGTGGGATAAGTAAATTACGCCTAAAATTTTGACGAAATATTACCAAAAAACCACGTGTTTCGTGTTTTTGTTGTGTACGAAAGTTACTGACATTATTTAAGTAACAAATGGATAAAACGAACGGTAATCGCAAGAGTAATAAGCGTAAACGTCGTCGTGAGCAGAGCAGAGAAACGAGATCAAGCACTACGCATAGACAAAAACAGCGAAGGCAGCGATCGAGCAATCGCGATGGTTCGTTGGAATCTCTTCGTAGTGGCGGCCGCAGTTCCCGTGAGCAGTCTACGAGACGCAGTCACCAACCGAAGCGGAGTCGCAGCCGTGACGGGTTGCGTAGTCGGAGCAGCAGCTATGAGCAGCGTCGGCGACGTCGTCCCAGCCGGGGCTTGCAGGGGAGGCTCAACAGGCGAGGCCGCAGCAGGCGCTCAGAATCCAGCATTAAGCGTCACACACCTCCAGTTCCTGGTCTCGTGAGTACCTCCAATGTTCTTAATAGTGACACGCAAGCGTTTTTTGCTACTCTAGTAGAAGCGCTAACCAATAGTCGACCTCAGGGCAACAAATTTTCCATGCTAGGCAATGTGATTCCAGATTTTGACCCTATGGTTAAAAGTCAGACTATAATTATGTGGATCAATAAAGTTGAAGAATGTGCTAAGCTCTACGATTGGGGCGACGATCAGATAATACACAACGCTCTCCCTAAACTGTCAGGGATTGCTAAATCTTGGTACCAGGCCCTTCCATCTATGTCGTATTCATGGTCTGAGTGGAAGGACAAACTGGAGCAGTCATTTCCGAGTAGTGAAGACTATGCCGAATTACTAACCGAGATGTTGTCAAAACGTGTGAAATTTAACGATTCTTTGGAACATTATTATTATGAAAAAATTAATCTGCTAAATCGATGCGAAATACGTGGAAAACGTGCGGTAGATTGCTTACTATATGGAATTGAGGATAGGTCATTGAGATTAGGCGCGAAAGCAGCAAAATGTCAGGAGCCGGAGCAGGTTCTCACATACTTTCAATCAATCAAGCAACATTTTCGTGAACCAGATCGGTCAAAGGTGAATTATGATAAACGTAACAACACTATATGACAACACTTTGTTATAACATTTTTAGACGTTTGAAAAAGCGCGGTGAAATGATGCTATTCGTTGTTCGATGGTTGAACCGAACACTTGTCAGAAATCAATCTGTTTATATCATTACAATCATTGTTTAATTTTAGAGATAAGGATTAGATCCTGTAGAACTGAGAGTCGAAGTGACGGGGAAATTACCTTACAGAATGCCGCTTCTTACGTCATCTCATACTTTATATGTCAAAATCTCCCTGTCAATTTAGTTCAACTCGCTGATATGCTCGCAAGGGTGGCGCTAGTGAAAATTCGAATTATCAACCGAGTTTTTAGAATGCCAATCAAGAAACTCACAGCGGATTTAGATTCGAAGTTTAGAATGAGGTCTTACAGAATCGCACCCCTGCTGTTATTTATTGCCATAGGTCTTTGACAGTCGTTATGGCAGCCAGAAGCTAGAAAATCAAAAGATACTTGAGTATGTATACCTACACAAGTTAAAAATGGTTAAAAATATAATAAAATATTATTATTTTTTATTTATATACGCAGTAAATAATAATTCTTAATTTAACAACTAAAATCTCAATCAGTAATTAAAGGTGAACAAAACGAATAAATGATAATAAAATAAAAAAGCACTTTCAAAAAGTACAGAATGAAAAGGGAACCATTTTTGCACAACACTCCTTTATTATAATCTGTACAAACCAAAATAAACGGTTGCAATCGACGGGAGAATCAGAAGTTACACCTGTCTAAAGTTATAATTGTGAAACCCGCTAACGACACCCGATTCTAAATAAGTCAGACGAATATAAAACCCATTTTCAAACTCTACGAAGTTGACGGAGAAGCCTGAAAAACATATTCTAAACTTTCACTTGTGCAACTGCTGTGTTGGAAGAGAAATCATAAGATTTCCCTTGCAAAGAAAGTCAAAAATATTGCTTACGGAAATAGAAATAAAACTCTAAAGAAATCGTACAGAATTATTAATTTGTAGAATAAATGATATTAATTTCATGCATTATTTTGATAACTCTAAATAGTACATTTTTATATCGATATTTTATTTACATACAGTGAATTTTATGTGCAATATTTACACGAATAATAAAAAAGGAAAACCTATAAATATTAAACTAAAAACCTAAAACTATTAGTTATTACTTAAAACCTAAGGCAATAAGACATCATAAAATATGGAGTCCCACAAGGATCCATATTGGGACCATTATAATTTCTAATATATTATATTAATAAAATAACAGAAATAGGACTACATGGCCATTTAACTCTGTACGCAGATGTCACATGTCTGTTTTATTTCGGAACATATGTTTATGAAGCTATTTCGCGAGCCCAAGAAGATTTAAAAACTTTGTTCCAATGGTTCCAACATAATTTGCTAACCGTTAACACTGCAAAAACATGTTACATTATCTTTAAAGCCAAAAATAAAATAATTCATAATCCGTTAACTATTGATAACATACCATTAGAGCAAAAAACCTACGAAAAATACCTTGGCCTCAGAATCGAAAATTGTCTAACATGGAACAAACAAATTGATTATATTAAGAATAAAATTTCGTCACTTATTGGATCACTTCGAAATCTAAATAAATGTATACCCAAAAAAAGCGGCCAAGTGTGAGTCGGACTCGCCCATGAAGGGTTCCGTAGCAGCAAGTAACATAAATAAAATAAATAAAAAAGCCTTTTATTTCATGCAGACAACAGATTTACAAGACAAGTATAGATATTATTTATATATAGTTTGTAGTAATATAAGTTTAATTACATGGTTTAATAGTATTAATATTCTTAATCATAATATCTACGTAAGTAATACAATTTAAAAAAATATGTATTATAAACATACATTTTATAAATTATTTATCACACTTTTATTAACAAAATATTTATAATTGTATCTTTTCTTAAAAATATTTAAAAAATGAGAATTTTAAAATTAAAAAGAAAAAATGATAATATAATACAAAATTTATAAAATAAAATAACAAAAATATTTAAATTATTTAAAATTAAAAAATTATAGTATTGAACATTAGTTATGTATTAAAAAAACTGAAACAAAACTGTTAAAAATACAATATAATTATTATTAAAAAAATAATTAAAATGGTATGCATGAACCTCTCACTAGGTGAGAGTGAAGGCCTCCTCCAGAGATGACCAGTGGTCTCTGTCGATAGCTTCTAACATCCAGTTTTTTCCTGCGACTCGTATGATGTCGTCTGTCCATCTAGTTATCGGTCTTCCTCGTTTCCGAAAACCTGTAGGGCCAGGCCATGACGTCATGCGAATAGTCCAACGGTCGTCACTCATTCTTGCTACGTGTCCTGCCCATCTCCATTTGAGCTTAAGGGCGTAGGTGAGAGCATCTGTTACTTTTGTCTTTTGTCTGATGATGGAGTGCCGAATTTTTTCAGTTTTTTTTATTTTTGCGATACTTCTTTCCATACTTCGCTGGCAGGACGTAATTTTATTTTTAACTCGGTGAGTGAACTTCCATGTTTGGCATGCGTAAGTGAGTGAGGGTAACAGACATGAGTTCATAACTTTGCTCTTGATTTTCATCGGCATTTGGCTTTTTAGAATTTCCTTTATGCTCCAAAACTTTTTCCATGTCATTGTTATTCTTCTTTCTACTTCTGAGTCGTTGTTATTTTTTTTAAAAGAAATTTGTTTCCCTAAGTAAACATAGCTATCAACGTACTCCACTGGTGTGTTGTTAAGAAGTATTGGGTTTTGTGCGCAATTTGTCATTAGTTTTGTCTTGCTCAAGTTTATTTCTAGTCCTGCCTCTCTGCTTGCTTGTTGTAGCGTGTTTAACATTGTTTCCAACTCAGAGCTGTCTTCTGATAGCAGGATAATGTCGTCAGCGAATCTGAGGTGGCTTATATATTTCCCTTTTACGTATATACCCACTGTATCCCAATTTAATTTGCCGATTATTGATTCCAGGACTGCTATAAAGATTCTAGGTGATAGAGGGTCGCCTTGCCTAACTCCTCTTTTTATGGGGATGGGTGGACCTGCGGACTCCAGATTCACCCTACTTGTGGTGTTTTCGTAGAGGTATTTTAAGACCTGTACGTATTTTTTCTCCACCTTCTGTGATTGTAGAGCTTTCCATATGGATGAGTGAAGTATTGAATCGAAGGCTTTCTGGTAATCTATGAATACTATGTAAAGAGGACGTTGAAATTCTTGATATTTCTCAATGAGTAATTCTAGAGAATGGATGTGGTCCACTGTCGAATAGTTTCTACGAAACCCTGCTTGTTCGATCGGTTGGCATTTCTCTAGAGTAGTAGTGATTCGCTTCTCTATAGTTGATGCGAATAATTTGTAAAGTGATGGAAGGAGGCTTATTGGTCGATAGTTGTCTATGTTCTTTGGATCGCCTTTTTTAAACAGCAGTATAATATCTGACTTGGACCATTGTGAAGGTGTTGTGGACGAGCTTAAGATTAAATTGAACAGATGTGTTAGTGGATTCACAAGATGAGCACATGCTAGTTTTATGGCCTCGTTTGTAATTTTGTCTGGTCCTGGACTCTTCTCTGCTTTTAGGTTTTTAATTCCCATTACAATTTCAAGTTCCTCCACTGGTAGTATGTCCTCGTCGTCGCTATTATTTTCTGACTCATTTTGGTGGGTATGGGTATATTGTTGGGTTGGGGCACTATACAGTTGTTTGTAAAAGTTGGTAGCTATGTGTAAAATATCCCTTCGGTCGTGTGTTGTTTTTTGAGAGTCTTGTAGTTCTTCTATCCATGTTTTGTGGGATTTCAGTTCCTTGTAGGCTTTTTTTAAGCTTCCTGTAGACTTGAGATGCCTTTCTATAGTAAGTTTTCGATGGTTTGCGTAGTCCTTTCGAATATATTTGCTTACCAGTTTGTAAAGTGCTCTCAACTCGTTTTTCATAGCTCGCGTCTTTGGTTTTACTTTTTGTAGATCACTTCTTCGTTGTATTAATTTTGTAGTATGAGTTGATATCACGCAGCTTCTAGTTTTGTTTTGATTTGGTTTAAGGGCTTTCTTCAAACTAGTGTCCAGTATGTTTATTATTTGGTCGTAGCATTCTTGTACTGAGTTGGTTTCTTGGCAGTTTATGAAGCCTTCTTTGTTTTCGTTCAGTGATAATTTGTATCTTAAAATTTCTTCTTTATTTTTAAGTAGACTCCTTGAGTTGTTAGCATAGTTAATTCTGGATGCTTTTGGATTTTGTATGAGAAATGTAGCTCTTACGAGTCTGTGGTCCGTAGGAAAATTCAAATTGATGACTTGCATATTTTGCACATTCTTTGGGAAATTTGTCAGAATGAAGTCCAGTTCGTTTTTAGTAGTACCATCAGGGGATCTCCAAGTCCATCTTTGTTTATTTTTCTTTTTATAAAAAGTATTTATTATTGAAAAATGGTTTTCATATGCGAATTCGATTAGTTTTTCACCTCTGTGGTTTCTTGTGCCATATCCATGGCACTTCATTATTAAATTTTCGTCTGGAGCTGGTTGACCAATTTTAGCGTTGAAGTCCCCCATCAATATAAGGTTTTTTTCTGATAATTTCAAGGCTTTATCGATGGTGTCGTAAAGAATTTCTATTTCAGAGTCGCTAGCCGCTTCTGTCGGGGCATAAACTTGTATTATACTAACTCTGAAATTATTGATATTAAGCGTTAATAAAGCTACTCGTTCTGACATTCCATTGAAGCTCTCGATGTAGGGCTTGAGGTATTTCTTCACAAGAAAACCCACGCCATAAAGGCCTGGAGTTTCTCCTATGTAGTAGAGTATAACATTATCGTATTCTTGTATTGAATTTCCTAACCTTCTTATTTCAGACAGACCAATTACATCGAATTTTGTGTTTTCCAGTGCGTTCATTAATTCTAGCAGGCGGGCATGTGTTGATAGGGTCCTTACATTATATGTCGCTATATAAAGCAGGTTGTTGTTCGTGGGTTCTATCATAATTGAAGTCTTTGTCTCTGGAGGGTTTTGGTCTACTTCTCCCACGGTGACCGGCCGGATTGGGAGAGGATTGATAATATTTTTGTTACACGATATGGTTTGCGTGGAGGAGGCCTCGGATTTTCATGCATCTTCAGTTCTTTTGACGTAAGACATCATTGTGTTTTTGTTACATTTGTATTTTTTATTTATTTGAGTAGATGTTCTTTGTTGAAGCGGTATTGTCGTACATTCAGGGGTCTGGGGTTGCAATAAAGGCATTTGCGGTGGTGTTACAGAAAGCTGCCTTTTATTGGTGTTCGTTTCCTTATCGTTTTGTTTTATAATAAGTTTATCGTATTTTATAAAGGCAATGTTGCCCTTTTCTTTTTCCTGTCGCTGTTGTTCTTTGAGTTCTTCTCTTTTTCTCAGAATATTTACAGGAAATTCCTCCGTGATGTAAATATTTGAACCTTCCAAGTTCTTTTTCTTCTTTAGAATATTAATTTTTTTGCCTAGTGTGGTGAATGCTACCGATATTGGCCTAGGCCGGCTCCCCTTTTTACCGATTCGTCGAACTGACTGTACTTCAAAAACCTGGATTTCTTCTTTAATTTTGTTTTTTATTATTTCTAGAATATTTTCTTGTAAATCTGAGTACGACCTTTCGCACTCTTTTTCTTCTACGCCGAAGAACATTACATTTCTTTGTACGCTATTCTTTTCTAGTATGTATATTCTTTTTTCCTGTTCCTCCATTTTTAATTTCATGCAGCCGATTTCTTCGTTTATTTCGCCAAGTTTAGTGTTTATATGTGTTGTTATTTTAGTTGTGATTTTATCTTCTAATTGCGCAACATTTGAGTCTATAGAGGTGAATCTCTGTGCGAACTCACTTCTCATATCCAAAATTAGCTTTTTTAGGTCCTCCATTTAGGCTAAGTACAAACGACTTTGCTTTACTTGCCTAACAGGTAGTGCCCTCTGTTGGTGAACTGTTGTATTTTTATAGAAGTCGATTTAGTCAAACGGGACGCTCTTGCGCTGATGATCGACAGCGTGTCGTAGGTCTTAGTAGTTTAGATTGCTTTTAATAGATGGCGCTTGTTGTTGCGCGATAATAAGTTTCACTTTTATTGTTTTGGAAAGATAATATCTAAAGTTCAATTTTTAACACTTAAATGTTAGCACACTTTGACTAAATTAACATTGTTCTCTCGACTGCACTAATAATTGTTTGTGGCATTTGTGGAAGTTGTCCAAGATGCTAGGAAATGAGCAGGTTCAAAGTCCATTTTTTGTTAACGAAACATTTGTTTTGACTGTTACGATTTGAATTTTGATTATTTTATGCGTCGTGTTTTCACTTACGGTTTTTGCTTGAGTTCGATCCTAAACATGTACGATATCACAAGCAATAGTTTATCTTGATATGCAATCACATTTTAAGTCATAAAAGTCGGTTTCTTTTCAAAAGTTATTACACTTTTTTAATTGTTTACCACTTCACAATATACCATTTGTTTTTTCACTACACAATTGTCACTTGAGAATGAATGTGTCCTTTCACTGAGTCACTTATTTTCACCTCTTCAATACTGTTATTTTATTTATAAAAGATTTTAAATCACAGAGCTGACGTTATCGTGTTGGCGTGACGTTCCGTTCCTCTGTAAGTAACATAATATAAAGTAAATTGTGGTTTACGATTTATGACATACTAAAAAAAAACTACTTACTAGATCTCGTTCAAAAAAACCGATTTTCGATGGAAAGGAGAAGGGAATTTCTGGGCCCAGCAGTTAACTAGTTGAAATGTGTATCAAAAAAATCGTTCTGTTTTTCTAAAGGGAATCACAAAATTCAATACTATGTTTCTATCTAGGAAGCGAGAAAAGTTAAATTATGTAATAAAACTAAATAATCGATTAAATACATACCTGAATTCTTAGTTATCGATAGTGAATAAATCGATAAAATCTCAGAATATATATGAAAATCATAGGTGTAGGTTATATCTATAGATGTTAGCAACAATGAACTTCGCCTAATGTTACTACAATTTATTTACTTAATTGAATCATGCAATAAAAAAACAGGTAAACGAAGTGCTTATCAATCGTTTCGTGGATCGATTCATAACGAATCGAGTTCCATTATTTTTTTTCAGTTGGCAACACTGGTAACCGATTGATAGATGATTTCGTTTTGAGTACGCATTATTTTTCATGTTTTAATTAATTGCATATTATAAAAGACTATTCGACGAATCTTGCTTGCTGCTTTCAGCTATCTGGCTTTCTATTTTGGACAACTGATTACGTCCATCGATCGGATATTGACGACATGGATCACTGTGTGAATTGTGCAATTGCGACTGGTCGCAGTAACTCTATTGGCAGAAGAATCTTGGACGATGAGGCGATTTTATCATATATTCGTCAATGGCGTGCATCTCAGTCTGTAAGTACCTATTCAAATCGAGCTTTTAGCGTATCAAGCGATCAAAACCAAACTTATAATGTAACCTCACTTTTACAATATTTCACTATGACTATTAACTATAACTTGATTCCTGGAAAGCCAAATTTCACCAAATTTTCAGTGAGCCCTTGTCATTATATCTTCTTTCAAATATCACTACTTTGATTTAGTTAACACCTGGGCCCAGAACACTATGGAGCCGTTCCCTTCTCCTTTACATGGTAATGTACATTATTTTTTTTTTTTAGTTTTATCATTCTCTTATTTTAGAACTTACAGGGACACATACACATTTTACCACTTTGGAAGTGACTCTCGCGCAAACTCTCTCTCTCTCTTGGATTACGGGAAGTGTCAACTAACCTTTTGGATATGTCCATCGGTAATCTATATATATGTCGGAGATGGTTTTTAATCTCAATTATTATTGTGGGTAGTCAACTAAATTTGTTATGATTTGTTTCTCTTATTATCAATGTAAGTGATTTTATTATCAATTATTGTCTATTAATTCGAAACATGATTTATTGAGTACTCACTGTATGTACACTGATTTGTGGTTACTTTATTTCGATAATTGTTATCGATGGTTTTATTCAAAACAATTGTTGACACGTTACTTTGAATGTAAAACGAATTACTTTATGAAATCACTATTGTTTATTCATGACAATTATCATTGTGTTATTTGATTACAGATCTTATTAGATTTAGCACATTTTAGTGTTTTTGTATCAAGTAAACGCGTGACGCACTTCCGTGCGCCATGGACAGACTTGTATGGAGAGGTTGCAAGGTGGGGGGCATCGCCTTATAAAAGAGCGTGCACTCCGTAAGTATGGCACCAAGTCTGATCCCACCAGTTACCGTCCCATTAGTCTACTCAATGTTCTAGGCAAAATCTACGAGAGGCTTATTTATAAGCGACTCAAAGACTTTGCCGAAGCAAAGAGTCTCATTCCCGACGAGCAGTTTGGCTTTCGAACCGAACACAGCTGCGTCCAACAAGTCCACCGCATCGTCGAGCACATAAGCGCTGGTTTTCAGCGTGGCTTGATGACGGGTGCACTCTTCTTTGACATAGCGAAAGCATTCGACAAAGTCTGGCACAACGGCTTACTATACAAGCTTTACCAACTCGGAGTGCCAGATCGTCTCGTGCTCATCTTGCGTGACTTTTTGTCGAATCGCACCTTTCGCTATCGCATCGAGGGTGCGCTCTCTTCACCCCACCCGATACGCGCTGGCGTCCCTCAGGGCTCCGTAGTATCCCCCCTCATTTTCACGCTGTTCACCAGCGACATCCCCAAAGATAAAAAGGCTCAGTTGGCTCTATTCGCTGACGACACGGCCATCTATTACTCGGGTCGTAACCCAGACTGCATAGCTCGTACCCTCCAATCCGCGGCAAAAGCCTTAGGCGCTTATTTCCGGAAATGGAGAATCGAGGTAAACCCCATCAAGAGTCAGGCAGTACTCTTTTCCAAACCGCGTTCGTCCCCCTCTCTGCCCAGTCCGATAACCATGTTCGGTAAGCCTATCCCTTGGGAGAAGCAAGCCAAATACCTAGGTGTGATTCTGGACCACCATCTTACTTTCGGAGAGCACATAAAGACGGTGCGTTCGCGCGCCGCTTTCGCTCTCGGTAGGCTCTACTTCATGTTGAATGCACGCAGCAAATTGTCACTCAAGTGCAAATTGCGCATTTACACGGCGTGCATTCGTCCCATCATGACGTACGCCTGTGCTGTATTCGCACACGCGAAACCATACCGTCTCCATAGGATGCAGACCCTCCAAAACCGTTTCTTGCGAAGAATCACAGGAGCCCCTTTTTACCTTCGCAACGAGAACCTCCATCTCGATCTAAAAATACCTACCATCCAGCAGTTCATGAAACGCTCCGCCAAGCGCTTCTTCGACACTGCTGAGAAGCACTCTAACCCGTTAATCGTATCGGCCGCCCGGTACACTCCCTCCCGTATTAGTAAGACTCGACGACCGAGACATACTCTGACCGACCCTGACGATGCTATTACTCTCCTCCAGGAGAGCAATAAGGCCACCAGTACAGTTAAGAAACACAGACACAGACCGCCGTCATTCCGTCCTCGCCGCCGAGGCCCGCCGCGACGACCCCGTACGTCCCCTCCCCGACCCTTGCTCGTGCCAGCCCGCGCCGCTGAGCCTGTAGTTTTAAATTCGTCCCTAAATAATGGAAATCCGATCCAGCCTGTCCCTTTGCTGTCCTCTCCCAGCGACGCCCTAAGCCGAGGCTCGTACCCCACAGGGGGTGCCCTTAGCGTGTAGTCGCTTAGTTTGTAAGCTTTTATGCCCTGGCTGGAGGCCCTAAAAATAATAATTTTTAAGGCACCACAGGAAAGTCCGGTTAAGCAGCCGACAACCTCCTAGGTTGACCTGCGAGATGCCAATCCGAAAAAAAAAAAAAAAAAAAAAAAAATAAGTATGGCAGTCCTCATGTCAAGCATTTGGCGCCCTGGCATGCGCGCCCACCTGACAGGAGGCGCCTACCTCGCGACCCATTGCCGGACGCTGACGACTCCAACCCACCGGACTGACGCCTGAGTAAGCCGCCTTCACTTACACGCGGCTTACTCCCACAATAACACTCCACACACATACCATGCACCCAGTGTGCGTCGTGTTCTAAGTTAATATAGGCATGACGTGCACTGAACTCCATACATACGCAACTCTACAAGCGCATAAACTCACGCGTTGAATGTGCGGCGCGGGCTCGCAGTTCTATCGCTAACATGAACGGTGTAACACAACACATTGCCGCTCACACACACACAACGGCCCCTTAGGCAGCTCGCGTGACCGGCTCGACCTGGAAGCGTGTGCAGACGGGGGCCCACATCCTCAGCGGGGAGCGCTGTGAGTCGTCGCCTCTGTCGCTGGTCGTCTTCCGCTGGGCCTCCTCCGGGAAACCGGAGGTCCCACCTGGCGGAGACAGACCGCCGAGGTGACGTGAAAAACGCGGTACTGTAGTAAAGTACCGTGGTGCTCCTGCTGATTACCAATGCATCTACACACATTGGCATGTTGCGCCACCAACGCACCTGCCCCAGGCCAGGCCTAAACGGCCACCCAATGGACGTGCCCGTATTGACGGGCACCGAATGATACCGCGGGATAAGGGCGATGCCCGTAACCCGCCTGCCGCTCCCCCTGGCGGGGACGTAGCGACTACCAACGAGTATGGCAGTCGATCCTCGGATTCGATTCAGTAAAGAGTTCCTGCTCCCGACGATACTGTCGGTTTACCTGGTACAGCGCTGCTGTATATTCACATAGCTGTATAGGCTTGCTGCTAGCGAGCGATACACTTTGTATTTGGGTGGCTTATGCTACTGTACGAACTATAGACCTTAAGGGTTTGTTCGTTTATCATTGGGTGGCTTAGGCTGCTGTACAAACTGTAAACCTTAAGGGTTTGTTCGTTTATCATTGGGTGGCTTGGCCACTGTACGAACTGTGGGACCTTAATGGTCTGTTCGATTAACTGTATTGTTGCTGTACCTTTAACTTACTGTATTCTTGTTACTGATTACCATTTGTATTATGTTTTCTTTACTAATAGTGTGTAATTGTTTTTACAGGTCTTGTTTATCGATAATGGGTGTAGAGTATGTGCTGGGCGATGGTTTTAAAGTGAAAACTCCAGATTGCATTCGACAGTATATTTTTTAAGAAATGAAGGCGGTACATGTATAAAACACGGAGCGCAAGAGACGTGCGGCGGTCGCTAAAGTTAGATCGGCACCAACCGGGTTCGCGCGTTGAAGACACGGCCCCCCCTCGCACCCCGCACCTCTCCTACCTCTTACATACACTTCCAAAACAAACAAAATAATTGCGTCGCGAACATGCCCCACCCCAGTGCTGCCTAGCAGCACTCATCCCCAATCGGTAGGCGAGCGACGCGCGTGGCAGATCGTGTAAGTAGTCCAGTTTTGGTTTTAATCTTAACCATTCTGATCCGGCCATCACGTCCAGGCATGACTTCTTGTACTAAGCCCCGCGGCCACACATTCCGGGGTCCGTCAGGATCTACAACCAGTACAAGATCTCCCACTTGTAAGGGTCTCTGCTCAGCATGCCACTTCTTCCTTGGTACTAGGTCGGGCAGAACCTCTTTCACCCAACGTTTCCAATACTGGTCGGCAAGTAGCTGGGCAATGCGCCACTGCTTCCTTAAGTAGAACTCTGATCCATCGAAAATACCCATCTGAGGCAAGGTGGATGTCGACCCCACAAGGAAATGGTTTGGCGTTAATGTTTCCTGACTGTTTGGCTCGACTGAAACGTGGGTCAATGGCCGGCTGTTAACCATATTTTCAACTTCGGCTAGCAGAGTATTCAATGTCTCTTCCCTCGGTGCTCGTTCTTTCAGCACTACTTTTAGTGAAGTTTTGACGCTACGGATTAACCTTTCCCATGCCCCACCCCAGTGTGGGCTAGCAGGGGGGATAAAAGTCCACCTGGTACCCTGATTCATGGCTGCATTCTCTAGCGTTTCTTTATCGAGTTCTTGCAATGATCTCGTAAGTTCTGCATCGGCACCTCGCAGATTCGTGCCATTATCAGAAAATATCTGCTGAGGCCAGCCTCGTCTCGCAGCCATACGTCGCAGAGCCATGATGAAGGAGTCGGACGTGAGCGATGCGACTGTTTCCAGATGTATAGCTCTCACGGTCAAGCAAGTAAACAGTACGCCATACCTCTTCTCTCTACGTCTGCCAACAGCGACCTCCATAGGGCCGAATAAATCAACGCCACAAAATGTGAATGCACGCTGATGATGGGCCACCCTGGCATAAGGTAAGTCTCCCATTCTAGGTATTTCAGGTTTGCATTTTTTAATCCGACATATCATACATTTGGATGAAACATTTTTCACAGTAGGTCTCATTCTAGTAATCCAGTATTTTTGTTTTAAGTTATTCACAACTGCTTCTTGAAAACCGTGTGCGGCTTTTATGTGATAATGTTTAACAATTAGCCGTGTGATATAATTTCGACCATCCATAATTACAGGTCTCTTAGTGTTCGGTGAAACATCAGTGGCTTTTTCTATGCGACCACCAGCGCGCAGGACTCCGTGTTCGTCAAGGAACGGGGACAAGGTAAGTATTTTACTATTTTTCTGTATATATTTCCCGTTTTTCAGGTCATTCACTTCTTTGTGAAACGACTGAGCCTGCGAGTACTTCAGTAATAAATTTTCAGCGCACTCCATACCAGTGACAGTATCATCAGTAAGTTTTCTACATCGGTTAATAAAGGTAAGTACCATATAAGTAGTTCTAAGTAGGCGCAGCCATGAGGAAAACCTAGTTGGTTCTGGTACAGGTAAGTCAATTGTTTCATTTTGTATTACAGTTACGCATTCTAAATCGTTTTTATTTACAGGTTTCAGTACATCGGTCGGCCAGTCACGTTCTTCGCTGCGCAAAAAGGTAGGTCCCTTAAGCCATTCATTTTCCAGGATACTGCAATCATAAATTATCCGCGTACCGATATCAGCAACGTTTAGTTTTGTTGGTACGTATCTCCACTCATTAGTACGCGTCAACTCATCAATCTCGCCCAAGCGATGTGCTACGTACGGTTTATAAGTACGCGCCGCGTTTCTTATCCAGTGCAACGTAGTACTTGAATCGCTCCAAAACGTTCTGTGTTCAGGTTTTATTTTATGTTCCTTAGTAATTGTATCCGCCAGTCGAGCTGCTAAAACAGCAGCTTGTAATTCACATCTTGGTATTAATATATTTTTATTAGGCGTCACTCTGCATTTGCTTGCTATAAATGTTACGTTAAAAATTCCATTGCATTACCAACGCCAGTAAGCTACCGTGCACATCGATTTAGACGATGAATCACAAAATATATGTAGTTGTAGGTTTGTATATCGAGCACTCATTAGCGATGGAGGGGCGGTCAAAGATAAGAGCGCAGGCGCATCGTCTCGCAACAACAGCTGAGGAACCGGTTTGTCGCACGTCCCGCCGCCGCCGCCGCCCGCGCGGTTCGTACCCGCGGCGTCGCAGTAGTATCTAGGCAGCTTCACGTTATGCAATGTTTTTAGCAGGTCAATCCAATTACTCCACTCGCCATATACGTCATCGGGTATCGGTTCATCCCAGGTAAGATTTAATCGCCAAGTATTCTGAATAATGATTTTGCCAATTATAGTAAATGGTGAAAGAAATCCATAAACGTCAAAAATTGACATTACCACTCGTAGCATGTCCCGTTTCGTAGGCCTTTGTTTTCCGCTAATTATATTTATAGGTATTTTCTTAAATGATACATCGAAGCCTAAAGTATCTTCATCGGGCCGCCATAATAGGCCGAGCGTTCGCTCGCCTTGGTACTGCTCGCCGATTTTAAATCTTACGGCTGTCGCTCCGAGAGTCTCTTTTGGCAAAGTATCGAGTACCGATTTACTATTGCTTGTAAAATTTCGTATTTCAAAGTTTCCCTGTTGATGTATTATTTTTACTTGCTGAATTAGCTGGATAGCGGTGTTTTCATCTGGCAGGCTATCGATCCAGTCGTCCATGTAGTGTTGATGATATATAGCTTGTGTAGCTGATGGATATATTGACTCGAAGCGGTGTGCGTTTTTATTTTTCACGAATTGCGCAATGAACGGCGAACAATTTGCGCCAAATATCAATGACGACATGGCAAAGGTTTTCACTGGCCCTTCTGGTTCACTTCTGTATAAAAATCGAAGTGCATCCTGATCTTCAGGTCTAATCTTAACTCGCAGGAACATATCCTTAATATCGCCCGTCACGGCCACACGATTCTCACGAAATCGTAACATTATTCCAAAAAAGGACGTAAGTAAATCGGGGCCTTTCAATAAATAATGATTCAAAGATAAATCGTTCGTCTTAGCTGCCGCGTCGAAAACTAGGCGAAGTTTTGTTTTGTTCGGGTTATCCACTCCAAAATGGGGTAAGTACCAGGTTCGTGGGGTAACTTGCGTGTCAGCCAATTCATGAGCATAGTCATTAACCAGTAGGTGCTGAACCCGTTCCACGTATCTTTGTTTGAACCCGTTGTCGTTCTTCATTTTCCGTTCGACGTTTTTCAGACGTGACATTGCATGAGGGAATGAGTCGGGCATTATGCATTTTTCGTCCTTCCAGGGTAACCCGACGTACCACTTGCCGTCAACGAGAGTTGAAGTTTGCTCCAGCAGTTCACGAGCGCGTTCATCGTCGCAGTTCAGCCGCGGTTTAGCAGAAATTCCCATAGATTCTACGGCGAAGTTACGGCGAACCTCTTCGTGTATTTCATTAAGCAACCGTTTGTTCTCGGTGACGTCATCATTATTTTCATAATTAGTGATAAATAAAGTTGCATGCGGCGTGCGCGTCGGTGACGTCACACTCGTAGGCGCCCTGCCGTGCACACACCAGCCCAGCGGCGTGCGGGTAGCGCAGGGCTCATGCAGACCACCGACTATCACTTCCAATGGTAATATTAAATGAAGATTATCTTGCCCTATTAATATTTCAGGCTTAAACTGTCCATAACATAAATCACTTTTCAGTCTGTGTAGATGCTTAAACTTATCACAGTTAACTAAGTTCGTACTTTGCCTCGATAAGTCTAGTTCTTTTACACTGCGCGCGCTAAACGTAAACATTGTTCCATCTTGGTTTGATAACGTTGTATCAATCACCTGTGTGTCGCACACTAACTCGGTATTGTCCCATGCACCGCGCACACGCATGCACTCCCGTCGTCCGCGCACACCGGCGCGCGCGGCCAGCCCCGCGCTTATCAATGAGACAGTCGATCCGTCGTCAAGCAGAGCTGTCGCGTTAATTATGCCGTTAGGTCCGTGAATGTTTACTTGTACGACTTTTAACAATATTGTGTTTTTATAGTTCATGTTTACATGCGTAACGACTTCAGAACGCGGTTCACTCACTTCATTGTCTGTTATTTCCGTGATGTTTACACTCGTTTGATTATTAGAGTTTGTGATCGTAAAGTGCAATAAAGGATGGTGCGGCTGGCCACAGTTGTCTTTATCGCAGGGAGCCGCCGGACACGTTTCCTTGTTATGACGCGACACCAAACACTTATAACACAGGCCAGAACGTTTCACATATTGCCATCGGTCCTTTCGTAATGCCTTTTTGAACTTTTTACAGTCAGTTATTTTATGTTTAGATACGCGGCAAAACTTACACTTTATATCTTCACTGAGTTCATTTTGCACTAATAATGTTTGTGAACGGGGATGAAAGTCACTTTGTTTACGTTTTCTAGAACTATCACAGTACGCGTTAGTCAAGCACACGGCAGTTTTTGATATCTTGATAGCTTCTTCATTTAGAAAATTAGATAGCACAACAAGCCTTGATTCTGTGCCTTCATTGATGAGTGGGTAACTGTAATCGACCCATTTCGATACCAGTACAGTAGGTAGCTTGGACAATATTATGGAAACCACATTCATCCCCCGCAGGTACTCATCATGGCCGATAGCTGACACTGCTGCCACATAGTTTTTCACTTTAATTGCAAATGGCACTAAATCTTTGTGATAATCTGAAGACATTGGCGCGAGCTTATTGACACTCTGTATTATCTTAGATTATGATAATGTCCGGGTTGCCAAACTGTAACTCCAGCGTGGACATCACGATGTCAGGTGATGTGGCTCCGATCAGCAGAGCGGTTACAGCTTCTTTAGCTGATCCGTGAAGACATTTTCGTAGCCTCCACAGATTCTCTTTAGCGTTGAAATTACACACATGTGTTGATTCCTCGTATGCCTGTTTGAATTGGAGCCACTCCATTGGGTCACCGGAGAACGAAGGTAAGTCACGCGGTGTGCATAATCGGCTCAGCATTCTGGCGTCAGAACCACCAGCAGCAGAGACAGCGGTTAGGTCCCTCAGTGCAGTCGCCAGCAAGTGAACTGTGTCCTCAGTGCCGTCGCGGGCTGGCGGCGGCGGGTGCGGTCTGTCCATTTGGTTACCATTCTGCGGCACAGACTGCGGTTCCAGCTCTTGCTGACTGCGTTCTAACCACTTCTCAACTTCTTTGTGTGTGTGTATTTCACTTCCTTCCGACTGTGAACTGTATTCTTCCTCCATTTGTGCCAGATCAGCCGCTAATTTTTTATCAATTAATTCCATTTGTATGCGGGCTTTAGCTTCTGCCGCTTCTAGTTCCAGTTTCTTTCGTCTTGCCATGACGGACGAGGATGTAGATTTTGCCCCCTTAGACTTTAATGATTTAGGTTTTTCACTTTTGTTCACACTACCCACTTCCATAAGAACTGTTTTGTCACAGATATTCTTTGTATGTTCATGTGATTTTCCAGGTAACGGCGGCTCTTCGGGTTGAACTAGATTAAGCGATGGTTCCTGCTTGGGCTGACGCTGTTCAGCCTCGGCTTCAAGTTCTTTTTGCCTCTTCGTACTGCTTCTGGTATTCACCATCGTGCGCGGTGGAGTCCGGTACATTCACTTAGATCCGACTCGAATGACCAGCTTGTAGAGTATGTGCTGGGCGATGGTTTTAAAGTGAAAACTCCAGATTGCATTCGACAGTATATTTTTTAAAAATGAAGGCGGTACATGTATAAAACACGGAGCGCAAGAGACGTGCGGCGGTCGCTAAAGTTAGATCGGCACCAACCGGGTTCGCGCGTTGAAGACACGGCCCCCCCTCGCACCCCGCACCTCTCCTACCTCTTACATACACTTCCAAAACAAACAAAATAATTGCGTCGCGAACAATGGGATAATGGGAACGCCTATAGTCCTGACGATGTACTATACCGCTCGGCGCTTCTCCTCGATCGCTCACTGACGATCCGACATATATAAAAACTAGCGACCCGACCCGGCTTCGCATGGACCTATAGCCTTCCTCGATAAATGGACTAACGAATGACGATAGACGAACCAGTAGATCCTGAGATTAGCGCGTTCAACCAAACAAACTCTTCAGCTTTATAATATTAAAGTATATATTATAGATGAATCCCTATTTCCTTTGGTCACGGTATCATGCGTGAACGACTGGACCAATTTCGCTAATTCTTTTTTGGTGTGTTTGTTAATTGTAAGGAGAAGGAGAATATGAAATAAAAACTAAGAAAGTTGCGCGGAACATTCAAAAAATTCAAAAATAAAATATATGTATGACGATTATATTTTTTCACTAAAAAATTATACATAGATGACGTATTAGTTTCTTAAATTTTTGGAGGATTGGCGCAATTAGCGTAGGTAGGGTAGGTAGGGTAGGTCAGGTAGGTAGGGTATGTAGGGTAGTTAGGGTAGGTGGATAATCAGGTAAGTAGGTAGATAGGGACAGGACAACGTCTGTCGGGTCTGCTGGTTTATATTTAAAGACTTCATTTTCACACTACACAATTTGTACATTTTGGTGGTCATATTTAAGGGCGACGTCCTGTATATGTGATAAAGACTCAAAAATACCTAGGGTGTGATTCTATAAGACCTCATTCTAAACTTCGAATCTGAATCCGCTGTGTGTTTCTTGATTAGCATTCTGAAAACTCGGTTGATAATTCGAATTTACACTAGCGCCACCCTTGCGAGCATGTCAGTGAGTTGAACTAAATTGACAGGGAGATTTTGACAGATAAAGTATGAGATGACGTAAGAATTGGCATTCTGTAAGGTCAATTTCCCCGTCACTTCGACGCTCACTTCGCACTCGGACCCGATTCAAAGTGTCAAATATATCAAGGTCATTTTGAACCTTACGCGAAGTGAGAGTGAATCGCTATTCACTCTCACTTCGCGTAAGGTTGATGAATGTGAGATGCGAGTTGTTGTTTGAATTTTACAGAATCGACCTACTAGTTATGGTTTGATTTTCAATAAGAATTTGAGTGTATTTATTATTATTTACTTTATTTATTATAAACAAAGTTTACAAAAATCTTAACTTAGAACAATGCCCCACAAAACCGTTTTTACGGTTTGTCTGTGGGAACCGAACCATACAGTCACAAAAATACATTTTATTATTATTGCGGACACTAAAGAAAAAATTAAAATAAAATAAAACTACTTGTAAACTGCCCATTCGTCCTTTCTCATCCATCTGTAAACCACATTCATAATCATAGTTTACAAACTTTTCAGAAAGAACCGCTTAAGCAATTTGGCGAATTTACCTTTTACTTGCTGACTTCTTATATCAGCAGGTAAACAGTTGAGTAGGTATGGTACTCTTTTATCGAGCGTTCGGTCGCCAAAATAGTTCTTTATTCTAGGTACATCAAATTTACCTGCTGATATCATCCTAGTTGCGTGGTTTATGGGTTACAAGCGAGTGACGCTCCCAGCTGCCATGACTGTTAACCAGAAGAAGGTATTTATGTTTCATGCTACAGATTTTAAATAACGTGTTATAATTATGTTTACATTTGTTTTTTGTCTTCTTACTCACTAATAGTTTTAAAAATCTAATTTGTTGTTTCTAATTTGATTGTTATATGTAAATACTAATAATACCTGCATGACAAAGGCACGAGCATTGATCACCGTGATTGCTCAAAGCGGATTTTTTATTTCAGACTTATATTAATACTAGCTTTTGCCCGCGACTTCGTCCGCGTGGATGTCGGTTATCGTGAATGCAGACGAAATCGCGGATTAAAAAGTATCCTATGTCCTTCCCCGGGGTTCAAGCTATCTCCATACCAAATTTCATCAACATCGGTTCAGCCGTTTCATCGTGAAAGCATAACAGACAAAGTTACTTTCACATTTATAATATTACTAGCTACCCGACCCGGCTTCGCATGGGCCTATAGCCTTCCTCGATAAATGGACTATCCAACACAAAAAGAATTTTTCAATTCGAACCAGTAGATCCTGAGATTAGCGCGTTCAACCAAACAAAGAAACAAACAAACAAAAAAACTCTTCAGATTTATAATATTAGTATAGATTATGGATAATATAATTATACAAGCTTACATTTTGATCGTTTTAATCCCTTGGACGGGTGGTTTAACTAACAAAATAGTATTCAGCGAAAGCTTGCACTGCATTGTATCTCTTAAAATAAAAAAAATAGCAAGTGATAACGTAATATTCGCAAAATGCATGAAACCGATAGTAGAACACCTACGCGTACGCCGCGTCGACGTCGGTGCCTACCTAACTACCTACACTCCGCCCGATCGACTTTAGGTTATTGACTCGCTCAGCTGATCATGTTCACGTAAACAAATTTAATGATTCCAAATTTTCCTTCATACTTTTACGAGCTTAGGACCGTCATAATTGCTTTGTGCCTAGGCTACGAGACATACCTAATAAAATTAAAAAAATATGCTAAAGCGGTACATGTAAAATAAGTCTTTACAGGCCTGCTAGTGATGGCGTATTTAAAAATGTGGAATTATTTACAATGATTTTAAAAAGGAAAAAGTTCTAAGTACACGATTTAAAAAAGTTCTGTTACATACCTAAATCACCTTTGATTTATTTAACTTTCAAGGACACTTCGCAATACATAATAATTGTTCATAAAAATGTGTAGGTAATCAAAATTATTTACAACGATTAAAAAAAGAGTTCTGTTACAAACTAATAATTCATAAATTCTGAATCATCACTGAAGGGTTACACTTCACGATAGCGTAATAATTTTTGTTCGCTGTACAGACGACGAGCCGCTTGCGCATCAAAACCCGCGATCGCGTAGAATTACACCATGGCAACTCCAGGTTGGAGTACGCGTAATTATTACGAGACGCCATTACGCGACAAGGATATTTTTTAACAACGGCACACCGATGACGTCTTAGGAGAAACTGAATTGTTTACATGACGTGGTCCTGCGCTGCCTTTAGCGCGCGGGGTGCGCGGGGCGCGCGCTTTTTGCATTGCCAATCAAATGGGGTTTGGGGGCGGGGTTTGGTCTACGATTGGCTAATTTTTGTTAGTCCGCGTTGACTGCGCTTACGCGTCATTGTTGTTAGAATCGAATGGTGCCTACTAATGGCCCGCATTATTTTTACACGCATGCGAGAATTAATTCGAGTTTTAAAAAAAAAGTATATTATTTTTTAATTTTATCTTTACATATCAATAGTGTTTCATGCACCGGATCGACCCTCCACGGGATTAAAACGATCAAAAAGTAACCGTGTATATTAAATATTATATTAGTGTGGAAGTATGGATTAGGCCAGGTGAATTTAAAATGATTAAAATATTATTTAAGATTTTTTAGAACATTCTTTCTTTATTAAGGTTTCAAGTTAAAAATAAACTAATAATCTTCAAAACTATTTATAAAGAAATTAATCTTTAAGCCTATTTATAAATATAAAATAAATCAAAATAGGATAACACATCAAAGATTACTATGATAGGGAATCTCTGCATTTGTGTAAGATGGAGTAACCATTATAATATACATATATAGGTACATATGTCCCATTGAATGATAAAATCTCAATGTTAATGATTTCGTAGCCAAAGTCGTAGCAGTAATAGTAGCACTTAGCCACCATTGCTACGACATTTTGTACTTATTATGCAGTCTATATTTAGAACCGCTTTACATGAGATCTAGTGCAGCTGTTGACAAGTCAGTATAATATTCAAGGCAAATACTTAGAAACGTGGGAAACATTACAGATTACAGTTTGTAATGTAAGTTTTATCTAAACCTATACAAATAAAATCAGTTGCCGCATTGTATGAAAGATCATCACTTGAGAACGGCTTAACCCATTTGGCTGATTTTATTTTTGGGGGTTTATAATTATTAGGACAGGGTTTATTTTGGATAATTGGGACGGTATTTATCTATGAAAATTTATTTAATACTAGCTTCTGCCCGCGACTTCGTACGCGGATCCTGTTGCTTATGCCAGCGACAACGGGGTCGGCAAAATCGAAAATCTGAAACGTCTGATGTCGAATTCTAAGAGCCCGGGGACGGGAAAACAACGGGATGCGCAAGACGATTAGAGACGTTCAAAAAGTACAATTTTGAATCATACCTCCGATGGCGGAATATGTGGCGTAGTCAATCATAGGAGTATAGGTAAATGCACTCCGTTCATTATCAACCCAGGTCGCCATACCATCTGAAGAATCGGATGTGATGGCAATTCTTCAGATGACATCGACATTCTGTTCAGAGAATGTCGAAGTCGATCACAATTCAAACGTTCGTTGCGCTCTTCTTCTGTCTCTTCATGCCGTACTCCAGCAATTCTTTCTCTTTCACTTTCTAACTGATTATGAATATTTTGTTGTGTGCGTGTTCGGGACAATATATGATCGCGCATTACGTTCATCACTCGTTTCAAAAGACCTGTTAGTAGATGTGCGAATACGCTGAGAACTCAAGCGTGATTCCGTATCGGTAAATGCATGTCGCTCACGATCAGCGGACAGTCGCGCATCACGTTCCATACTTGTCTCTGGAGACCTAGAAGCAGATGCGTAGATACGCTGAGAACTCAAGCGCAATTCTTTATCCGTGCAGTCGTGCATCATATTCTTCACTGGTCTCTAGAGACCTGGATGTAGATGCCTAAATACGCTGAGAACGCAGGCGTTCTTGGCGATTTGAAGAGGTTTCCACGGAGCGAGTTGCAGTCTGATGTTCTCGAACAACATCAAGTCTCTCCTGACGCTCTTCGGTAGATTCTTGGGAACTTATGATCCTCAATCTTTTAGCTCCTTTGGAACATTGGGAAAGATTTGACCTCTTTCTAGGCATGGTTATAGTTTTATTGTAAAGATACCTGATCAATTAAAATTTAAGTGACTGCTCCCCTGCGTTACCGGGTAGGGTATCGTATCACAAAGATAAATGGAAAAAGGAAATTAAACACTCAAATAACATAAGCCCAAAGGCATTCAATAAAAAAAAAAAGGGAGTTTTGGCCAGCAGAGTCAAATTTTCAATGATATACCATCGTCATCAAAAATCAGTCCTAAACTGTTACCGCCTTCACCGCGTGGAGGTACTCCCACCTTATTATAATATACAGTGAAATTTGTGATAACTTTACAATTAAATTTTAAAAATTACAGCTTTGATTTCCACATCAGATGTTTCTGATCTTCGATTTTTATAAGTCAACAGGAAATGCCCATCAGACCGAACAACTTGTGGCGTCTAAATTATTGAGCCACATAATTAATAATATTTATTTATTACAGCGCAAGTAATTCTGCCTATCATTTAACTCCATGTTGGGATGAAGGTGCGCGCGCCGGCCTGCGCGAGCGCTGCGGCCGCCGCGGAAACCTGTTTCGCCTACCTCACCCCTGACGCCGCGCACCGCACCGCCGGCCGCTGCCCGCTGGAGCTCAGACGGCGCAGACCACCGGACAGTCAGCTTAACGCCTCCAACGCGAAGTTCGCGTTGGAGGCGTTGAGCTGACTGTCCGGTGCGCGAACCCACGCTGCTTTCGCTCAATACCGCGCTCCATATTTATTTAACGTAGATTCTCTTTAAATTCTATCTATCGCTTTCTACTTCGTCTTGTATTCTTCCTTACTTTCAAACTTCTTATTTCTAAACTAAACTTTCGCCTATCGCTGTTAAACAAAGTTGTTGAATTACAATATTGACTTTTCGACCGTTGTATTTATTCCGTCGCTCTATAGCGCTACAAACTTTTGCTAAGACGTCATTAATATATGTGTTATGGTGTAGCTGGGCTCTTGGAGTTCCACATCAGGTGTTCCAGATCTTCAAATTTATTCTCTCAGCAGAAAATGCTCATCACGTGGAACAATTTTTGCTACGGTACCATTTTTGTATCTCTTATAGTTTAGCTGGTCTGTTGCGGTTCTGGATCAGGTGTGCAAGTTTCCAAAATAAATTATAGCCTATATGTTGCCCAGACTTAATACCTATACAACAACAAAAAAATCATTCAAATCCGTCCAGCAGTTCCGAAGATTAGCGTGTACAAACAAACAGACTAACAGACAGACTTTTTTTTTGGATTCGTGCTCTATTACTGTTTCTAAACCCCCCTCAATTATTATTTTTTTAATATATTCAATGTACAGACACAGTTTTTTTACTGTTTTATTATATGTATAGATCTGTCTTTATAAACATAACTCTTTTGAGCGTGTGTATGTGACTGAACTTCTCCTAAACGGCTGGACCGATGTGATGATATTTTTTGTGTGTGTTCCAGTGGATTCGAGAATGGTTTAGATTCACAATTGGACCCGGTAGGTGGCGCTACAGTCGAGTTGTTGGACTATTTTTTTGTAAGGGCACGACAACGGCAGTTCACGGCGGGCAGATTTATATATATGTCGGTTATAGTGGATGTAGACGAAGTCGCAAAAAAAGTACCCTATGTCCTTCCCCGGGGTTAAATCTATCTTCATGCCAAATTTCATCAAAATCGGTTCAGCCGTTTCATGAACAGACAGAGTTACTTTCGCATTTATAATATTAAGTATGGATTAACTAGCGGGCCCGGCAGACGTTGTCCTGCCCTAAATATAAAAAGTCCTAGAACCCGACTACTGAGGTAAACTAGGGTAGTTTACCTATCCGTAGTCAACTAATCATCGACTTCGATAATACCCCATGAAATTCAGGAACTGCCCATCATAGAATAGTATATAAATTGTTAAAAAGTTATCATGCGATGCGATCATGTGGAAGATAAAATACATTTTTTAGTTAGGTTATTTAGTGTTATCTACCGTTTTTTAGTGGATTGAATGATAAGAAGTATGTATGTAAGAATCTTCAAAGCACGAGTGAACCACGAATGAAAGTAGGCCGACCCATCACTTAAGATCAAGTGAGTTGCGGCCAAGAGTATTAGAATATTTAAAAAAAGGTGGTATCTCTTTTTTCATCAAAAACTACTAAGTTGAAAATGATTTCAATCTTGGAATTCAGTGGCAATACAAAACAATAAACAGAACCAAAGCCGAAACTAAAGTTATTTTTATACTGTTTTCGAAGGCGGCTGGCAATAATACCACCTACGTTATAATTCCTATGAAAAGAAGCTTCATAAAAGACCATTCAAAGGATTTGTTTTTTTTTTGCTCAGACTATCATGTCTGAGAATCTACTTACCTGAAGTACCTACAAAGGTTCAAGTTTTTTGTTATTATCAGCCAAACACGAGTAAAAAGAGAGAGGAGTAAAAATGGAGTGCTAATTCGAAAATAGTAAGAATATTACGTTTCTTATTGGTAAACAGGGCCGTCTTTAACCTGTTGGGGGCCCTGGGCACAATAGGATAATGGGGCCCCTCTGACCCAAACAGAGCACTAAGTTGTTAGTTCAAACAAAGAAAGTAGATAAGCAAAGTTCTAGGTTTATTTATTTACAGTGACAATACATGAATAAGAGGTACCTACTAGATTTGAGATGGGCAAAATCTTTAATCACTTCTTCACCTACATGGACATTAGCGACAAACTGGTTAAAATCTCTTGATGCATTAACATAACCTTTTTAATATGGAGAAGGAACGCTTAATGAAATTAAAATGTAATTAATTTCTAAAGATTTTGTATTTAGTAGAATAGTTTTGAGTTTGTTTAATTTATTTTAATGATCTAATGAGCTAAGTCTCTGGGAGCTAAGTCTCTAGGAGCTAAGTCTCTAGTAGCTAAGTCTCTAGGAGCTAAGTCTCTAGGCGCTAAGTCTCTAGGAGCTAAGTCTCTAGGAGCTAAGTCTCTAGGAGCTAAATTGGTAAATTCCCTCCACAAGGTAGACCGGCGCTCTGGTCAGAGTCGCGGAAAGCCGTTGGATAAACGCGACGCGGGACCGACACAGGTGATCTTTTTGGGAGGCATATGCCCAGCAGTGGGCGTCTAAAAGTTGACATGATGATGATGACCAAGAAAATTTCGAAATGATACACGGATTTTTAAATCACGAGTTTTGAGTTACGTATTAATATCAGCTGTGTCATACATTTTGATCATGTTCTAGTGCATGTTTATATGGAATAGGTTTTATATTTACATATTAGAGTAAAGCCCTTATTACCTACACTTGGCTATATTAAGTCGACTAAATTCAATCGCTACTGAATTTAGTAAATACTATGTAGTAAGTTACTGAATGCGATTCCACTTTACTGAATTCAGTAGCGACTGAAGTTATTAGACTTAATTTAGCTAAGTGTAATAAGGGCTTTAGTCCTATAGTAAAATTATTTTATATTCATGAGTACTTTCGATCCTTGAAAAATGCGCCGTGAATTAAAAGTCAATCTGTATATTAGTAGGTATATAGTATAATACCAGCCTATAATTATCTTACTGCAGGGTAAAAGTCAATCTGTATATTAGTAGGTATATAATATAATACCAGCCTATAATAATATCTTACTGCAGGGTAAAAGCCTCTCCTCGTACAGAGAGGCACGAGCATTGACCACCAAGCTTCTTCAAAATGGATTGGCGATTTCAGACTTAATAATAATTATAATAATGAGGAGGCTCTCGTTGGTCAGGTGGATAAAGGGCTTGATTCAGAAAGCGGTACTCCTGGACACGGCGCGTATAGTCAGGAGATTCCTTTCTCAGGAGCCCTGACCACCGGTAGCTTGGACCCTGTTCTGGATACCGGTGGGCTACTATTTTTTATACTTATAATTTATGTATTTTCACACCACCTGTTCGACAATGTCAAATGATATGTCATGCAAACCTAACCTAAAGTAAGTCATTTAAGACCTGAGGTCTAGCAGGGCAATAATATTGTACTGAATTTAATTATGACCCGCTGGTCATTAATGTGATTTGAATTTGGAACATAAAGTAGAAATCGCATACGAACATTCACCATTAAGATCTGCCTCAGATTATGAAACAAAAGGCAGATAGACCGCGCGGAACACTGAGAGTGAAGCCAAAAAAGCAAATACAAATACAAAAGCGAATACTTACCTACAATCTCGCGATTGTATTCGCTTTTGAATTTGTATTTGCTTTTTTGGTTTCATTTTAATTTATTAATTTTTTTAAAAACTTACAGCTAGTATATTCTAGTAGTCTTCATCTTCATTCTCAGTGTTCCGCGCTGTCTGTCTGTTACACAATTTGCTTAAATTCTACAGACCTATTACATGGTAGCCCTAAAAACAATAATTGTGTCACACTATTAGCATCTGCTGCCGAACTAGGTTTATAGCCTGTGCTCTAGCAAGCAGCGCCTCAAGCCCTCGGATATAGGATAGGAATAACCATGTGAGATTCACGGAAAAGAAATAGTTAAAACAAGAATATGCATATAAAACTAAACAAAAAAAATTTAAATGGTTCCTATCCTCTGGGTGTGTAAAGTGAAACAGGTGAGTGTACGTATGTGAGAGGGTGTTTGTTATATGTATATTAATTATAAGTTCAGATTTCCTCACGATGTTTTCTTTCACCGATCTGAGTGATGTCTGAGATAAACTTAGACAGCATAAATTATGTGAAATTGAAAAGTCACATTGGAATTCGTACACGGTTGCGAACCCACAACCTCGAGCATGAGAGGTGGGCACCTAAACAACTGGGCCATCATGACATTTAGGTAGCCAGGACCTGTACACAAAATCCCTTTCTGTTAGCGTTATCGCCAGCGGAAAAATCAAATTGTATCGAGTTGAGATTTGCTTACCAGATGTCACGTGATGCAAATTATGTCAACTGCATACAATTAGATTTTTCCGTTGGCGTTAACGCTAACAGAAAAGGGTTTTTATCTACAGCCCCAGGTACGGTAAAAGACAGTTATTACTTAGCACTCCATTCCTTCATACTTCATGTTTTACCTAAGCTGCGTAGGTTGTAAGACTAGCAAAATTTCCAAGATATAAATACCATCTTAATAAGCTGATAAAATATTAAATTGCTGAGAGACTCACCTTGTTACCTGAAGCATGGAAATATTTCTAAGAAGCTCTATTGTCTAGACTTTTATTATTTTTAAAATTCCCTTAGCTTTGATACGAGGTATGCAATATCAGGTTCATATTTTTATTAGATTGCTTTATGAAATGTCTCTATGGTAGACAAAGCTACTCAAAACAACATAAAAAACAAGGGGAAGTAGAGTGACAAGTGCAAAGTCTTCTTTGAAAAGATTTAACTTTATCGAGACGAGTGACTGAGTTACAACACTGACACTGGTTGTTTATTTATGTGAGTATATTTGTTGATAAATGGACCCATACGCACACGATACAATAGAAATTCCTAGCGAAGGGCAACATTTATTTAAAGAAAAGAAAAAAATAACTTTGATGTGACGTTAGGCTAAAGTTTGTAATGCTTAAATACTTTTTGCACTGTTATTTTCGCAACTGATTTTACATAAAATCTACTAATTGAAAAGCTCTGCTAGGCAATGTTAAATAGTTTACCAAAATCAATTTTCGATGAACCCATCAACCAGGCGTGGGACGGATTAACAGTGGTCAGGGGGTGGCTTTTAGTTTCCGATTAGCATGGCTGATGGCCGCCGGTTCAGCAAATGGAAGAGTGCACTTTAATGGAAGCCATGCGTATGTAGGTATTGTGTGCATATTACGTTGTAAACTCAACCCCATTTATTTAGCGATACGTATGAAGTTGGTAGACAACTGTATTACAAAATATTAAGGCAAATTCTAACGTGACCTTTTTATTTCATCATTGTACTTTCTGAATTTATCTTTGAATATCGGAGAAAGAAAACATAGTGAGGAAACCTGGACTATAATTAATATAAGTCTAATGGCCGTATACTTCAACGCTACTTAATTTTAAGATGCCGTTAAGTCACTTTCGTCTCGCCATCTTAAAATTGAGTAGCATTTGAGTATTTGGCCATGAAATTGCCAATCCGTCTTAAGCAGGTGTCAGATTAAAAGGTATAAAAGCAACATTAAAAAACAATTAATAGTTCTTCATTAAATACACATACTTATATACTCAAAGAATATTATTATTTAAGAACAGAATAGTGAAATGAAAATACTTTATTATACTTTATTTCAATTCAACCATTTACAGGTACTTTTGAATTGTCAAAGTCAGTCAGAAAGCTGAATCTAGTTGCTCGTTCCAAAGGGTAGATTTCTATGGAGAAGAACAAGCAAGAAACTCCATGAACACTCTTTTAAAATCAGTAATATTTTACAAATTTAGGTTACATCATTCATGTCATAACAACTAGGTACATATAATTTAATATTAAAATTATACATATACATAGCCTTTCATAGTTATCATCATAATTATACTTATCTAGTATTTTCTTCGGGAGCTCCGTACCGATCAACGTTTCGATCAAAAGTGATCCAATGAATTTTTTTTTTTTTTTTTTTTTTCGGATTGGCATCTCGCAGGTCAACCTAGGAGGTTGTCGGCTGCTTAACCGGACTTTCCTGTGGTGCCTTAAAAATTATTATTTTTAGGGCCTCCAGCCAGGGCAAAAAGCTTACAAACTAAGCGACTACACGCTAAGGGCACCCCCTGTGGGGTACGAGCCTCGGCTTAGGGCGTCGCTGGGAGAGGACAGCAAAGGGACAGGCTGGATCGGATTTCCATTATTTAGGGACGAATTTAAAACTACAGGCTCAGCGGCGCGGGCTGGCACGAGCAAGGAGGAGGGGAGGGGACGTACGGGGTCGTCGCGGCGGGCCTCGGCGGCGAGGACGGAATGACGGCGGTCTGTGTCTGTGTTTCTTAACTGTACTGGTGGCCTTATTGCTCTCCTGGAGAAGAGTAATAGCATCGTCAGGGTCGGTCAGAGTATGTTTCGGTCGTCGAGTCTTACTAATACGGGAGGGAGTGTACCGGGCGGCCGATACAATTAACGGGTTAGAGTGCTTCTCAGTAGTGTCGAAGAAGCGCTTGGCGGAGCGTTTCATGAACTGCTGGATGGTAGGTATTTTTAGATCGAGATGGAGGTTCTCGTTGCGAAGGTAAAAAGGGGCTCCTGTGATTCTTCGCAAGAAACGGTTTTGGAGGGTCTGCATCCTATGGAGACGGTATGGTTTCGCGTGTGCGAATACAGCACAGGTGTACGTCATGATGGGACGAATGCACGCCGTGTAAATGCGCAATTTGCACTTGAGTGACAATTTGCTCCGTGCATTCAACATGAAGTAGAGCCTACCGAGAGCGAAAGCGGCGCGCGAACGCACCGTCTTTATGTGCTCTCCGAAAGTAAGATGGTGGTCCAGAATCACACCTAGGTATTTGGCTTGCTTCTCCCAAGGGATAGGCTTACCGAACATGGTTATCGGACTGGGCAGAGAGGGAGACGAACGCGGTTTGGAAAAGAGTACTGCCTGACTCTTGATGGGGTTTACCTCGATTCTCCATTTCCGGAAATAAGCGCCTAAGGCTTTTGCCGCGGATTGGAGGGTACGAGCTATGCAGTCTGGGTTACGACCCGAGTAATAGATGGCCGTGTCGTCAGCGAATAGAGCCAACTGGGCCTTTTTATCTTTGGGGATGTCGCTGGTGAACAGCGTGAAAATGAGGGGGGATACTACGGAGCCCTGAGGAACGCCAGCGCGTATTGGGTGGGGTGAAGAGAGCGCACCCTCGATGCGATAGCGAAAGGTGCGATTCGACAAAAAGTCACGCAAGATGAGCACGAGACGATCTGGCACTCCGAGTTGGTAAAGCTTGTATAGTAAGCCGTTGTGCCAGACTTTGTCGAATGCTTTCGCTATGTCAAAGAAGAGCGCACCCGTCATCAAGCCACGCTGAAAACCAGCGCTTATGTGCTCGACGATGCGGTGGACTTGTTGGACGCAGCTGTGTTCGGTTCGAAAGCCAAACTGCTCGTCGGGAATGAGACTCTTTGCTTCGGCAAAGTCTTTGAGTCGCTTATAAATAAGCCTCTCGTAGATTTTGCCTAGAACATTGAGTAGACTAATGGGACGGTAACTGGTGGGATCAGACTTGGGTTTGCCTGGTTTCAGAATGCCGATAACGGTGGCCTCTTTCCATGCCTGAGGAAAAATGTTGTTGCTTAGAGCGCCATTGAAGATGGCGGTCATTAGCATTATGAGATGGGCGGGGAGGAGTTTGAACACCTTATTGGTGATACCGTCAGAGCCGGGGGCTTTCCGGGGTTTGAGCCTCTTGATAATATCGTGCACTTCGTCGGGAGTGACAGGAGGCAGAGGATAATCAGGGTCTTCAACGGGTGGGAGAGAGGCTCTACGTTCGACTTCGGCGTCGACCTCAGAAAGGTGAGCTTCGTCTACTGGTTGAGAGCTGGGGGTGCATTGAGACTCTAGGCTGTCGGCTAGACATTCAGCCTTTTCATCGTTGTCGAAGGCGACGCTACTGTCGGAACGAATGAGGCATGGAGGCCTCGTTCTAACGAGGCCTCCATGCCTCGCCGTGCCGTTCTTCTAAGAACGGAGCTTCCTCTGGAGTTCCCAGAAGGCTAGGTGGGTGGGCTCGAGTTCGCTAAGTGTCTTGTCCCAGCGGCTGGAGCGCAGCTCCTCGATGCGTTTCTTTACAGCACGCTGTAAAGAGCGCATGTAAGCCTTGTTCGCATCGCAGGGGAAGGCACTGTACGCACGGACGGCCGCGTTCTTCTCGGTCAACAGATCACGCACATCGTCAGGCAGTTTCCAGCGATGATCGCTCATCGCCGGAACCTCCCTTGAACAATCGTTCAAGACGGATTGTACATGATTTGTGAACGAGTCGATCGCGCCCGTCGTGTATGCGACTGTCACCAAGTGGTCGGGGATAGCGTCCAAGTGAGGCGACGTGGTGGATTGTAGGCTTTCGCTTACTTTCCTCCAGTCGGTAATAATTTGGGTCGGAGGGGGCTGGCTAGGGTCAGATCCCTCTGACCCTAGCCAGCCCCCTCCGACCCAAATTATTACCGACTGAACCTGAACCTGAACGGGGAGCTAGTTCTAATATCATTGGACGATGGTCGGAATTAAGCTCGTGTAGCGTCTCTATAGATTGCAAACGGAGGTTCACATTCTTGAGCAGCGCTATATCGAGGATGTCGGGAAGATGGTTGGGATCGTGGGGGAAATGAGTGGGAGTCATCGGGGCGATGACGTCGAAGTTCAGTTGAGAACAGAGGTTAAACACGATCCTACCTCTGGAAGAGGTCCTGTTACTGTCGAATGTTTTTATGGAACCTACTAGAGTAACTCCAACTACTGCGACTTGCATCCATAATATTTTTTGCGATTGTGACTATTTGGATAAAGCTATTGTTAATTATCTGCCATCGGATCACAGTGGCCAAACTGTAACTTTTATATTTAGAATGCCTATGACAAAAGTGCAATTACAATTTAGACCATTAACAACTGGTAAATTAAATAGATTCAATAGTTCCTTAAATGATAAGTTAAGTACACTGGACCATAATAATAACAAAGCAAATAAATTGTATGATGATTTCTTTTCTGTGGTGCAGACTGAATTCAATAATACTTTCGAAAAAAAGGTAAAAAATATTAGCCCTAAGTTTATATTTAGTGACTGGGCAACTAGGGGGATTAGAAAAAGTAGGGAAAGATTGTTTGAGCTGTATGGCCTTAAGCCTTATATTAACACAGATACTTTCAACAAGTATGTTACTACTTATTCTAAAACTTTTAGAAATACTTGCAAGGTAGTTAAAGCCCTATACATTAGCAATAAGATCAAATCGGCAGATGATAAAATAAAAACAGTTTGGAAAGTTATAAATAATGAGACTAACAAGAAAAAAGTTCGTAACACTGAATATACATTGGAGACATCACATGGTCCCATAAGCTCTAACCTAGAAGGTTTTCAGCAAGGTATTTGAAAAGATAATGCTAAATCAGATGCTTGTGCATTTTAACACAAATTACATTTTACACGAGCAACAGTATGGTTTCACCAAAGGACGTTGTACGACTGGCGCCGGTGTCACTCTATTAAAACATATATTTACCGCGTGGGAAGAGGCACAAGATGCCATAGGAATCTTTTGTGACCTCTCCAAGGCGTTTGATTGCGTAAATCACGACACATTACTTTTAAAACTTGAGCATTACGGACTGGGTAAACTTGCGCTTAGTTTAATAAAATCTTATCTTTATGACAGACAGCAGCAAGTTCAATAAATGGAGTGAATTCATGTGGTTTAAAAGTAGAAATGGGAGTCCCACAAGGGTCAATATTAGGTCCTTTCCTCTTTTTAGTTTATATTAATGATCTTCCCCGTTTATTTAAAAACCAACCACAAATGGTGTTATTTGCCGATAACACTTCTTTAATTTTTAAGATAAATAGACGGGCTAATAATCGCGACGATGTAAATAACGCCTTACTTTAGCATCTCTTCAGGTCCAAAATTGGTTCACAGCTAATAACTTAGTATTAAATGAAAAAAAAAACTAAATGCATCAGATTTGCTTTACCAAATGTCAAAAGTAGTAATTGCGATATAGTATTGAATAAAGAGAAACTGGAATTCGTTGATGAAACTGTTTTTCTGGGAATCACGCTCGACTCAAGGCTACAATGGGGTCCTCATTTAACATCTCTCGCAGGACGGCTAAGTTCTGCGGCATATGCTGTCAGAAAGATCCGGCACTTTACTGATGTGAATACCGCGAGACTGGTCTATTTTAGTTATTTTCATAGTATTATGTCTTACGGTATTTTACTTTGGGGGCGAGCTGCAAACATAGAGTCTATTTTTATTCTGCAGAAAAGAGCAATCAGAGCCATTTACAATCTACGTATGCGCGATTCTCTAAGGGAACTGTTTAAGGAAATTAACATAATGACGGTACCTTGTCAATACATATATGAAAACATTATGTACGCAAGAAAAAATCTGCATCTTTTTGGTAAAAGAAGTGACAGACATAACTATAGTACTATAAATAAGGACCAACTAGTTCAACCAGGATTCAGGCTGGCTAAAGTAGATTCGTCTTTCATGGGGTTCTGTCTAAAGTGTTACAATAAAATACCTCCCCACATAGTTCAACTTAATGAGACAAAATTTAAGTCTTATATTAAACGCACACTATGCAGCCGAGCATATTACAAATTGGATGATTACATCACTGATATAAATGCTTGGCTGGATGCTGGTCTAGCTCCACAGCCATAAGGGTTCATAGATTTATTGATTAGCATTGGTAACAATTTTTGGAGCTGCTGAAGATCTACAGAGAGAAAACTACATTATCTTTGCATTGTATAAACTCAAACTATTAGTATTATATAATTTTGCATAGCACATACATGTGAGCACTATGTACTTTAAAGCTACCATTTACGAGATATGTCTTTCGTTGACTTGAATATGCCCTGGCGGTTGAGAGTTTGTCATGCTTACTTGAATGTCTTGCATCAGGCCATCAGGTGGCGCATGTGTTGGATCACTTGGTTCCCTTCAAAATGGTTGAGCTAAATGGTGCCGATCCGTGCGTCATGTTCGTGAACGGGCGCCGTCAGTTGAGACTGGTCATCTCTTAGCTACCTCGGTTATTTTAAATTTATTTTGAATTGTCTAATTTCATTGTCACTAGATCTCTTTTAACGTGCACAACTTGTTACATTGTTCTCACATTGTACCCTTAGATTCAACATGAATAATGTAACCTAAATTTGTAATATTCTATTGATTTTAAAAGAGTGTTCATGGAGTTTCTTGCTCGTTCTTCTCCATAGAATCCTACTGTTTGGAACGAGCAACTAGCTGCAACTTTTTGACTGACTGACTCCTTGACAATTCAAAAGTGCCTGTAAATGGTTTATTTGAAATAAATGATTTGAGTTTGAGTTTGAGTTTGACTATTCCAGGAGGGATGTTTGGCATTGAGATCGCCCGCCAATAAGACGGAGTCACCCAGGCCAAGAAGAGCAGAAAGGTCATCCTTGAGGAGGATAGGATCATCCTCCGATGGTGATGGAGGGACGTATGCTGATATAATAGTTAACGGCTGATGACCGGTCATGCCGAGCCGACAGACAGAGACCTCGAGGCGAGCGAGGGGAGGAGGGTCCATAGGAATGCAGTACAGAGCCTTTCTATAGTATATTAGGGTACCGCCCTTGTGACAACGAGACCTATCATTGCGAACTATACGGTAGTTGGCAATATTCGGGTCACGATGATGGGGCTTAAGAAAGGTCTCCTGTATGAGAAGGATATCAAGTTGATGGTCGCGGAGGAAATTGGCGATCTCATCACGTTGGTTAGTAATGCCATTGGCGTTAAAGAATCCTAACTTAAGGGATCGGGGTTTATTAGTACACGGCCTTTCCTTATCCATTGGATTAGCAAGGGTAAAGTTTATCTAGGGCTTGCGTAATCTCCGGATACGCTTTGAACACCTTAAGGATGTCGCTAATATTTGCTTTACACGCGAGTATATCCCTAGCCATAGCTTCAGCAGCGGGGTTGCGGTAAATTTGGTAGGCGAGGTTGATGACTTCGCCTATCCTCTCGGTAGGGAGAGATGCAGGTACGCGGGAGGCTGAGGGCGCGGTTGAAACGGCGGGGGCGGCCTTAGATGGGGCGAGGGCGGCCTTAGGAGCGGCGGTGGCGGCTTTAGGAGCGGCGGGGTCGACCTTAGGTAGGGGGGGCGTGGTCGCGGAGGCTAGGTTCGGCGCGGGGACTGGCGAATCCATCAGCGCTGGCATGGGCAGAGATTGGGAGGGCCTCAATGCAGGGAACGCTCTCTGATGATTCAGCGAGTTCCATGGGGAGGGCCTCTGAGGGCTGAGACGCTCGGGCATCTCTGAGGAGGGAATCTTAACAGAGGGGCTTTCCCTTTGTTGACGAGCGTTCGCACGCTTGGTCAACTTGGGAGAAGAGGATTTTGGGGCTTTGGGGCAGCCGCGGTAATTGGCGGGGTGACCTGATTGGCCGCATAGCACACAGCTGGGAGGTTCTGTGCACAGATTGCGGTCTTTCGGACGGGGACAGTCAGCAGTTGCGTGCTCACCCAGACACTTGACGCATCTAAGGGTCGCGTAGCAATTGCGTTGGGCGTGACCGTAAAGTTGGCAGCGGTGACACTGTCCAACCGTATCCGATTTATAAGGCCTCTCGATCGAGATGCCCGACAAGTGACATACCGACTTTACTTTAAAGATCGGATGGTGGCCGTCGGTGTGATCGCACACGACAAGAACCGAGTCGTATGCAATCGCACCCCTAGCTTTGTGCAGACGATGCACAGCGGATACTGGGACATTTTGCGACTGAAGGTCGGCGAGAATCTCTTCCGTTGAGATTTCTTTGGGGACGCGTCGGATTACCACACGGGTGGGTTTATCATCGGGCAGGGAATAAGTGTGGAACGAAATGTTCCTCACTTTTAACAGGGATGTAAGTTCCCTGTGGTCGTTCACCGTGGGAACTTGAACTTTGATACCCTGTTGGGTCGAGCGCGCGTTTGTGTATTTGATCTTACGATCGTTACACAATTTGGACACGTCGGTCCACTTCGCCTTGTCCTGGATGAACAGGGGAGGCGGGGCGGGTAGTTTCTTTTTTGAAACTGAAGGATTGGGGGCAGCAGTGGACAAGGGACTAGTGGGACGGCTGCCCTCTGGACGAGAGGTAGCCGAGACGGGGGGGGCCGAAACCGAGGGGGTGGGGAGGGGGGGGGCGGCTACGGCTTTCTTGGCCTTGGTGGCCTGAGAGGGACTCTTACCCTTCTTTCTCTTGCCTCCCGGACCGACAACTTGGTAGTCGTCGTCCGAGGACGCGGAGGCAGAGTGGGCTTCCTCAGAGTCGGAGTGAGATGGCTCAGAGACGGGGACAGAAGTATCCATTGTTTCTGAAAAACATGGCGACGCAGAGCGCAGCTGCGTGGGAACAATAGCCGCGGGAACAATGGTCGCGGGAACAATGGGCTTGGAAACAATGGGTTCGGAAACAATAGGTGTTTCCGCGTACGGGCTTGTTGTCTTAATTGACAATAGGGACGGGATTTGCGGTGGCATAGAGGATGCCGCCACAGGTGTGCCTTCGTTGGCGTTATCGGGGGAAAAGGGGCTATCAAATATGTCACTGAAGTCAGCGACGCTAGCTTCGGCTGCTTTACGGGACGCGGCCCCTTGCCCGAGGTTGCGGGGTCGCGGTCCCTAAAAGTAGGGACCGGGCGTGAGGTTTCCCTCCCCCCTGGGTGAAGGAAAGACCCCCCCCGGGTCTGTATCACACCTAAGCGCGGGAGGTACTTTCCTCCGCGCTGCTGTAAGTGTGTTTGTGGTATTTTATTTATTTATTGATTATTAATTACCACGGTTACACACCAGTAACAGTAATTAATTAATTTCTTATGTATTATATAAACTACAATTTCATCTGGTACAGCATACATTAATAAAAGATAAAAATACATTTTGTTTGGTTGCAAATTATTAGGACATACAATAATAATTTATATAGAATGTCTCTCACAAAATCTCGAGCACAATAACAGGATTTAGTTGAATCCGTCATTTAACACGTCACAATCGGGTAGGTCTAAAATAAGGGCATTGATTGCGCTGCGCATGCGACACAGCGGGGAATGCGCACGGGACACCGTGTGGCTCTGTGCAGTCGCGAATAGTCTGTGCCGGCGGTTGGACCGGTGGCGTAGGTAATTATCAGGAACATAAAAAGTGCATAATAAGTTGTGCAATTCTGGGGAGTCAATTACGTTCCGTAAAATTTTCAGTGCAGTGATGATCTGCGTTCGAGACCGACGGACAGCTAGGGATCTATCTATATCCTAGAATACCTAGCAAAAAATCCGTAGGGTACATAAATGGATAGTACCCGTAGTTTCTCTTATATAAGTAACGTAGGAAGGCCTTCTGAATTTTTTCAATTATTAGGGTGTATGTTGACTCATACGGACTCCAAACGCAAGCTGCAAATTCCAACTTACTTCTGACTAGGGAATTGTACAATATTTTAATTATGTTAGGATTACGGAAGTCACGTGCATTACGCAAGACGAAGCCCAGTCGTCTGTATGACTCGGCGGCCACTAAGGAGATGTGCTCGTGAAATGTCAGGCGACAATCGAATGTCACACCAAGATCACGGATGTTGAATATGCGCGTTACCTCTGCATCACCTAATGTGTAAACAGCTTGACTAGGTCGTGATTTACGGCTGAACGTCATAACATAACACTTACTGGTGTTAAAATACAATTTATTAGTTCGGCTCCACTGTAAGACTCGGTCAATGTCGCTTTGAAGATCCTCACGAGTGCAATTCTCGGTAATTTCGAGTACTAGCTTTAAATCGTCCGCATATAGCAGACATTTAGCATGTTGTACCACCCTGACGAGATCATTGATCATTAAAAGAAAGAGTAATGGGCCAAGAACTGATCCTTGACTCACCCCAGATCGCGTATGGTAAGATCCCGAAAGAAAGCACCCATGAGCAACAAACTGTTTCCGATTCAAGAGATAATTAGCGAAAAATTTCAGAAGCTTTGGTGTGAATCCTATAGCTTGTAATTTGCTCAGCAAAATGTCGTTGTCCACTGCATCGAAAGCCTTTCTGAAATCAAAATAGAGAACATCCACTTCATGCCCCCTATCCAGACCCCTCGAGACGTAATCAACGAGTGACAATAAATTTGTTTCGACTGAGCGACCTGGTCGGAAGCCATGTTGTTCATCACATAAGTGGGATTTTAATTGGTGGTAAATTTCCTTATGTGCAATTGTTTCAAACACCTTGGCTGGACATGACAAAACGGCAATAGGACGATGTTCCTCAACTGACGATTTATTATTAGTTTTCGGTATCGGCGTAACTCGAGATACCTTCCATTGATCGGGATATATGCCAGTTTGAAGTGCTAAGTTCATTATGTAGGTTAGTGGAGGAGCAAGAGATTCCCTACAGTCAATTAAAACATATGGTGGAACTTTGTCTGGGCCGACTGAGCTACGCGGCTTAAGTTTACGTATTCCGTTCTTAACCTGACATATGGTGAAATTTTCAATGTGTATGTAGCCCCCGTCAGTCGTAGCTGCGACTGGTAATATATTATCAGCATCCAACTTAGGGTTCTGTGGCAAAAATACACTAGAAAAATACTCAGCAAAGGCATTCGCTGCGTCGCTGCCAGTAAAGGTTTTGTTTTTGTAGCTCATAGTGGGCTCAAAGCCACCTTTAGACCGAAGGCTTTTGATGTACTGCCAGAATTGAAGTGGGTTACTTCTAATGCAACTTTCGATCGATGCAGTGTAAGTTTTGTATGCACAATCTATACGTTCTTTTAGCTCAGATCGAATTTTACTAAAGGCAAAATACACATTAGGGTCAGCGCAACGTTTCCATTGTCTGTGAAGCTTAATTTTATGATTCAAATCTCTAATAATATCTGAGGAGAACCAAACAGGATAGCGTTTTCTATTAGATATTACTCTCTTTTTTTTTGGTACACAAATATCGAATATTCTATAAAGTATCCTGTAAAACTCACCAGTAGCCGATGGTACATCCGTGGCATTAGTGACACAGCTCCAGTCAGTCTGTGACAAATGTTCATAAAGCAATTGAAAGTCAGCTTTAGAAAAATTCCAGTCAGTTGCCGAGTCGAAATTACTAGGGCAGGTCTTCTCCTCGCTCAACGTCGTAAAAAGTCTAATTTCAATGTCTAGGGGAGGATGATATGAGTCAACATTCACAATGCCACCAGCCTCAGCGATATGGACTTGCACAGCGCAATCAGTATCCCTTGAAAATACGACATCCAACTTGCCGCCAAAAACATTAAAAACATTATTATTCTCGATCATTGAACAAAATGAAAGGAAACATGCAAAATAACTGTTAACAGATTTCGATGCACTGTTGAGGTTGATATCACCAATTATAAATATGTTGCCTTTCAAATCATTTACAAAGGATTCCACTTTGCGGAACCATTCAAAATACACAGAATCCACAGCACTTGGAGGAATATAAACAGCACAGATATATACACTAATTCCTCTAATGCAAAACTTAACCCAGAGATCTTCTCCATCGGCAGTTTCCAACTCATTTGCTCGAACAGGCACAATTCCCGGCTTAGCAGCTACTAGAACGCCACCTCCTGGTCTGTTTCTATCTCGGCGTACTACATTCCAGCCAGTGGATACAACCTCAGAGTTCTCTACCGAGGAATCCAGGAAAGTCTCAGTAGCAACAATAATGTCATAGTCTAGAAGTGACATATTGGTTTTCCACCTATGCAACTTGGTTTTAATACCACGAACATTTTGATAAAAAATATTAAGCGTAGTTATTGCTCTCGTGCGAGTATTCTTTACGACAGGCATAGGATTATTCGGCATGTGGAAATCGGTTGTCCTGTTCATTGGTGCGAAATCGACGAAAGGCAATCCACGGCTTAATCCGAGCATTTTCTGGCCAAATCTCCGGCGAGAGAATGCGATCATAGTAGGCTATCGGAACCACCAGCTTAAATGACCTATAATTGCCTTTTGTTTTCACTTCATCAACGACACATTTAGCTTGAGGGTACAGTTGTTGTAGGTATTCTGCAATTTCGTCGGGACCGGACACCATATTCCACAAGTGAATACTTTTGGTTTCTTCAGCCGCCCTAAGAGAAGTAATATTAGGCCCAGCAGTACAACGAATAGAACTTTATCGTTTTTTATTGCTGGGCAACCCATCAGTAGGAGCAGCACAAACCTGCGTACCGTCAGCGGTTCTCACAGTCTGTTCCCTCATGGAATACCGGTGACTATTGCTTTTAGAGTTGGCAGAGTCTAGAGAAGCATCCATTGCTGCTGTGTAATTTGACGGAGAGACAGTTACGACTGGAGCTGCGAGCACCGACGAGTTGGCAAGGTCCCTAGCTGGCTCCGTGTCGACGTAAACAGGATCATCATTATTGATTTGTGGTTCATCGGTTGGTTGAGTTAAACTTACAAGGTCCGAGTCTCTAACAGTAGAATGGCTATTAGTGATGTTTCGGGTCTTGTCGATACTTGATGAAAGATCTGACCGCGTCTTACTTGTAGGCTTAGACTGCGAACCTTTAGACGCAGACTGCGAGTTATTAGACGGAGAATGCGAATTTTTGGATACAGACGGCGAATTTTTAGGACGTCTTATGGTATTCTTCTTCGGCCCTTCTCGCTCCTCAGGATTAGATATAGAGGCAATTGGATCTGCTTGTTTTGAACATTGTTGATAACTGATGATATTAGCTTCCATAGATTTAAATTTCCCGCTAAGACTAATCAGGTTATCTTTGCATTCTTCTATATTTTCGTGGCAGCGATGCACAAAAGTGAATATTTCAGTTACCTTAAGACTCATTTCCAAAACTCGTTCCTTTAAATCCTTCATCTCCAGCACAATGTTGCTTACGTCCTCGGGGAAGTCACTCTTACAGTTGGCAGATGATACTTTCCTGATGGTTATATTTGAGTCGTGGGTAGACTGCGGGGTGCCAACAGCAATCTCTGAGTTGTTGCCACCCTTTTTTGAAGCACAACGACATTCAGGACAGGTCCAGACAGCTCTTTCTTCCAATGACAATTTTTGGTTGTTGCAAAGGTAGTGATATAGCCCACTACACTGCTCAATCATACACTGAAGATATTCTTCTCCAGGATTCAAATCATTGTTACATGCAGAACACTTCATCTTGAAACGATTTGCTTGTTAACAGACACAGAAATAGTACACAAGATATATTTGCCTCCCAGAGGCAACGCTTTGTAGGTACAAATGGTTGCGCCGTCTACGTTGCTTTATCTATGCCGCGATCGCTCTGATACGTCACGGGGAACGAGCGCACGCCGAACTGCTCCTTACGCCGACCGCACAACCGTGCGTGTGGCGTGCACTGCGCGCTAATTGACTTGTCATGCAGCCACCGGTCAAACACTCGTGGCTTAGAGGTCACTTAGTTTTACACTAAATTTTAATAGTTTAACACTTTAATTGAAAAGTTTAGATAGTCACTTATTTACACAAGAGTATATGTGAGATTTTTCACAGTTATTTTGAAAGAAAAGGGGCGAAAACACTTCAAATTTTGTAAATTATACTAAGATCAACAACAAACGAATGTTACCCGCACAAGCACTTGGGCAAAGATGTAACCGTATGTAACCGTGGGAGCGCCCTAAGTGTTTCACGGCGCCCGTGCGACCAGACCCCCGCCGGGTGAGATCCCTAGTTATCTAGGGAAGGCCTAGCGAAGGTCGATCAAGCAACGAGGGCGCCGGCTTTGGTTGGCGCTTACCCACGGTGAATGCTGACCGCGCGCCGTACAACGTAATCAGAGCGGGCCGATAGCGCTGCACGGCACGGGACGTTGTAGTGTGTGCCGAGCGATTTGATATATGTGTGTACATTGCTCGGTGGATAATTCTGTGTGTTTACACGAGTGTGTAGTCGTGAGTGAGTGGTCCGCTACTCTCGACGCCCAGATTACCTTGGCACGCCGGGGGAGCGGGGTGTCGTGAGTGGTGCGTGTGGAGTCTCGGTGTGTGAGTAGGCCGCGTGTAGGTGTGTGCGGCTTTACTCGGGTGTAAGGTCAGTCCGGTGGTGGTGTCACGTCAGCGACTAGGTCGCGCGGGAACCGCTTGAAGTCGGGCGGCCGCGCGTGTCATGGCGCTATGTCCTTGATGTGCGGCCAATCGGAAGTATCGGCACGCGCGAACATCTTCTTGCAGAGGCTTGTTGTGTGTTCTTCGATGCTCTCGACACGCAGGTCCCTGTGGAGGACGTCGTTCCTCACGTACCGAGGAGCATGGGTGATTTGCCGCAGCGTTAGGTTTTGCTGCACCTGGAGCTTCTTTCTGTGCGTCTCGGCCGTGAGGGCGAGCCAGGCTGGGGCGGCGTAGGTGAGCTGGGGCCGTATGTATGTTTTATACACCCCCAGCTTTACTCGTAGCGGGAGGCGCGACGAGAGCACCGGTCGTAGCATGTGGCGGGTGGTCTTTACCCGCGCGACGGTTTCGCTGACGTGAGGACAATCGAGCGTCACGCCGAGGTACTTGGCGGTCCGCTTCCACTCGATGTCGGTCCCCATGAGCTCAAGGTTCGGTGGGTGTAGACGGCCGCGGGCCGTCACGATCATCGCCTGTGTCTTCCCAACGTTCACCGACAGTCTCCACTTGCTGAGCCAGTCTGGAAGTTCGTCGAGTGCGCGCTGCATTTTGATGGCCGCGTGGTCGGCAGAGAGTGACGTCGTGATGTACGCGGCGTCATCGGCGTACAGCGCGAGCGTGGAGGTGTGCGTGGCGGGAATGTCGTCGGTGTACACCGAGTACAACACAGGCGAGACGCAGCTTCCTTGGGGTACTCCGGCGGCGATGGGGCGCGCGCTGGAGAGCTGGTTCTCCACCGAAACCTTGAAGGTCCTGTCCTGTAGGAAAGAGGAGACCACCTGTATCAAGCGGCGGGGCGCTGTGGTGAGCGAGAGTTTGTATATCAGACCGGTATGCCAAACTCTGTCGAACGCCTTCTCCATGTCGAGGAGTACGACGGCGGCGTATTCCCTCTTGTTCACAGCCGCCGTCAGCAGGTGGAGTACCCTCGACAGCTGGAGCGTCGTGCTATGTTCACTCCGAAACCCGAATTGTTCCGGTCGTGGCGTGAGGTGCGGTGTGAGGCGTCGCAGCAGGAGCGCTTCGAACACCTTGGAGGTCGTGGGCAGGAGAGTGATGGGCCGGTAGCTCTCCGGCTTCAGGGTATTTTTCCCGGGCTTGGGCAGCATATTTACCTTCCCTTCCTTCCAGGTAGTGGGGAAGGTTCCGGTGCGGAGTATTCCCGTGAATAAGCGTGCTAGGGCCGCCACCGCTCTGGGTGGTAGGTGTCGGAGTGCGGTGTTGGTGATTCCATCCGCACCGGGCGCCTTCCGTGGCTTTGTGCGCCTTATAGCCCTATGTACTTGGCCCGGGGAAAAATATATTGGATCTTCATCGTGAGCCACCGGTGTCTTGAAGTACTCTCCAAGGTGTTGCTCGACTGCTGTGATGTGGTCCTGGGCTGTGGTCGGGTTCGGGGTGAACTGACGCTCCAGGTGGGCGGCGAAGATCTCGGCCCGGTCTGCCGCAGTGTAGCGTAGCGCCCCGTCGCTGTCTAACAGCGGGCGCACCGGAGATGGGGTATTCTTTAGGCGTCGGCATAGGCGGTGTACCGACGTCCAGTCGCTGTCCGCAGAGTGAATGAAGTCCTCCCATCTCTCGGTGGAGTGCGCCTGTAATTCGGCCTTCACCTTGTCCGTGAGATGGTTGAGCTGGGTCTTCAGTGTGGGGCATCGTGTTTGTTGCCACCGCTTGCGCAGGCGCCTCTTGTCGGCGATCATCCTAGCGATGTGTGCGGGGAGGGTGGTGAAGCGCCCCTGTGGCGCGGAGGCGGTGCATGTCGCCGTTTCCAAGGCGCGTTGCATGCAAGCGGTGAGCTCGTCCGCCAGCTCATTCACGTCCGTGACGTTGGTGACAGGCCGAGTGGGGGTGGTGGTCTCCAATTCAGCCGCGAATGCAGTCCAGTCCAGGTGGCGACGTGGCGCTGGATGGGCAACGCGTGTTGGTTGGTGTTGGAGGACGACTAGTACGGGCTGATGGTCAGACCGTAGTTCGTCGTCCAGGACGTCCTGCGCGATCTGGCATGTTAGCCCGCGGTGTACGACTATGTCCAGTACGTCGGGTGTGAGTGTAGTGTAGTCGGGGTAGTGGGTGGGCGCCTCAGGGCCGGACACGTCATATCCTCGGGCCTCTGCGTCGGCGAAGAGTCGATTACCTGCCGGGTTAGTGGTCCCTGAATTCCAGGCTGGGTGCTTGCTATTTAAGTCGCCGGCGATGATGGTGGGGTGCGGCGACGCGTGGAGTATACTATTTATGTCCGCTGTGTTGAGTGCGGACCCGGGCGGCTTGTAGGCCGCATACACGCACAGGTGCTCGCCGGCGACGTGCATCTGAACACCCAGCGCGTCCATGCTGTGAAGCTGAAGGAGCGGCAATTCCTGGTGTACGACTCTGCGCCTCACTAGTACTGCCAGACCGCGGTAGTATCGGCCGTTTGCGCCTAGTTGCCCATCCATCCTGTATATGTGGAATCCCGGGAATCGGATTTGGTCTGCAGGTCCCAGCCAAGTCTCATTTATGAGCGCCACGTCGATGTCCTGTTCCTGCAGTAGCGGGCGGAGGAGGGCGGCCTTCCCTGAGAGGCTGCGGGCGTTCCAGTTCAGCATCCTTAGTGGTCTATGCATTTCGATGCATTAGTAATTGCGTCATGCCACTAAGGATGGCTTGCATCGGGTCCTGTCCTGTGCTAAGTGCCAGCAGGATGTCCTGCAGGACCCGTAACGCGACCTCTATTGTGTCATTTTGGGTCCCGGGGACATTGGTATTAAGCTCCCCGGGCGCGCCCGACGACCTATAATTACATTGCGCCGTCGCACTTCTGTCGCCGGCGGCGCAATGTACATTAAAGTTTCTATTTTTCAAATAATAAATTTCCTTATCTCTGCCACCTGTCGTCACATTCTCAGGTGCGGTGGCAGGTGCGCGCGCGCTCGGCGCGTGCGCGGCGCTAATGACTTCCTTTGTATTTTTAAATAAATTCCTATTCGTTTTCTTATCTGCGACACCTGTCGCATTCTCAGGTGCCACAGGTGTGCGCGTGGCCGGCACGTGCGGCGCGCGCGCGCTCTCACTGGTCGTCAGGTGAGGGAAGGCGGCCAATGCGTTTCGAGATGAAATAGGCTCCGCCCTCCGGCGCGTCTGATTCGCCGGGTGGGCGGGTCCTGGCGGGAGGTCGCCGTTGGTGGTTGGCTGCGTGTCCTCATTGTTAACATTTAATGGTATATTATTTTCGTCTTCATTTTTATTTTTATTTTTATTTTTATTGTAATTGCGGCGGCGCCTGTTTCCCCTCCCGCCGCGTCTGTCTTTCCTCCGCCCGGAGGAGGTGGTGGCCGCTCCGCGTTGTTGGGCTTCGTTGGCGGCCGCCATTAGGGTTGCAGTCTGCGCTTCCCCTGTAGGGGTCGGCTGCAGCCCTTCAGTTGCCGCCTCTGGCCGGCGTGCGCTGCCGGTAATGGCGACTGTGCCCGCTCGTCGGTTGCGAACCTCCTTTCGCAACACGGGGCATTTTGAATGGTTAGCGGGGTGTTCCCCCCCGCAGTTTGCGCATGTGGCGGGCTCCTCCCTTGGTCTCGGGCAGTCTCATGCAGCATGAGCACCGCCACATCTCACGCATGCGAGCGGGCGATGACACTGCGCAGATGAGTGCCGAAACTGTTGGCAGCGATGGCAATGCGCAGGTCCCTTCTTCCCACGCCATGCCTCTATTTTCACCCCGGGCATACACAATAGCTCTTGCACCTCGTAGATGCCCGGGATAGTTTCTGGAGTCTTTTTCAGGACGGCGTGGAAGATGCAGCCGGGTCGTCCTTGTCTGGCCTTGATGTGGCGGACGTACTCCGGCTGGAAGCCTAGGGCGCGGAGATCCTCCTCTATATCCTCCGGCGCCGTGTCGACGGGTAGCCCCCTGATGGCCACCTTCAAACTCTTCTCCGCTGGTAGGGAGTATGTAACTATTATACTTTTCTGATTTCCAATACCCCTTAATGAGAACCTGGCATTATCTAATATGTTCATAATTTCGTAACGTCCCTTAAATTTTGCTGTTAGTTTGTTATGTCGCCTATGGTCTTGATTTACATAAACAGTATCACCTATGCTATAATTTATGTTATCTCTACGCGTTTGGTCAAAGCGGTCTTTGAATGTATCGGCAACAATTTTAAGACGTTGATGTGCTAACTGATGATCGGTCGTTACGTCAATAATTATATTATTATCTAGTATTACTTCATCTAATCGAGCTTGTATACACGGGATGTTCGAGTTTCTGCCTATAAGCAGCCTAATAGGTGAAAAGCCAGTTGATTGCTGTACAGTAGTGTTTAAGGACAATTGGATTTCCCACAAAACGCTCGGCCAGTCTGACACATTACCACACCTAGTAGCTAACATATTGATTACGGTTAAGACGTATCTTTCGTATCTATGTAATGCTCTAAATAACGAACAAACTAAATTGGGGCTAAAGTTAGTGCCGCGGTCAGTGATTATTAATGACGGAGTGCAAAGTAAGGTAACCGTGTCTAAATTCTGTATAGTAGATTGAAGTTCATCAAAGCACCATATGGATTATCATTAGTCAGGTTTTTCAGTGACAACAGGAGAAAGCACTTTCCATGCTAACCCTTTACAATCCACAGTAATTTGAATGTCAGGATGATTAACCACATTCCTACCAATAAGAAGATCATATGAAAATCTTGGTCACGGGCCACATGTAAATATAGTTATAAACAAATATCTTCAAATTTAACTGTCACTGTGATAGTTGCAAAAATATGTTTTTTACCGTTACCTATTCCACTAACGTACTTATATTGAGTATGGAAAAATATATAATTTAGTCATTTGGCAAATAGGTTTCCGTATAATGCTACAACTTACTCCTGTGTCGACAATAGAGTCAATAGACATTTTGCGAATGGTAACGTCAGTAGGCTTAAAGTTTAAAACATTGCATAAAGTATTGACTCTAACATCTAGTCATTGATCTTTGAAAGTTTAATTGCTGTTTGGTCGAATTTACACGTTCAAAAATACAAGTTGTTACATCATGTATCTTTTTATAAACTGTAATTTTTTTATTTCTTTTTTTTTTTTTCATCACATGGAAGTATAAAATTTCTTTTTCTGAGTTTTCTCATCCAATTTTGGGATTGGCATAAAACGTTTCTCAGGTAATTGATCTAATGGTCGCTTTTTAGTCTCTACGTAAGCAGAAAACTAAACTAAAATTCTGATGTTGACGAGTCTGAACAATAAATTACAGCTTTATACAATCAAACCGAGATTTTTATTTATTTTTATTTTTTTCGTGTGGGTACATTCAAGTTAATTCAGCACAGAAATTTTCTTATTATCGACCTTCCTGGGGTTGCCAGGACTCGTACCATATTAAAGCAGAGCCTTTGGGGGCCTTACCTCCCTTTGCGACTTTAGTTAAGCCGCTCCAACCAAACTCTTCTCCAAGCTTGTCATTGTCTGCACACCACACCACTACGCCGCTGTCAGTGGTGGCGGGATCGAATATCGGGAGAGGCACGTCATCCTGCCGATTCTTATTGGACAACGCTTCTTTGATAGTAGTTAGCAGCTTTAGGAGAATCTCTGGTTCCATTTCGGTAGCAACAATAACCCTGAAAATATAGTAAGATTAGTTTAGCACATGGCATCCCACTTCTGATGTTAGGCATAAAAGGCATAATCAGCAACATTTATAAAGCAATTAATAGCTCTTCATTAAATACACATACTTATATACTCAAAGAATATTATTATTTAAGAACAGAATAGTGAAATGAAAATACTTTGTTTAGGAAACATATATTTTATTGTAATATTTCAGACTCAAAATCATTTATTTCAATTCAACCATTTACAGGTACTTTTGAATTGTCAGAGTCAGTCAGAAAGCTGAATCTAGTTGCTCGTTCCAAAGGGTAGATTTCTATGGAGAAGAACGAGCAAGAAACTCCATGAACACTCTTTTAAAATCAGTAATATTTTACAAATTTAGGTTACATCATTCATGTCATAACAACTAGGTACATATAATTTAATATTAAAATTATACATATACATAGCCTTTCATAGTTATCATCATAATTATACTTATCTAGTATTTTCTTCGGGAGCTCCGTACCGATCAACGTTTCGATCAAAAGTGATCCAATGAAGTCGGAACACTCGCTTTTATAAGCGGCCATAAAGATGACAAGCAAATGTGATTCACACTTATTTGCTATCCAAAGTTTAAACACACTTTATTCTATTTAAAATGATGTTATTTACTATACTTCTACTGCATTTAATCAGAAATTAATTATTACTTTATATTACAACACGAATTACGTTGTTATATATTAATTACATCGGTATAAATCTAACACAGGCGTGGTCAGGCGTAATTTTTAAAAATTAAAACGGAGTACAATACTTTAATTTTAAGTTGTTTTTAACACATTGAAACTGAAAATGCTCCCGTCGGACATTACTAAAAAAAATTTGTACAAAAATATAGTAACCCGAAGAATGTATTATTTGATAAAGAAAACAAGGTACCTACGTAGAAAAATGAATTAATAAAATTCTAGGTAGTCGGATATTTCCGGGCAAAAGAAAGGCGGGACGACAAAGAAGGGACGTCCTAGGGAAAGTAATAATCCAACATGCCGTATAAAAAGATTATCTTTCTTTTAATATGCTCCGCTTCTATAACAGACTTCAAATATATACAACCTTATGTTTTGCATACCAGAAACCGGATAAGGAGTCATGACATACTTAATTAAAACAAATTTTGAAGTAATTAACATTGTTCTCAGCATACGTCGAGTCAGCGTTCCTGTTTTGCTTGGGTGTGCAATTGACCGGCTTGTACCGGTTCCTGCCCCTGATCAAGACACTCCAGCATGTGGGCAGACTGAAGAACAGGGGCCAATATAAGTACAAGATGAGGAACATGAAATTCTTCAATAACTTAATGAGTGGAGAACCTAAGCTTATGGGATAACCGTTTTAAAATTATTAATTTGTTTGTTTTAGTTATTCAAATTGAAATTTAAGTTACTATTATTGTTACACAACAATTATAATAGTTTATATAACTGTAAATGTACATATTGTTAAATATTAATATATTATTCTAATTTAATTGTAATAGGTATTATGTAAAACCATACATGGCGCATGTTGTGTTAGCCTGTAAGTAATTGTTGCACTTATAAATGCGCTATTAAGAAGTTATTCTTAATATATCGTACAATTGTTAGCTAACCTAAATAAATAAATTTTAAAAACATGTTTATTTTTATTTTTTGTAAGTATTATATCTTTGCACTTGGAAAATACACACACCCCCACCATAATGTGTTTGAGGGGTTAAGGTGAATTAGGTAGTCTAATGACAGCCAAGGTCTAAAGCACATCCCGTATAACTAGATGTTGACTTTGCTGTACCTACAGTATAATATCGAAGATTGCAAATTTTAAGTATTACTCTTGTATAATATGAAGATCATACCGTTGACGCAGTGGCTGAGCGATTGGCTACCGCGTTGCGTTTCGCAGGTACGATCCCCACACGAAACAAATATTCGTATGGCCTACAGGTATTAGTACCGGGTCTGGCTGTTTGTGTATGTGATTTCATATGTTTGTAAACGTACCACGCAGGAGAAATTACTAGACAACGTTTAAAAAAAAGTGTCAGTTGTTTATGCAATATAGGTTTTAATTTAAATGACTGAAGATTATCTTTCGATCAGATAATAGATATCAGCATAAATATTCCGTTCAGTAAACAAGACAAAAGCAAGCTGACCAGTTGACCATTGCAGCCAGAAGCCACAATAATCAATATACCACTTAGTTACGCTTTGATATTCGATACAATCTTGTGCCAAAGGCCTTTTGTACTATGTCCTCTACAGTAATTCCAGGAATTGCAATAATTAACATAGGCTTAGTTAATTGGGACATTCGAATCCAGAGTCCATCTCCCGGCGCTCCCTTTGAAATGGTTGCGGTGGTTCTGTATTATTTGTCACAGTACCGGCTACTGATTGGATTACCAAACTCACGAGTGTACAGTCAACAGCAAAAGGAGATGATCAAAATCAGAAATTCAATACTAATTTACTAACACTAATTTATATAATTTATTACTAGTTTATTTATTAAAAGTATGTGATTGTCACACACATAGATTTGAATCACTTCGACGCCACACAGTTCTGACGCGAACTCCGTTCATTAGTATTGAATTTCTGATTTTGATCATCTACTTTTGCTGTTGACTGTACACTGTCCAGTCACCAAAATAGAGGTCGTTGGATATAACTGAAGTTTACTTAGAATCCGATGGACTTTTTCCAATAAAATTTTAATTTGATTCAAAAACATGTTTCGGTTTCTAAATAAACTTCAACTACCTAGGCTGTTTCGAAAATTATTAGCGACAGAATAAATACGATTTCTTTTTTCTTGAATCTATTTTGAATTGACGGCAATTTTATTACAACCCTCCTTGGTGAAAATCATTTCCCAAAATCATTGGCCACCTACATGTACTTTTTTTAGGGTTCCGAAGTCAACAAGGAACCCTTATAGTTTCGCTATGTCCGTCCGTCCGTCCGCAGTTTAGCTCAAAGACTATTAGAAATAGGAAGCTGTAAATTGGCATGGATATACACAGTAGTTACGCCGACAAAGTGCTGGAATAAAATATTGAAAAATATTTTTTTTTAGGGTACCTCCTCTAAACGTGAAGTGGGGATGAGTATTTTTTTCCTAGTCTACCATATGGTGGGGGGTCTCGTTTAAAAGGTCTTTTAAAAAATATTAAGGGTTTGGAAAAGCAATTTTTCGATTAAGGAATCCCTTTGGGAAATATTTAGCTCTAAAGTGCTAATTTTTGTTGGAGTCAATTTGCGTCACTCCTATCAGCTCAATGGTTGTATCGTGATTTGTGAAAAAATATAAGGAATATAACGAAATTCATAGGAAAACTATCACAGCTAAATAGGCTTTACAAGTTTACGAGTAATTGTCGATAAACTTGTAAAATGTTATAAATCGCTGCGGCTGCGCTCATAAGCGCGCGTAGCATGCTTGCTACTCTTAAAACTTTATAGTAATCAAAACTATTGTAAGTAGCTGCAGATATATTTTGAATTGTTTATTATGATTATATTTTTATCTAAATCTCTTTTAACGTACACGACGTTGTTACATTGTTCTCACATTGTACCCTAGATTCAATATGAATGATGTAACCGAAATTTGTAACATATTATTGATTTTAAAAGAGTGTTGTTCATGGAGTTTCTTGCTCGTTCTTCTCCATAGAAACCTACTGTTTGAAACGAGCAACTAGCTTCAACTTTCTGACTGACTGACTCTGACAATTCAAAAGTACCTGTAAATGGTTTATTTGAAATAAATGATTTTGAGTTTGAGTTTGAGTTTGATTTAACATTTAAATCAATTACCATCACGCTATACCTTCAAGGAGTTCGATGGAAGGAGGGCGCTAAGGTGCTACTGTCAACATCGACTCTGTGTAATAATTCGGTTTTGAAAGTGAAATACAGCATCTTACTACGTAAAAAGACTTTATAAAGTGACAGCAAACTCTTATTCACCACAAAAAAGTGAAGTGCAAACGTTAAATCGCAGTATTAGTGCTAAACTTGCCGAAATCAAAGCAAACGTAAACGAGTGACTTTCCGTTGTAACATAGTGCTATCGTGCTGTAGAAACACCTGAAACAAAATCCAAGCAATAGCTACCGCCGTATATTGAAGAAACATAGACTTAGAAGTCCTTAATAATTAAGTGATAAAAATCATAACCTATGAAATGGTAAAAAAAACCATGCCTAAACATCGATCGCTAACGGTCATGAACAGTGACATCTAGCGGAGGATAGAACAACTACTACCAAGCCGCACTGTTTTACCGACAATACTCAAGAGATTCAGCTACTCGCCGCATAAGGCGCCGCTATCTTCGCAACATTGAATGTATCACTGGAATTCCAAAATAGTTCTGCTTTCAGCCACTAATGCCGCCACCATCTACATGGAATCTGAATACTTACCTTAGGTTAAATTAGTTCCGCTACCAGCCGCATAGTGCGCCACTATATTACAAGTCACCAAAACTACTGAATAATTAAAACGATAAATATCACAACCTACTAGGTGGTATTGAACAGAGACATTTATCGGAAGATAGAACAATTTTATTACTACTACATGCTGCACTGTTTTACCGACAATACTTAAGAGATTCAGCTACTCACCGCATAAGGAGCTGCTATCTTCGTAACATTGAGTGTGCCACAGTCTGGAATTTCGAACTAGTCCTGCTACCAGCCACAAAGGTCGCTACCATATACATGGGATTTGTAATAATAACATTCGGTCAATTTAGTTCCGTTACCACTGTTACCAGCCACATATACTGACACCAATTACAAGAACACCAAAACTACATTCCAACATAATGGAGGAAGTACTAGCTGCACTTCGTAAGATACAAAATGAGCTCGACGAACAAAAAGCAACAATTCTGGAAAGCGGGAAAAAAGTAACTGAACAAGTAACTCAAAACGTCAACAAGATTCTGGAAGACAAATTTGTTAAATGGGATGAAAAGTACGATCTACTCAGGGAAAAGGTGGACAACCAAGAAAAGAGAATGTATCCTAGAAAAACAGGCGCGACAAAGAAATCTCGTGCTCTTCGGAATGGAGGAAAGTGAACTTTCATATTCAGAGCAGGAGAGTAGCATAGTATTCATTGAAGAACACTTAAAAATTAAACTAGACTCCAAGGACATTCAGGTAATTAGAAGAATAGGAATAAAAAAGGATAAACCCCGTCCTATCGTGGTAACATTCACGTCACTTGGCACAAAAATTAACATATTAAAAAACAGAAAATATCTAAATGATACCGAGTACTATATCAAAGAGGACTATCCGCCAAATGTTCAAGAAAAAAGAAAAGAGCTACAGAATCAAATCAAATTGGAAAAAGAAAACGGAAACAAAGCCATAATTAAGTACGATAAATTAGTAACAGTTGGGAAAATATCTGATTCAACAACTAGCAAAAAAAGGAATCTACAATTATCTCCGGAGACCAATCAGACCAACCAGCAACTTCAAGAAGACTACAGAATGCAGGTGCCGAAGAAAAATAAAACTGATTCTACGCCTTCACCGAACCAAAGACCACCAAGTGTTTCGGAAGGAGGCACAAAGCCATCTATAACGAACTACTTGGTTTTTAATAAAACAAACAAAAAAAACAATCAATCAATTTACAACAAGAATAAACAGAAGAAAAAACAAGACACACATCTTCCAATCCGGTTGGTCCCCGAGGAAGATTACGACCAAAACCCTCCAAAGAGAAACACTAAAATTCAAGAAAAACAAGGACAAAAACTCCAACCTACAATATCAGAACACTTGGTTCCCACGAACATCTTATAGAATTATTTGAAGCCCTGAAGACAATAAACTGCGACATAGTGGGATTATCTGAAGTAAGGCGGCTTGGAACCAAAATCGAAGAATACAGTGACTACATCCTATGCTACATGGGCCAAACACCTGGTAGGCACGGAGTGGGCTTTATTATAAACAAAACCTTCAAACAAAATATAGAAAGCTTCACCGGTTTTACAAAACGTGTAGCCCTGTTAAACCTCACCTTTGATGAATACAAATTATCGTTAATACAAGTATATGCACCCACAGAGGCAGCAAAAGAAGAAGAAATTACGCTCTTCTATAAAATTATTACACAAACTATAGAAGCAACCCACAAGGACTACATCATAATGGGCGATTTTAATGCCAAAATAGGCCAACCGCAGCAAAGTGAATACCTTGTAATGAGATCTAATGGATATGGAGAGAGAAATGACAGAGGCCAGAAATTAATCGATTTCGCTATTGAAAATAAACTTACCATACTGAACACCTTCTTTAAGAAAAAACCAAAACGCAGATGGACATGGCGCTCACCAAACAACAAACACAGGAACGAGATAGATTTTATTATATCCAACCGTCCAAATTTATTTCAAAATATGGAAGTTTTAAATATTATCCATTCCTCGGACCATAGACCAGTCAGAGCAAGCTTATTTCTAAATAAAATAAGGAAAAACAGAGTCAATTATAAAAACATTGCAATGGCGTCCTTAAAGAACGAACAAGAAACACAGAAGTTCAGAGAGAGACTTGCCTTCAATATGGCAGAATTTCCGAACTGGCAAGAATCTAAATGCATACAAACATACTATACAAAGCTAATCAACACAATTACTCAAAGCCTACGAGAAGCCCATTCAACCAGCACCGATCCCAAAGCCCATGGAATATTATCACCTCGCACAGTGCAACTTATAGACAGAAGGAGAATATTGCATAAAACTAAAAAGAAATCCCGAAGCGAAAAAAATGAATTGGCTGCTCTGTATAAACTTATTAACAAGTACATTAAAGACGACTACGCTAAACACAGGCAAAATGTAATTACAAAACATCTGAAGCAGTCAGGAAGTACCAAAAAAGTTTATAAAGAGTTAACAACAAATAAACCATGGATAGAGGGATTAAAATTATCAGGAAAAACCAAACACAATCGCAGAGAGATCATAGAAGTGGCTACTAGTTTCTACAGGAACCTGTACAACGAAAAGCCCCCTATGATAAATATCACATCGGAAAGCTCTGGGAAAACAAGCGAAGTAAGTGAAATTACTGAATTAGAAATACTAGAGGCAATAACCAGGTTGAAAAGCGACAAGAGCCCAGGGTCAGACTATGTACAGTACGCAAAGGAGATAAGTATCCATGTCGTCGGGAATAGTTGAGGATTTCTTAGAAACCAATGGGGGCTTTCAAATGAAATTTTATTAAAACATTGAACTGTTTATTCTCTATAAATTGTATTTTATTTTATTCATAAAAACCTATCGGTTTCTAAGTAAGCTTCAACTGTTTCCGGCGACATGGATACTTATCTCCTTTGCGTACTGTACACAACGAAGCCCTAAAGACTGGCAAAACAATACTAGCTCTACCTTTAGCAAACCTGTTCAATCACATATTAAAAACAGCTGAGATACCATTACAATGGACTGAATCAAACATCATTTTGATCCATAAGAAGGTCACCCTTCTTAAAAGATATTCCAAAGATATCTCAAACTACAGGCCAATTAGCTTACTATCATCTATCTACAAACTCTACTCTTCAATCATCAACAAAAGGATAAGCATACCACTAGAACTAAACCAACCAGTCGAGCAAACAGGCTTTAGAAAGGGTTTTTCAACTATAGACCACATACATACACTGGAACTACTTATAGAAAAGTACCAGGAGAAACGGAGACCTCTCTATATTGCCTACATTGATTACCAGAAAGCATTCGATACGGTGTCGCATGAAAGTATATGGAAAGGCCTCAAAAACCAAGGTGTAGAGCAATAGTACCTTGAATTCATCAGAAGTCTCTACAAAAATAGCACAGGTAGAGTCAAGTTGGAAACCGAAGGACCGAGCTTTCCCATCAAAAGAGGCGTGAGACAAGGGGACCCCTTATCTCCGAAATTATTCATAGCAGTACTAGAATCTATCTTTAGGCAACTACCGTATTTCTTCCAGTCCGGAAGAAATACGGTATAAACATAAAAGGTAAATATCTAAACCACCTCCGCTTCGCAGATGATCTAGTAATTTTATCAGAAACGTACGCGCAACTTCAACATATGATTGGATCTCTACATAGAGCCAGTAGGGAGGTGGGCCTTGAAATGAACCTAGCAAAAACCATGGTGATGACTAACAGCACAGAGAAACTGATAACCGCGGGAGAGGAACCCCTGAAATATACTGATCAATATATATACCTAGGTAAACAAATAAGTTTTAATAAGAAAAACAATGAGAAAGAAATAGAAAGGCGGACACACAGCACCTGGAACAAATATTGGAAACTAGGAGAGGTATTCAAGAGTACCCTGACTATATCCTTAAAAACCAAAGTCATGAACTCATGCCTACTACCATGCCTGACATACGGCTGCCAAACATGGAAATTTACGAATAACATAGAGGAAAAAATTAGAACCTGCCAGCGAGGAATGGAGCGGAGCATGCTTAGTATGAGGAAAATACAAAAAATAAGGCATACAAAAATAAGAAAACTAACAAAGTCCATAGATGCTCTACAATATGCGAAAAAATTGAAATGGAAGTGGGCCGGCCATGTAGCACGACTCCCAGATCAACGTTGGACCAGAAAAGTGACGTCATGGAATGGCCCACTCGGCAAAAGAGGTATAGGAAGGCCCATGAGAAGATGGGACGATGAAATAAAAAATATCGCCGGTCCACATTGGATAGAAGTAGCCCAAGACCGAGACAATTGGCTAACTTTGGAGGAGCCCTTCACCTGTGAAGACGGGGTTCTTGCATAATAATAAATAAATAATAATAAATAAATAATAATAAAATAATAATAAACAAATAATAATAAATAAATGATTAATAAATAAATGATAATAAATAAATAATAATAATAAAATAATAATAAACAAATACTATTAAATAAATGATAATAAATAAATGATTAATAAATAAATGATAATAAATAAATAATAATAAAGATATAATAATAAAAACTAACACTAGAATAAGCAAAATGTAAAACTAACCACCTTTAAAAAAAAAAAAAAACGAAAATTGTAAAAGTGCATGCAAGAAATAAAAGGCTTTTTTTTATTATTATTATTTATATACCTTCAAGGAGCTAAGCAGTGGATCATGACAAACTAGAACAGCAGGCTATTTTAGACCTGTCAGCGATAAACTTTGCGTAACAGTGCGGCAACTGCCTTGTAAGTTGCTGGTCCTGAGTTCAATCCCAGCGACAAACAATTTTTATTGTTTTTTTTTTATTCTAGAATATTTCTAAATGGCAATAAATTAAAACTGCGTTTTTTTTTTTATTATTGCGTATTAGCTTGATGTTGATTTGCTTGCTCATATTTTCAATATTTCTGCAGGAAATATTATCTATACCGAAATACCTATTATGTCTACTCGTACGTACAATTTTGTTTAGTTTGAAATCCTTATTCAATGAACTGAAAAGCCCTAAGTATATGGTTTCCCTTATAGTTTCACTTTTTGAAATATACTATCGAGTGGTGAACCTAAATTTTCGTTGTAGATGATAGATATTATGTATCTACAACACCAAACTGTATCCCCCTATTTTGTTATCATCAGTTTTCTAAATTGCTTCCCACAATGGAAGCAAATTTAAAGTCGTATTCACGTCAAAAGAAACTGTGGTGACGATCGTAAAGCGGAAATTATTTTTTAAGAATTTTTACCCGTTCCTATGTCTTTTTCTATGAACCAGCTTCCCGCAAAAACTATTGAATAGACTTTTCGCTAAAATGTTACTAACTTACAGGTCGGACCAACGTAAACGTCATAGGCTATATTTGTACATGATTACGCTATTTGTAATGGGGGTAGGTCTATTCTACATATTACGCTCAAAAAATGTTTGACGTCAAAAGCGATAATCGCATCAGTGACGCCTGCTATGACGCCACAATTTATTGAAAAATATTAAATATAGGGACAAAACAAGAACTGCGTGGGTAAGAATATCAACTACGGAACCCTATATTGCGCGTGGACCGCCACGCACTTGGCCAGTTTTTTTAAATATTTTTAAATAGCGAGTGACTCCCGTAAGATAACTTTTTTTTCGAAAGCTGGTTCACCAAAATGCATGGGGTTTAAGTCAGTAATGGCCAAGTTAAGTCTCATACTGTAACAGTTACTTTGACATAAAGTGATAGAGACAGCACGAGACTTAATGGCATCTTAAAATTGAATAGCGTCTGAGTATTTGACCATAAGAGTCCGACATAGCCCTCCGTTCTCCCCAGACGGCGGGTAACCAGAAAAAAAATCCCACGGAAAAAAAGTATTGGTTCCTTTCAATCAACCCAACTCCCTCCCTCCTTTTCCCCATTTTTCCCTTCGGTCCATGAGGAGGGGTAACCTCATATCCATAAAAGCCCACCACCAAAAAACTCCACTATGTCGCAGAATAGAAAAATTTCTACCCAGGTGGGTCCCGGCCAAGCCGGGGAATCCCACACCGATTCGTCGGTCTGCCCCCTACGTAATCTGGGAGGGGGCTTAACTCTGCAAAATAGTGCCGCGCCTTCTTCGCGGCCGGCTGCTTTAGGGCCCACGACACTGGCTGCGACTCACGCGCCATATGGCACAATTACGGCTGCGATCTCCGCGCCTACAAACAAACTGACGGCTGCGACCTACGCGCCTATTACACAGACACATGCTGTACCTTCGACGACGGCCTGGCAACAGAGCATCGTTCGGAACAGCATCACAAACAACCCCGACAATGACACTGACAACGCACGTCTCTCTAGTCTCGAAGGCGAACTCCGCGCGCTGACACTCCAGCGCGAGAAGATCGAAGCGAGACTAAGAGACATCAACACCGAACACCACGGGACGGGTAAGGAAGCTGAATCCGATGGTTCTGGCTTCACTTCTGTGGACGAAGTACGCTGGCTGAAAGGAAAGCGCGGAAAAATCCGGAGCAGAGAGAGAGACCTCAGCAACCGTTTGCGCATAATCCGCGAAGGCGAAAGTCAGCGCGTTGCAAAAACGGTTGTCTGTAAGGGAGTACGCGACCAGCCGCAAGTACGCGAAGGGGAAACCCAGCGCGAAAAGTCACTGGCCATACCAGAGCCAGCCGGGGACAACAACCGGAACCGCACCAACACTACCAGACACCCTTTTTTTTTTTTTTTGGTACGGGGTGGAAAATCCTCATGGATGTCCTCCGCCCTGGGGCGGGCGGAGGGGTCTGTCAGACTCTTACTGACTAAAAACCACCCCGGTGTTCCATCTCACACCTACGTCGGGGGTCGCGGGAACTGGAGATACTTCCGCAACCCCCGGCTGGTGCCGGCCCGCTGCAGTGGGCCACTTCTCGGGTCAGGGGGGGGAGTGAGGTGTTAGACTCCCCCCCGGACGTCTTAGAGGGGCGCGCGTGGAACACTACGCGCCGCCACCTCGGGTCCTGGTGTATGTGGGGGGCGACAGACGTCCCCGAGTCTGCCGCCCCTGGACCCATTTAGGGGGGCCGGAAGAGGGCGTTGTCCGCCCTTCGCCGACGCCCGGTGCACCTGCTGCGGGCAGGGTGGGAGGTTGAGATCTCCCTTTCCCTTTCCGCAGCCTCCTTCTGCGACATGACACTTTCGCAGAAGGAAACCACCGCGTCCCAGGACTCTGCGCTGTCGACCATTGACTCGATCACGGCCGACAGCGACAGGTCACTGCCTACTTCTGAGACGAGGGCACGGCGCGGCCCTTCCCAAGCGGCACATTCCGCCAGCGTATGCCGCGCCGTGTCCTCCCGGCAGTCGACGCAGTGGTGACACCGGGCGTCCGGCTCCCTGTTTATGCGACACAGGTACTTCCCGAAGTAACCATGCCCCGAGAGCACCTGCGTCACCCGAAACGACAGGGAAACACTACCAGACACCCACCACAACCAAAAAGGAAACGGGGCAAGCGATCTGGATTCTTGCACAAGGCATCCGCGGCGCAGAACACCACGCCAAGCCCCTCGGAACCGCAGCCCGGGCCAAGTGGCCAGGGAGCGGCAAAGAGGGAACGACCGGACGACACGGCCTCGCCGAGCACGCTCCAGGGGGACTCCAAGCGTGCAAAAATCCAGACTGCTCAAGGGGGACAGAGAACCTACGCACGAGCCACCCAGGACATTCCTGCGCGACTCGCCGTAGCGATCTGTCTCTCGCCTCCGTCCCGAGACATGACCCCTGACGAAGCCGAACACATCAAGCTCAGTCTTGAGGACCTCGTCATGGACGCTGACCCTTCCAAGCCACTCCCGGCCTTCCGCGGCTATCCACGGATAGCGGACGGCACCGTCCAAATGTGGTGCGAAGACGACAGCGCCCTGACTTGGCTGACCCAGAATGTGCGGAATATCAAACTGCCCAGCACAAATGTAACACTGACGGTAATGCGACAGTCCGAAGTGCCGACCCGTGTCCGAGCAGCGCTCTTCGTACCTAGGTACCTGGTATGACATCGGGAGATGGTCACTATACAGGGCGACATCGGTCGGTGGTGATAACCATGGGACTTACTTGACCCTGGGTATCCCACCGGACGAAGCCGAAAAGGTTTTGGGGCGGGAGGACGGGTATCGTACCTACTCGGCTCAATATACGTTCGCTTCTACCCCAATACCTAACCCTCGGCTACCCAGACTGGAACACCAAGCACAGCACCGACACAGGAAATACCGACAGAGCACGACAGGACAATGGCAAAATTGGAGGAGGAGATGGCTAGAGCGGCGATGGCAGACGTACAAGATACAAGTGCGCCACCCACACCACCGGGGTGGACAGAACAACTGCTCGCCTCGTCGCCGGGCGACGACCGACATGGGTTGGGGGAGGGGGAAGAGCTTCTCGATGGATCGATCTCCTCCTAACCTCACTCCACTGTTGCCGTCGACCACGTCCACTCCCCTCAACATTATCCAGACCAACCTCCAGCACAGCCAGCCTGCCACGGCTTGCTTACGCAGGGCGCTGGAGGAAAAACCCCGAACTATCGCACTGATCCAAGAGCCGTGGATCAGAAACAACAGAATATGCGGCCTCAGTAACATCGGAGGTAAGCTAATTCTTGACACACAGAGCACAGACAAACCACGAACCTGTATTTATATACCCAAAGATATGCCTTCCACAACACTCACACAATTCTGTTCCAGAGATCTAACAGCTGTCAGGCTCATCACTGACGCCGATACACCGGACATTGTTTTAGCCTCGGTATACATGCCAGGCGAACACGAAGACTGCCCACCAAAAGAGATGACCGACTTGGTGAGGTACTGCGAAGACGCCAACCTGAGCCTGGTCATCTGCACGGACTCAAATGCTCACCACCCACTTTGGGGCTGTAACAAAGCCAACTCCAGGGGCGAGGTACTATGCACATATCTTTTCTCAACTAACCTTAACATTATAAACCGTGGCTCGGAACCCACTTGAGTGACAGCCCGCGGACAAACAATTATTGACTTAACCCTAGCCTCAGAAAGCGCGGCAAACCTTATCTCAAATTGGCACGTATCCAACGAACCTTCTTGTTCTGATCACAGAAGGATTCGTTTCTCACTATTAGCTAACACAAAAAAACCCGAACCAAGGCGCAACCCGCGCGGAACTAATGTACCTGGCTACAAGCGACTCCTGGCCTCCTTACTAGCCAGGGACCAAACACCTCTAAATATAACAGATCCCAAACAACTTGAAGACACAGTAACGAAGCTCTCAGAATATATAATTGAAGCCTACCACACCTAATGCAAACTGAAAGACCCGGACGCCAAGGGTAAGGGAAACTCCTGGTGGAATGCGGAACTAAGTAAGCTCAGGCTAGCGGTACGCAGGCAATTCAACAGAGCCAAAAATTCCAGGCTACCTGAAGTCTGGGAGTTATACAAAGAAACCCAATATACATTCAAAAAACATATCAGAGCTGCCAGTAGAGCAGCCTGGAGAAAATTCTGCGAGAATATTGAATCACACAGCGAGGCCGCGCGGGTGAGGAAAATCCTATCTACCGATCTAAATCGCACCCTCGGGTCTCTGAAAAACCCAGATAACACATACACGAAAACAGGACTTGAAACAAGTAAAGTTCTACTAGAAACTCACTTCCCAGACTGCAGCCTCTCCGAGGACAGGACATGGACAAGTGAGCCAACACACACACCATACAACCAGGACTGGCACCGAGCCCGTACCATAGTAACAGAAGACCGAATAAGGTGGGCAATTAAAACCTTTAAACCCTACAAATCTGCAGGCCTAGACGAAATCCTCCCAGCTTTACTGCAGTGGGGAGTGGATCTCCTCACATCATGGCTGGTCCCAATCTATCGTGCCTGCCTAGCACACAACTACGTACCACTTGCATGGCGAGAGGTGAAAGTTATCTTCATCCCCAAACCAGGCAAAAAGGACTACACAGATCCCAAAGCGTACAGGCCAATAAGCCTGACATCATTCCTACTGAAAACCCTTGAGAGACTCTGTGACCGACATATACGGGACGGACCTCTTCGAGTACTGCCACTACACAAACAACAACACGCCTACTCCACAGGGAAATCAACAGAATCAGCACTGCACAGTGTGATTTCCAAGATCGAATATGCGGTAGACCACAAATGTTCCTCACTAGCAGCTTTTATTGACATAGAAGGTGCTTTTGACAAAACCATATTCCACAGCATCAACGCAGCTCCCGAGGAACACGGTGTGGACTCGACCCTGCGAGGATGGATCACCAACATGCTCAGACTGAGAGCCGTACAAGTCACGGTGAATGATACCACAAGAGCCATTGTGGCGAAGGGATGCCCGCAAGGAGGTGTTCTCTCGCCACTCCTATGGAACCTTGTGGTAGATAGCCTCATAAGGCGTCTAAATGACAGAGGCTATTTCACGGTAGGCTACGCTGACGATATAACCATAATAATAAACGGCACACATGAAAACACACTATGCAACCTTATGCGTTAAGCCTTGAAGATAGTAGAGGACTGGTGCAAGGAATATAGATTAGCAGTAAATCCCACTAAAACCGAGCTTGTCCTTTTCACAAAGAAAAGGAAGTTGGCAACACTACAGTTACCACACTTCTTTGGAACCACGCTAAGCCTATCGACTGAGTCCAAGTACCTGGGCATATATTTGGACAAACAGCTGAATTGGGCAAAACACACCGACTACATCACCACAAAAGCCAGCATAGCCCTATGGCAATGCAAAAGACTGCTTGGCAGGAATTGGGGAATAAGCCCCAAAATCACCTACTGGCTGTACACTACAGTTATCCGACCAATTGTCACATACGGTTCTCTAGTTTGGTGTCCCAGGACCAACCTGAGCACAGCCCAGAAAGAGCTTGAGAAACTACAGAGACTAGCCTGCGTAGCGATCACCGGTAGTATGAGAACGTCACCTACTGCGGCTCTACAGGCGATGCTGGGACTGCCACCTCTACACCTCGTCGTGAGAGAGGAGGCGACCCTAGCGACTTTCAGGCTTGATATATCCGGCACCCTAAGCAGAGATTCCAGAATTAAACATACACGGATAAAAGAGGATGCAATCAAGCGACAGCCCATGATGGCATCACCCAACGACAGAACTCTGAAAATACACTGTTTCCAGAAACACTACAACATAGAGCTCACAGCGGAATTGTGTGACTACTCAGGCCCAAATGAGCTAAGGATCTACCTACACCGATGGTTCAAAAACCGAACTAGGTACTGGAGTCGGAGTCTTCTCTGAAGACCTAAACATCAAAATATCCAAGCCCCTAGGAATGCTTAGCACTGTCTATCAAGCAGAATGCGTAGGCATCATCCAAGCAGCACACGCCATTGAGGCCAGGGAGGTCACGGATACGCGCATCCGTATACTCTCCGATAGTGCCTCAGTCCTTCAATCCTTAGAGAAATACCAGATCACGTCGAGACTAATACTAGAATGTCATAATGCACTAGAACGTATTACGGTACTAAACCGCAACACGGTGACACTACAATGGGACTTATTTTTGCAATCAAGAACCAACCCACACCAGGTTAGTTTCGAAAAAACGAGACTTTTGTAAACAGAGTGTGCAAAATGCATGCATAGTATATTAACGAATGAATACTTGTTAATCTTATGTGGGATACTGTTGCCTATCTGGGAATATCAGATTCATAAATTTTATAAAGTAATAGTATAAAGTAAATCGTTAAAAACCCGGTTGGTTCTTTCTTGTAAAAACATATTTTGTTACTTAGTCTTAGTCTTTCTTGCCAAATGGAAGTAAGATTTCATTGTTGTGATATTTCTAAAAATAAAAGTAATTTTCTATAAAAGATACTGTTTTAATGCAATTTATTAGATAGTGAATCATTTTCTTACAATTAACACTACAACAATACTACAAAGGAAGTAAGAACACTTAAAACTAAACATCACTATTATTATCGCCTTCTGCCTCAAAATCGATAGGCCCGGTAAAGCCATCGATATCATCTTCTATGTTGCTACTTTGCAGGGTTTTGTAGAAATCTTTTGCGTCTTTTGGTATAAGGTGCAGAATACTTTTTATATCTGTCAGTTTAGCCTCAGATATGGCTTTACCTGTAGGCCAAAGCAAGTCCATATCACTTTTGGTTATCACGGTCCTGTTTCTGATATTTTTCTTTAAATTAACCTCCTTCAAGTCATCGTCCAGATTGTTTCTCATAAAAATAGAGAACATTTTTTCTTTCTTAAGCACAATTTCTTTGGTATCCAGCCAACTTATTTTAGATCCATCTTCTGCCTTCTTTCTGTTTGTGATTTTTGTCTCTAAATTGCGTGACGACAAAAAGTCTTCTTTGGTAAGCCTGTGTTGGTTGGTATTGGTTTAATTTTTCGACAGTTTTTCATGATCTCTATGTAATTTTCTGGGGTATACAATCGTTGTTGGTGCTTAAGAGCGCATTCTATCCGGCCAAAGTTCGTATCGTTTGGTAAAAAGCTGTGGCCAGATTCTAAAAATCGATGATGTATTTCTTTTAAAGTGGGATGATCATTCAATAATGCTTTCAACATTAGGGTCAGTTTAATGTTCCTATTTTGACCCCCACAGGAATCGCTCCAGAGGAATAAACTCTCAACACCATCTTTTAATCTTTCTGTGATATGTTTTATTAAACACGAACCGACTTCCTGCGACCCTCTGCCGGCCTCCCCTTCCACCCAAACATTACAATGCGCTTGGTCATTACTGCCTGTATGGATACCCAGATTATACACCCAAAGCTGTCTTTTATAAAAAACAACATTTGTAGGTATCCTCGGAAGAGGCAACGTCTTCTGTAGATCAAAAGTAATAGTTTCTATAGTGGGGTCTTCTTTTGCCAGCTTCATATCTTTTTTGAGTTGTTTTTGCAAAAAATTTGCTTTGTCAATATGCTTTTTGTGGTCTTCTTTGATTTTCCTTTTTTCTTCTTCCGATGCTTGATTTTTTTTACTTTCATAGAAGTCACATCTGTTGCATGTGTCTTTTTTAAGGGGTTTGGTACGCAAGTTAAATTTTGTGACAAACACATGTCTTACTTTAGAGTAAGAAAGCACTTTTTGACCAGCTGATTTAGCTTCTTCACTGTACAGATTATATATTTTGGGTAAAGTCATGTCCGATGTGAGAAACTTTGCGTCGTTACTTTTGGCTCGACGATAATGTGATATATAAGTTGGAAGTTTCCTAATTATGTTTTCCAGAAACAATTCACTGTCTGTTGAAGCCGCATTATGACCCGCTTGTAGCCCTCGCATATCTTTCAGGCAATTATTTCGCATTTTGCAAAGAGCTGTGTTTATTCTTTTAGATGATGTTTGAAGTGTATTTAAGAACATTTGTTTGCAGACTAGGATATTTTTCAAATAATATTCTCGAGTATATATTTTATTGTTTCTTTTTAAATGATGTCGCGCCGTCGTGACGTATGCTCGTTTCTTAGGCTTTTCCTTAACGCAAGCTATCAAATACATATTCTGGGCAACATATGAACCAAATGAATAGAATTTATTAAATTCTTCTAGTTTTTGTTCAGTTGATACATTTTCTTGGCATCGTTTTGGACAATTACAGCTATAGTCAATGAATACCTTACTCTCGACTACCTGCTTCTTAGAGTTCACATAGTTTAGATTACTATATTTTCTCTTCTTTCTGTCTTCCCTTAAATCTCCACCATATGATCTTTTTCTACCCCTTTTTGGTCTTCCTTGGGATGATGCCTCAATTTCAATATCTTCTTGCAAATTTAGACTAGTTGTGTCATGGTTGATGTATTTGTTTCATCCAGTATTTCTATCGCAGTTTGAGGGTCTTCCATTGCCGCTATCAATGATACGGATTTTTCAGAGCTTTTATCACTAGATATTCCATTTTCATCATAACAAACGAAGTCTGGGTCCTGAACAGAGTCGTCACTATTCATGATGTGTGTTATGTTCGAAGAAATCGGTGAACTTAGTGCAGCGTTTTCATTGCTATTAATGTTGAATTCTTCATTATCAAGGGAATCAGCTAGAATATTAAATAATTCTGTTGTCTCTGGCGACATCGGCTGCAATGGTGAAGATGAAGAGTTACTGTTTGGCATGTTCTCTTTTGTTGAACAATGTGGTTTTGGAGACATAAGAATTTGTATATTCGGTGGTTGAGAAGTTAGAGGGGAATAAGCTGGAGGTTCTATGCTCCTCTCACCTGGTGCATTCGGTGGTCGAGGAGTTAGGGGGGAATAAGCTGGAGGTTCTATGCTCCTTTCACCAGGTACATTCGGTGGTCGAGGAGTTAGGGGGGAATAAGCTGAAGCTTCTTTGCTCCTTTCACCAGATTTCTCATCATTGTTAATTGCTAAAGCAGTTAAAAGCGGCTCAGCATCAGCAACAGGCAAAGCTGCAGAAGAAACACAAATGTTATCTTCTGGCATTTTGTTTTTCGTAAAACTATATAAGTAGTAAGTAAGTAACCTATCATTCATTATTTTATTTTTATTAATTGTTGTTATTGTGGCACAGCGGAGGGAGGCTTAGTAATAGGGCTCAGTTTGGCACCCTTCGGGTACGGAACCCTAGAAAATGCATTTATAAAACAACAAGCAAATATAAAAAAAAATACGTCAATTTATTGAACTAGATGACACATTCCAGAGTTTTACTATATCCATGTATACAGTTTATTTATAAGTAATCCTGTATAAAATCTTCAAGGGTATTATATAAGTTTTCAATAGGAAGAGTTCATTTACTTAAAACTGATTCAATCGGAATAACCGGTACTTAATTATTATTACAAATATTTTCAAGTAGGTACCTATTTGACCCTATTCAGTGCTTCTTAAGGGTTAAGCAATATGTTACAATAAATATTTACCTTTTTTTATCTTCGTGGGACTGCTTGCTGGAGTTGCTTCTATAACATCTGCAATTTAATCAAATAAATGCTGTTGTGTAATACAATCGGCGTATTTAGGTAGGTAGGTAGGTTTTGTGCTTGTTTACATGTACACATAGGCATAGGGACGAACCAAAACATTACGTACCTGCTGAAGTCATTAGTGTGTATTGTGTTGTCTTGCCTTGGTTGACAGGCCGCGAGGCATAAGATCAAAAGGTGGGTAGGTATCTACCTACCAAAATCAACCCAAGATAACGACAACCAAAAGTAACGACGCAAAGTATTTCACATCGGACATGACTTTACCCAAAATATATAACCTGCTCAGTATAGAAGCTAAATCAGCTGGTCAAAAAGTCACTATGAAAGTAAAAACAATCAGGCATCGGAAGAACAAAAAGGAAAATCGAAAAAGACCACGAAAAGCATATCGACAAAGCTACATTTTATTAATAAAACAATTAAACATTTAGGAACTAAATAATTATGTATAGGTACTTATAGGTTAATAATTTCTTATTACTTACCATTACTGTCACTATCTTCATCTGAACTTTGTAACAAGCAGGCACTAAGTAGGGCTTTTGTTCTAGCACTAGCATTTTTTCGAAACATTTTAAAAATCGAAAAAACTTTGACAAAATGAAACCGCCGCAGACGCAAGTCGCAAACAGAAATACAGTACAGTGTTAGTGTTGCCAGCGTACTTTTTAGTGTGCCCAATACAAAAAAAAAACAAACTCAAAAATATTTTTCAGTAATGAATTTTACGTGACAAAAATTAATTATTATAATAGTGAAATCACAATTTGTTATTTTAACTGTCACAGACAACACAAATTACGTTATATTATTTTAATAAAGGTACCAGCGACAAGAATGGGTCTTTTATTTTTGTTTAATTAATGTTGAATTTTAATACTATTAGGAACTATGCTACATGGATCTTTTATTTTCGTTGAAATACTGCGGAATTTTTACTCTATTAAGAACTATGCTACATGGTTCCTTCACGACTAACCTAATTTGCATTATGCTAACAAGAACCAAACTTCTTGGTTCCATTTAGTTATTTAAAAAAAAAAACTTTTTATGCTAGATGGAACCAACTGACATTGGTTCTGGTTTGCATAATTAAATTGCATAAGTTGTAAAGGTACCAAGGGTTATGGGTCTATTTAAAAAATAGTTTTAATACGTGTTTAGGGGACCAAGCTGTATAGTTCTTTACAGTTTTTTAAAAGGTGGCCAAAGCGGGTTGGTTCCGCTAGTGACAGTGTTGTATCTCTGTTGATATTCAGTAAAAAGGAACCATTTTTTTTGGGAAGATAGAATGCGTGATTTGAGCGCCATCTATGTACTCAACTCAATTTCACTCAAACTGTGGGTTGGTTCTTGTTTGCAAAAATAGGTCCGGATCAAGGGGCACAGTGGATCGTTAGGTAACGATGCGGCTGACGAACTCGCCAGGAGGGGCTCCAGCACAAAAGCCATCGGACCCGAACCCATTGTGCCCATTCCGTTTAATCAGTTAAGAAGTTGGGTAAAAGACTACACACAAACACAGGCGGCAAAATGGTGGACCTCGACACCAGGGTGCAGGCAATCCAAGGAGGCTATACCATCCCTGGATACGAAGCTGACCAGGCGCCTTCTGCACCTGGACAGATCACAATGGGCACAATGGGTTCGGGTCCGATGGCTTTCAGATGGCAATCATAACCCGATAAGTTATGAAAAAATATAGGCAGAAACTTAGGCATTTTATATTGTAGGTTACAGTAACTGTGAGCTGCGCCACGATATTTACCAGTCAAATGACAATGATCGCGAACCCTATCACCAAACAAGAAATTCTCACAAATATGACATGTGTTAGGGACAATGAGTACCTACCTGAAAACTGCGTGAACATCGACACCCACGCAAGCAAGCATCCGTGACCCATCTGGTTACGTATTGGCCCGGTTGCATACGGTGTGCGAAGAAATCACATCGAAGTATCGGAAAAATGCAAAGTCTCTTAGGCCTACCACTACTTGCGCTATAGTAGAAAACTACCTAAGCAGGTCGGTTTCGATGGGCAAGGGTACTCGTTCCCTACTGCGGCGCCTACAACAAGAAGAACTACCTGAAGATCCGAAGAACTGAACGCTCAAGAACTGAGCCCCCTGAAGTAAGGCGGGACCCTACAGGACGTGAAGAGCAGGGGGTCAGTGGAAGCCTCAAGAACCGAAGAACGTCGCTAGTAACTTAGTCGTCGCTCAGTGATATCGTCATATTAGTTTGAAAATAAATACGGCTTGGTGCCTTTCAACGTTCTCAAGCTTTCATTTGACCTCCAACTGTAGGCATCCCCCACAGTTGGATGGTCCTTCGCCAGCCGGATCAAGAAACAAGTCAGCCGCTCAAGACGCAAGTCAGCCGCTCAAGACGCAAGTCAGCCGCTCAAGACGCAAGTCAGCCGCTCAAGACGCAAGTCAGCCGCTCAAGACGCAAGTCAGGTGCTGAAGACAGGCGCGCAAGAACTGTGTTCAAGAGAAAAGTGTCGTACACACATTTCTATCCTGTTTCTTTAAGCGGGTGGACCGCGGCTCCGTATCCCTACCACCTAACGGTGTCAAACGGTAGGGGTCGGTGTTAACGCCGATCAAGGCGGTGAGGTATCTTCGTGCAATACCTCCGGTTCACGAAGAGTGCCTTTTTCAAGGCGCGAACCGAAGCTGCACGCTACGCCGGTAAGGTCGTGTGTGGTACGGGGGCCGGTCTGTAGGCACTGCCGAAGGAGCCGGACATTCCCACCGGTTCCCGAGCGCCCCGTAGGACACACTGCCCTCTGCTGGGTAGGCCTGTAACCTGTCCGATCCTGCACACATCCATCCCTGGCGGAGCGTATCCCGGTCACGGGCCCTCCAAAAGGACTGTTAGGACCGTTAGGGCTGTTAGGGACGTCAAAAGTCGAAGATGACGCTGACTAGAAGCCAAGCAGCCACCGACACGAAGACAGCGAAGATTTATGAAGAACCCCCCGCGTCTCCGTCCGCACAACCGTCCGCGTCCGCGTCCGCATCCACGTCCGTACCCGCCGGAACAAAGCCGCGCGCGCGCCCCGACCCGAACGCCCGCGCGCCCACATTACCCGCACAGACAACGATGGATACAGATAGAACAAAGGTGGCGTTACCAGCCGCCGCAAACACCGCCGCAACAGCGTCTAATGTTGAACAAAATAGGGAAGAAAGAAGATCAAAAGCGGCGTCCGAACGATCGCATAGATCGGCCGCCAGCGTTATAGCCCGAATCAAGCAAGCCGAGCTCGATGCCCAGGAACGTCTAGCCGAGATTCAAAGGAGAGAACTGCAGATCGAAGCAGACCTGGTGAAGAAGCGACTAGCATTGGACATAGCCACTATTCAGGAAGAGACTGGCCACGGAAGTGTCAGTGCTCGCGAAGCCTCAGAAGTGGAACATCGAGTTACTGATTGGCTAAAGAACGCCCAGCATAAGGAACGCGAGCTACCCCCGACGACAACAGATCAAGATATGTCATCGGCTGTCCGCGCATCGGCCCTGTGCGAACCACGGGGGGAGCGTACCGACCGCGGGCCAGCGAGGGGGCTAGCAAGACGGCCGTCGCAACACTCTTTCTACCAATATGCGCCGCAGGAGGTACCGAAAGGAGTTACTATAGAAACTCCACGACGAGCTAGGTCGCCCACCCCGACGCGATCAAAGGATAGAGGAATAGACAGACTAGCTGAAGCCATAGAACGAATGGCTCAGCGTCGCCCGCCGCCCAGGCAAGCACAAGAACTACCCTACTTCAGCGGCGTACCGAACGAATGGCTGCTATTCAGATCAGCAATACGGGACTCGACGAGATTGTATGGATTCTCGCCGGCCGAGAACCTAGCGCGACTTAGAATATGTTTGAAGGGAGAGGCGCGTGAAACGGTCTCCTCCCTACTATATACCGCTACGGATCCAGCAATTATTATGCGGACCCTTGAACAATGCTACGGTCGCCCCGAGATTATTATCGACAAAGCATTGGATGATATAAAAAAGCTACAGCGCCCCGGAGGGTCAGCTAGCGAACTGAACGCGTTCGCAATCAAGCTACAGAACATTGTTAGTGTACTATCAAGCATAGATGAGAGAGGGTACCTACAGAACCCTATGTTGGCACGTCAAGTAATTGAAAAACTGAGTCCGCACATCAGAGCGAGATGGTGCGACTTCGCCGATCAATACGGAAGTACGAGTGAACCTGAGATCGTGACTCTGTCTCGCTTTCTCATGGGAGAAGCGGACCGCGCCGTGAGATATGCCTACTCTACTAATAGCAACGCGAATAGAGAACCAGCGCGGGCCACGACATCGGCCAAAGCAAGCAATGCGCCGGCGCGCCGCCAAAGCGAGCGGAGGCGAGATGCCGCTACGTACACAGCTACTGAAAACAAAGTATGTCTCTGTTGCGGGCTCGAACATAACACAACCGAATGTAAGAAACTGGAAGCGATGACTGTGCCTGAACGATGGGAATGGGCTAAGGAAGCACGCGTATGCTTTCGCTGTCTGAACAATCGTCATCGGCGAGCCAGTTGTAAAGCAAAGAAATGTGGAATTGACGAGTGTCGGCACCCACATCATAAGCTGTTGCACACTTTAGAACGGACCGCTAAGGAAAGCGCTCAACAAGAAAAAGCGATCGACGCGTCGGCTCACACAGTGACGTCAGCAGGCGCGGTATTATTGAAAGTGTGCCCGGTCACGATCCAGGGACCGAACGGATTGGAAGTTGACACTTACGCTCTACTTGATGAAGGTTCTACGATTACTCTGATCGACGAGGAAACCGCTAGAGCCGTGAACGCGCATGGAACGAAGCGCGCACTGCGATTGAACGGCCTGACGGCTACGCAGGAGGAACTTGACAGTGAGAGCGTAGATCTAGAGATACGGGGGTTACGAACGGGCCCCCATTCAATTAAGGCGCGAACCGTCAAAAGTCTCAACATTACAAGTCAAACAATCGCAGCAAGCTGTTTGAACTATGAACACCTGAAGCGACTGCCACAGAACGAGGTCTGCTATGCGAATGCAAGACCGCGCGTACTCATAGGCGCAGACAATTGGCACCTAATAGTATCGCGTAAACTCCTGATCGGAGAAAGAAACGAACCGGCCGCCTCGCTAACCCAGTTGGGATGGGTAGTGCACGGTACGGTGCCACGGACAATAGTGGCCAAAGAAAATCCGGAAGATGGCGCCACTGTGCTCCATGTACGAGCGCCGGAACATCGCGCGCGAACCGACCGCGATGACGAACTAGATGAAATAATAAAGGCGCATTTTGCGATCGACGCCCTAGGAATAGCAAAGGGTTGCAAACCCGTGCAGGAAGACGAGCGCGCGAAGGAAATATTCAATAAAACAGCGCGACTCGTAAATGGGCGCTATGAAGTAGGTTTGCCTTGGCGAACGGAAGACACTCGCTTGCCGCCTAGCTACGATATGGCGGTACGGAGGCTACGATCTATAGAACGAAAGATGGATCGAGATTCAGAGTTTCGTCAAGCATACACGACGCAGATGAACAATCTATTTGAAAAGGGTTACGCAACCGCCATCGAAGATAATGATCCCAGAACTATAGAATGGTACCTACCGCATTTTGCGGTCACAAACCCGAATAAACCAGGGAAGGTACGCCTTGTGTTCGACGCCGCGGCAGTCACGAACGGATGCTGTCTCAACGACGAGCTGTTGGCCGGACCGGATATGCTCAGAACGCTTCACGGTATATCATTCAGATTCAGAGAGAAACCAGTCGCAATAACGGCGGACATACGTGAAATGTTTCTACGGATTAATATTCGACCCGAGGATCGAGCAGCGCAGCGTTTCTTATGGCGTGACAGTGAACGAAGAAACCCGCCGCGAAGATACGAGATGAATTCCATGATATTCGGGGCTCGGAGTTCCCCCTTTTTAGCACACAGCGTTAGAAACAGGAATGCGGAGGAATGCAAGAATACCTACCCGAGCGCCCTCTGTCCGATCACGATGAATCATTACATGGATGACTGGGTGGATAGTTTTGATACAGAGGAGAGCGCCGCGTTGACAATGAACGAGGTACAGTGTGTGCATAAGCGAGCCGGCTTCGAGCTCGCCGGGTGGAATTCGAATTGCGCGCACTTGCTCGACCATATTAGGGAAGAGGACAAGTCGAAAACCCCGAAAGAGTTAGGCGCAAATGCACACCCCTACGGCAAGACGCTAGGGATGGTGTGGTTGCCAGAGACCGACGAGTTTGCATTCAACACGGATATGCCTCGCGTACCGAGCGACATACGCTGTGGGCAAAGGACGCCTACGAAGCGTGAAATGTTAGGGGCAGTAATGTCAATCTTTGACCCGCTGGGTTTACTCAGTCCGTATACGATTACGGCGAAGATCTCTCTGCAGGAGCTATGGCGAAGACAGGTCGGTTGGGACGAGCAGCTACCCGCCGACGAAGCTATCGCGTTTCTCCAATGGATAAATGGTCTGACGAGCGTGGCGGGCCTGCGCGTCCCCCGACACTACGCGGATCACATGTATGTGGAGAGATCACTGCATGTATTCACTGACGCAAGTGAACAAGCTTACGCCGCCGCTGCATACTGGCGTTGTAGAACGAGCGACGGAGAGATAAGAGTGGTATTGGTCGCAGGAAAAGCGAAAGTTGCACCAATGAAAGCGCAGAGTATACCGCGCATGGAACTACAAGCGTGTCTTATAGGCAGTCGACTCGCTGCGGACATAATAAAAGAACATAGATGGACCGCCGAAGTAACCTACTGGAGCGACTCAAAGACCGCGTTACATTGGATACGTAACGACTCTGCCAGATACACGCCCTACGTTGCACATCGGCTGAGCGAGATAGCCGAGCTCACCCCCGCTGAACGATGGCGCTGGGTGCCGACCGCACACAACGTGGCAGACGACGCGACCAGAGGCAACAGAACGCGTCTCTCGCAGAACGATCGATGGTTTAGCGGCCCCGCGTTCCTCAGAGAGCCAGAGGAAGCTTGGCCGACAGAGATACAGCAACAGAACGAAGAAGAAACAGAAGTGTCAGCCCACGTAACGGCTAACGAGAGCGCGATCGACATGACGCGTTTTTCATCATATAGAAGGATGTTGCGCGCCGTAGCCTACGTGCACCTATTTGTAGACAAGTGTAGGAAACGCGCCACTACCTTAGAGCTGAAGCACATAGAAGAAGCCGAACTAACGCTTATTCGTGAGGCGCAGCGCGCTAGCTTCCCGCAAGAAGTCGAACGGCTTACGTTGGGAAGGAACCTGGAACGATCGAGCCGACTAATCAAGCTCGACCCGATATATGATTCCGATCGAATCATACGTTTAAATGGGCGCATTAACGCCGCGAACGTACCTGACTGCAGGAAGAGACCGCCCATATTAGACGGCAAGCACCCGCTCGCGCGCCTAATCATAAGTCACGAGCATGTCACGAACGGACACGCAGGTCGCGAGCACGTTGTGAACAACATACGACAACGCTACTGGGTACTACGACTACGAACCACGGTACGCGCGATACTGAGCGAGTGCGTCACGTGTAAACTTAATAGAACTGCGCCGCCGACGCCAGTCAAAGGAGACCTCCCGAGCGAGCGACTCGACGCATACTCGCGGCCCTTTACGCGATGCGGAGTGGATTGTTTCGGGCCCATGATGGTGGCCATAGGAAGGCGCAGAGAGAAACGATGGGGACTGCTGTTCACCTGTCTCGTCACCAGAGCGGTGCACGTTGAATTATTAGCCGGGTTAAGCACAGACTCAGCTATAATGGCTATGCGTAGAATGGCCGCACGCCGCGGATGGCCTAAGTCAATAATGTCCGACAACGGCACGAACTTCCGCGGCGCTGACGTCGAAATACGAAAAGCATATGAAGAGTGGTCGCATGAGTTGAAAGACTACGCACTAACAAAAGGAGTGGAGTGGCGTTTCATTGCGCCCGGAGCGCCTAATCAAGGCGGGGCGTGGGAGAGATTAATAAGAAGCGTGAAGAGCGCCCTCGCGGTCGTGCTGAAGGAACGCGCGCCGCGGGAAGAAGTTTTGAACACCGTTATGACGGAAGTAGAGTACACGATAAACTCGAGGCCGTTAACTCACGTATCAGTGAGCCCGGACGATGATGAAGCATTAACACCGAATCATTTTTTACTAGGGTGTAGGGCTGCCGGTCACTGGAACTTGTGACGTAGGCGATAAGCGCGCGTGGAGGGCTGCGCAAGCGTTGGCAGACCGTTTCTGGGCAAGGTGGGTGAATGAATACCTACCAACGTTAACCCCGCGCGGTGACGTCAGGAAGAACGTAGAACAAATACGAACGGGCGACGTCGTTATTATAGCCGACGGCTTATTACCTCGTAACGTGTGGCCGCGGGGCCAAGTCGTGCGCGCGGCGCCGGGGCCGGACGGGGTAGTGCGGAACGTGGACGTGCGGACTCGCGGGGGTGTCTACAAGCGGCCTGTAAGAAGACTCATCGTCCTGGACCGAGAGAAAGGGGCTCGCAGCGCTACGCCGGGGGGAGGCTGTTAGGGACAATGAGTACCTACCTGAAAACTGCGTGAACATCGACACCCACGCAAGCAAGCATCCGTGACCCATCTGGTTACGTATTGGCCCGGTTGCATACGGTGTGCGAAGAAATCACATCGAAGTATCGGAAAAATGCAAAGTCTCTTAGGCCTACCACTACTTGCGCTATAGTAGAAAACTACCTAAGCAGGTCGGTTTCGATGGGCAAGGGTACTCGTTCCCTACTGCGGCGCCTACAACAAGAAGAACTACCTGAAGATCCGAAGAACTGAACGCTCAAGAACTGAGCCCCCTGAAGTAAGGCGGGACCCTACAGGACGTGAAGAGCAGGGGGTCAGTGGAAGCCTCAAGAACCAAAGAACGTCGCTAGTAACTTAGTCGTCGCACAGTGATATCGTCATATTAGTTTGAAAATAAATACGGCTTGGTGCCTTTCAACGTTCTCAAGCTTTCATTTGACCTCCCCCACAACATGTATCAGAGTTTTCATAGTCGAGAGCATTCTTATTCGTGTAAATCATAGGAATGGTATTATTTAAAATTCTATAAAGCTTTTTAGCGTCTTTATAGATAGACTTCACAAATTTCGAAACGCAATCCAAACCACGATACGAGATGTAACGATTATAGGTTTTATCTAGAGTGCATGTAATATGATAAGCGAAAGCGATGGGCACATGTCGCTGTCTCGTAACGGTGCTCGCCTGAGTTGGGTCAGGTTCGCAGGAGTCGTACCGCTCTAGCATTGTTTCAAAATCTGCATATATAACAAATGGAACAAATTGCTTTCTAGCATAATTTTCAAACTGAATGAAAGAACCCTTTGGAGGTAGTTCAGTAGCAACTTCTCCACAACTGTGTGAATTCAGATCATCACATGAATCAAAGAACATTAAACAAACATCACAAAAGTATAATTTACTGTGGTGTCTTGTTATTTGTTTTTTAACAAGACGAGGTAAATCCTTAATGAGACAGTAATGTGATAAATCATCTTTTTCTAAGTAAAGTAAATTAATCACTTTCCTCTTCAAAGATTTTGGTTTATAAAACGGTCCAATCACGGAATTATTTTTAAAGCCATATATATATATACAAATTTCAGGGTTATTTAATTCGAATCGAGCAATATCTGAGAAACTCAATGGAAATTGAATGTCTTTTATATTTAACACGCTTTGAAAATGGGGGTAAGACGATACTCTTTCAGGATGAGTTTTAGCTGGATATAAAGCAGCAACAACTGACCATAAAAAGCAATAATTATCTTTATTGCGAATATTAATACATGCTTTTTCTGATTTAATTGATGTCGGCAACTCGATAAAGCTTGAACCGCGCAAAGGTTGGTATTTGTTAACATTAACTTCCAAATACGAACTGTTTAAAAATGTCCACCCACTGTCACGATCTTGAAATTCTTCTATCTTTTTTTTCAACGTGTTTCTAACCTGAGATGCTAATGAATCATAATCATAATTCTGATGTACTACATAATTCTTTGTAGCAAATGATTTCATCTCCTGACTATCATTTTTAACCATCAAAAACAAAGCAAAATATTCGAAATTAATTTTTAGACAGATATGATCCCTAAGAGATTTGTTTATTAATGTCTTGATTTTTTCTTGACTGTTATTCAAAAACGAATCTAAAGAATAATTTTCGTTAGTATCAATAATTCTATAAGAAGCTATACGATTTAGAAATGCAGAATGAATTAATTCAACACCTTCGCAAACGTATGAAATATTTTTATTTTTATGATCGATACTGCATAGATGACCCGTCCAATGACTGCGCTCAACAGATATGTTACAAACAGTGCAGAAAGGCATTCTATCGTAATTAATTACCTGCTAAGTTTAAAAATAAAGATTTATTTTGGATGCTTCAAATTTAAATTTTAAATGAATAATGTAACTTATTTAAAATGTATCTTATCACTATAAATATGGGCTCTGAGTCATCGAACAACTCGTGAGCCTTATGCATGAATTTTGTAGTGAGTTTCACTGCGAGCTACCTTTATCCAGTTGCAGTTTTAATCTTATTTTGGATGCCTTATAATAACGATGCAAATAAATTGTATGATGATTTCTTTTTTGTAGTGCAGTCTGAATTCGATAATAATTTTGAAAAAAAGACAAAACATAGTAGCCCTAAGTTTGTATTTCGTGACTGGGCAACTAGAGGTATTAGAAAAAGTAGGGAAAGACTGTTTGAGCTTTATGGCCTTAAGCCTTATGTTAACACGGATACTTTCAACAAGTATGTTGCTACTTATTCTAAAACTTTTAGAAATATTTGCAGGGTAGCGAAGGCCCTATACATTAGCAACAAAATCAAATCGGCAGACGATAAAATAAAGACAGTTTGGAAAGTTATTAATAACGAGACTGGCAGGAAAAAAGTTCGTAACACTGAGTATACATTAGAGACACCACGTGGTCCCCTAAGCTCTAACATAGAAGTAGCGCATGAATTTGTGAATTTCTTTACCAACATACCAATTAAAACAACGGAAGCTTTAAATTCTTCACCTGGCATTACAATTGCCTTTTTAAAAGCGAACGTACCAGGCTGCCCGGTAGAATTTCAATTTAAACATTGTACGGTCTCATCGTCGTACATTTTTCTGTTTACTCTGCAACCTACTTTTAACGACGCGCGGCTAACGATGCGCGTCATAATTTAGCATTATAAAATAACATAACTTAACGAATTTAAATATAGTGAAATCATAACTGTGTAGCTATCAACAACTGAGAGAAATAATCGCCTTCCTATAACTAATGTACTGTAACTTACTTATTACTTAATTAAACCTTAACTAGTGCATCTTAGTGGAAGGTGTTTCTCTTACCAACTTAACTTTAAACCTTCACGACAAATCGGTGTACGGAGTTAACTACTACAACCCGTACATTTATGGTCCTTCGAGCATCCGCGTATCTTTGTGTGTTTGTGTCTCTTGTTACGGTAGCGAATCGGTTCAGCTGGTCTCCCGGAAGAGGGTCGCCCCAGTTGGATTGAGAAGGCGCAAATACCTGACCAGAGTACAGGCATATTGAGTACCGGAACGAACTACAACTACCAGAAGAGCCTTCGACTACAAGAAGAGCTTTAACTGCTGGAACTAACTACAACTACCAGAAGAGCCTTCGACTACAGGAAGAGCTTTAACTGCTGGGACTAACAAATACTGAAGAAGCCTTCGTCTACTGGAAGAGACTTCGATTACTGGAACAGACTTCAGAAAAGGTATTTGGTTAACTTCAAACAAGCTATAGCCTATTAATCAAGATGAATAAGCTATCGCTACAATCAAACTGTTTTGAAAACATTAAAACATTATGCAGCAACTATAACAAGGATAGCAAAGTCAGAAAAACGAAGGAATACTTGAACAAGCGGCTGTCCTCGTTAGAAGCTCAGTGGATGGATTTCAATGCACGGCATACATTGCTGGTGCAAGAAATAGAAGATAAAAATATAAACTACTTCCTGGAAGATGTCTACGGTAAGACAAAGATCATGTACGAAACTACTAAAGCCGACATTTCAAGAATGTTACAAACAACCGAAGAAAACGTAAAATTCGACCTGACAGACTTGTCGCGGGGAGAACCTGATGAGAAAACAAAGACTCTGCTGACTAAGCAGGAATGTAACTTTAAGGCCATCGATCGGGCTATCTCTAAAATTGATTTTGAAGTCTTTGCTGAAAAATGGGAACTTGACGATCACTTGTCAATCTTGAAATCGAAGTGGGAAACTATTGACAACACTCACTGGGAACTCGAAGCCTTACTAAAAGGCTCGGAAAGTACGTACTACGATATGTTCAACCGCATGGAAGCCAAGTACGACGAAACAAGGAAACTACTTAAAAGCAACATGTGGTCCACCGCTCATCATCAACATTCAGCGCCGAGAATCGAGATTCCAGAGTTTTCAGGACACTACAACAAATGGATATCTTTCAAAGATCTGTTCCTGGAAACAATACACAAAAACCCCACATTGAATAAAGCTCAAAAAATGCAACATCTGAAAACCAGGCTGAAAGGTGAAGCAGAAAGGCTGGTGCAACACTTGAGCATCAGCGCCGACAACTACACTTCGTGTTGGGACATACTGAATCAACGTTACAACAACCGTCGACTACAATTCTCATCTTTGATGAACACTATGCTGCAACTGCCTGGAATACAGAAGCCAGACGCTTACAACTTAAAGAAACTGCATGACGTAACAACTGAATGTCTAAACGGTTTAACAAACATTGGTTTTGATATAACCAGTTGGGATCCTATGATTGTCCACCTGATGTCACAAAAACTAGACTGTGTGACCTACAATGATTACATAAAGAACTTGAACGATAACAGAGAGGTGCTAACACTGCAAGAGTTTCTGATGTTCTTGGAAAACCAATTTATGGCGTTTGAAACCATGAAGACTTCGAAGAAGGATTTACAGAGCTCAGAGAAGTCAACTGGAACCGGAACTGAAAAATACATATCTCGAAAAACATTCGATCATAAGAAATGGAACCCAAAAACTTACCATACGTCATACGGGCAATGCCCTCTTTGCAAAAACAATCATGTTTTGATGCGATGTCAGCAGTTCATTGACTCGGATACAAAGCAACGAAACAGCACAGTTGCAAAATTGCGTCTATGCAAAAACTGTTTGTTTAGCCACGAAAAACAAACTTGCAACTCTACAAAAACTTGTAAGGAATGTAATATGAAGCATCATACGCTATTACATTACAACAATTTTAACAAAAATACACCTACAACGAGCAATGAAACCCAACGCTCAGGTCAACGACCGTCGAGGGAAACTGAAACACCGAGTTCTAATCATCTATCGGCCAACGAGATGGAAGTCCTACTTACAACCGTCCAAGTAAAGGTCAAGTCGATAGATGGTACTTACCTAACTCTACGTGCACTCGTAGATCAGGGCTCACAAGTGAACCTGATAACTGAAAATGCAGCACAACTCCTGAGGCTGCCAAGAAACAAACTAACTGCAAAAATAACTGGAGTAGGAACTGTATCAGGCGACTGCAAAGGTCGCCTGAACCTAACTTGCAAGTCTATCCACTCCGAATATACTTTCAAAACGGAAGCATTGATTATGAAGAAACTGATCAATAAACTACCGAACAACACATTCGAACGGCCAGAGTGGTCGTACTTGAAAAACTTACAACTGGCAGACCCTGATTTTAACATATCCAGGTCTGTTGACATATTGCTTGGAGCTGATGTATACGCCGAAATAATCCAAGAAGGAATACTAAAAGGCACCCCAAAGTCACCCATTGCGCAACAAACACAGCTGGGATGGATTTTGTGTGGAAAACTAGAAACTTTTAACTGTAACGTCACCCTACTAGACTTGACTGAAATAACTAAATTTTGGGAGAGTGAAGACGTCACCAAGACAAACACTGACCTATCTCAAGAGGATCAGTGTGAAACTTACTATAAGGAAACTACTCGCCGTGGCTCGGATGGGAAATACATTGTGAAGATGCCTTTATGTCCGGATTATGGAAATAAGATGGGGACATCCAAAACGATCGCAATCTCACAACTGCTACAACTAGAAAAAAGGTTTCTTAGAAATGGCCGACTCGAACTATTATATAAAGAGTTCCTTAGGGAATATCTGGAGTTGGGCCATATGAAACTAGCAAAACCTATGACATCATCAACTACTGAATGTTTCCTACCGCATCACGGAGTACTTCGTGAAGAATCCACTACTACGAAGCTGAGAGTCGTCTTCAATGCATCTCAGAAAACTAAAACGGGATACAGCCTGAACGACGTTCAAGCAAAAGGACCCAACCTACAAAAAGATATCCAAGAACTTATCATAAAATGGAGAACTTACAAATACGCCTTTACAGCTGACATCGAGAAAATGTACCGATGTATCTGGCTGTCTAAGGAACAACAACATTTGCAGAAAATTATCTGGCGAACTACACCGTCAGAGAAGCTGCAAGAGTACCAATTATGCACCGTTACCTATGGCACTAAGAGCGCGCCGTGGTTAGCCATGAGAACCATCAAACAACTTGCACACGATGATGGCTACAAATACCCTACGGCTGCCAAAGTACTACTGAACGAAGCTTACGTCGATGATGTCATAAGCGGCCACAACTCACTGGAAGCAGCCCAGGAACTCCAAACATCGCTTATCGATATGTTGAAAGGAGCCGGGATGAACTTACGCAAGTGGTCCAGCAATCATCCAGCATTGTTAGAAAACTTAAGTGATGATCAAATTTCACACAGAGTTACTTTTGATTTCAAGCAGGAAGAATCAATGAAAACACTAGGACTGGGGTGGAATCCTCAAGCTGACACATTTGCATTTAACTGGAAATTTGAAGAAAAATGTCGACCGGAAATAACTAAAAGGCGGCTACTCTCTGAAATTTCACAACTTTATGATCCGCTAGGGTGGCTCTCACCCATAACTATCGCGGCCAAAATCATATTTCAAGAAGTATGGGTCAACAAACTTGATTGGGATGATCAGTTACCGTCACATATAGCAGATAAGTGGCTGAAACTAAGAGCTGACATACCTAACGTAAAAAACTTGAAAATCAAGCGCTGGATCGGTTCAACAGAGCAGAAGATCGAATTATTTGGATTCTGCGACGCCAGCGAAAAGGCTTACTCGTGCGTGGTTTACAGCTGCGTTAGAGATGAACACAACAAGCCCACAATAACATTACTTGCTGCCAAAACTAGAGTAGCGCCGTTATCACAAACGATCACATTACCGAAACTTGAACTATGCGGCGCACTCTTACTATCGCAACTCATCGAAAAAATCAGCGAAGCTCTGAATGGTTTCGATATAACTACAAGTGCTTGGTGCGATTCCCAAGTGGTCCTGGCGTGGATACAGGGGGATACATCTAAGAGGGAAAAATACGTTGCCAATCGAGTTGCAAAAATAAAACAAATAATGCCAGCCTCGCAGTGGCATTATGTGAAGTCGCAAGACAACCCTGCAGACTGTGCATCAAGAGGATTGCTACCCACAAAGCTAGAAACATTCAGTCTGTGGTGGGAAGGTCCTACATTTCTGACCACCTTCCATGAACAAAGTCGTGAAGAAATCATAACATGCACATTTACAACTAACATAGGCAGCGTTTGCCAAGCGAAATCGAACTCAATAAACAAAGAAAACAATAATTGTTTTCATAACTTATTAACTAATTGCAGTTCATTAACTAAAGCAACCAGAATTTTAGCATGGATACATCGATTCATCGGAAACGCACGTAATAACACGAAACGTGACACCGGATGCCTCACTTTATGCGAATTAAACAACGCAAATGAACAAATAATAAAATATGTGCAACAAACGGAAATTACGCAAGAATATAAACAACTAATGAAGAAAGAAACTATTTCTACGAAAAGTAACATTTTCAAACTTAAACCATATCTAGACAGCAACGGCATACTCCGAGTCGGGGGTCGACTGAACCACTCCAGTTTACCTTTTGAAATGAAGAATCCAATTATTCTACCTAAGGGTGGGCGACTTACTGAGTTGGTCATTCAACAAGCTCACCATACGACTTTACACGGAGGAGCCAGGCTAACTTTAGCGTACATACGACAACGGTATTGGATCGTTGGCGGAAATAGAGCGGTGAAAGCTGAACTACGGCGCTGTGTGCGCTGCCATCGCTACAACCCAACGGAGTTGAGTCAACTTATGGGAGAACTGCCACCACAACGAGTAACACCTTCGCGACCATTCACCCACACCGGAGTTGACTTCACAGGTCACGTCGAAGTCAGACTCAACAAAGGAAGAGGGGTGCGAACTTCAAAGGGGTACATATGCATATTCGTATGCCTGGCAACAAAGGCTGTACACATCGAACTTGCATCGGACTTAAGTACTGAAACTTTTATAGCAGCCTTCCAGAGAATGTGCTCCAGGCGCGGTACACCAGGTCACGTTTACTCAGACTGTGGTACAAACTTTATCGGCGCATCAAGGTTGCTTCAGAAAGAGTTTGAAGACTTCAAGCAACTCTTGTCGCCAGACTTCTTTAACAATATCGCAGACATGGGGGTGCAATGGCATTTTAATGCACCCGCTTGGCCGACTGCTGGAGGACTATGGGAAGCAGCGGTCAAGTCGATGAAGTATCACCTTCGTCGGGTGCTGGGAGACCAAAAACTGACGTATGAGGAATTTACAACCCTGCTTGCGAAAATAGAAGCGTGCATGAATTCCAGGCCGCTTTGCTCGCTCACGGAAGACCCCGAAGAATTTTATAACTACCTGACACCAGGTCACTTTCTGACGGGGGGACCAACAATGTCTTTACCACGAGCTGACTACACTGAAGAAAACAAAATAGATCTACGCCGACGATGGCAATTAACTGAACACATGTACCAACAGTTTTGGAAGAATTGGTCAAGCGACTATCTTACCCAACTACAAACACGCAGCAAATGGAATAATCCCAAGAAAAACCTAAACGTGGGGGACATCGTACTAGTCCGGGATAACAATTTGCCGCCAGGAAAATGGGCTATGGGTCGAGTGCTAGAACTTCACCCTGGAGCGGACGGATATGTCAGAGTGACAACCCTGAAAACCCAAACTGGTGTCATTAAACGACCCATAATAAAACTAGCAGCGCTACCCATTAACACTACAAACAACAAAAATGACGAAGAATGCAAAACGGATTTACAACAGGCTGAGATAACTCGAAAAACATCAACAACAAAAAAATGTCTTACAAACATTTTTATGTGTCTATTTACAATGTTAATATGTGTCAATGGATCATATGGTTCGCAACTAAGGTCAGGTACTCAAATTACTAACCTGGAACCCGAGCGGCCGATTTATTATGACACCATTGGCAAGATTGAACTAATTCACGATGAATGGACTTTGCTTACGTACTACAACTTAACAAACTACTGGCAAGGCGTTCACGATATTGAAAAATACATAAATGGTGTAAGTGACCTTTGCCAAAAGATCCACGAAAGTTATTGCCAAGCAACGACGGATCAACTTTCCCACGAGATGGAACTACTTAACTTCTACAACACAATCCTGCTGGCTCCCCACAAGCATCTATCTACTCGCAAGAAGCGCGGCTTGATCGACGGAGTAGGCATGATAGCAAACAGTTTATTCGGCGTCTTAGACCAGAGATTTGCTGACAAATACCACAAGGACATTGAAGCCGTACAGCGCAACGAAAACTATTTGCGTGAACTCGCAAAAAACCAAACGTCGATTATGCAACTACAAAATGACGCTTTGAAGAAAAATGACGAGAACATCAAGCTTCAATGCAAAATGATAGAAAAATTCATGGAAGAAACTAAGAAGAGTATGGGCAGCATTGAAACAGAAATACAAATAATAATGGCCACAAGTTACTTCAACTCCGCTTCGCTCACAGCATCCCTGCTACTACAAAACCTTAAAGAAATTCAAACTATGCTTCTGAACACTCTCACTAATGTCTACAGTGGGCACATGGACGTACACTTGATATCACCAGTCAGCCTTGTAAAGCAACTGGAGGACATATCTGGCAGACTGCCGAGGACTCTGTCATTGCCGACAAAAAATATCAGAGACGATATTAAGGAACTTTACAAGTTGCTGTACGTGAAAGCCCGAATAACAAAAAACTACTTCATGTTCGAAGTTCACATTCCTTTAATCTCGGATGAAGACTTCACTTACTATCGGGCTATCGCCATACCATTCAAGACGGAATCAAAATACAAATTGATGCAGCTATCATCGGAATACATTGCCGTGAACTTTGAGAAGAATTCTTATATCTCACTAAAAGATGAAGATTTCAAGCAATGCATCAAAAGACAACAACATAACTTCATTTGCAACGCAAACATACCAGTGTTCAACTTACAAAACAAGAATGCACCTTGCGAAGCAAAACTACTGGGTCATCGCACTACTACGTCACCGTGTGACGTCGATAGCGTGTCATGTGAGGAGGCATGGATCAAGTTACAAGAATCAAACAGCTGGCTGGTTGTTTGTTGCGGAAGGTGCGAATTACGTACAGTTTGTGAAAATGACGTAATATCGCAAACGATCACATCGGCGGCTATAGCTACTTTGAGTCAAGGATGCGTACTACGGTCAAAAGAACTCACCATCACTTCGCACAATCAGTACAACAGCAAGCTCGATGTGAACTATGACATGCATGTTCCGAACCTGAACTCGCCCATAAACAACATCGTCAACGACACTCTCCATAAAGCAGCACACGAACTCTTCACTCTCAAGAAAAACGACTTCGAAGAACTTGACAAGAAGCTGCGGTTCCAAGCAGAGAACGAGCCGAAACTACCATCCACTATCACGGATCATGACGTTCACCAATATGCAATCTGTTACCTTTTACTAACAATTGCTGTCGTCACCTTCCTGTGGATAGTAACAAGAAAATATTGCGCACTACTCAAGAAACGACTTCCAAGGAAGACAAAGAGACAGCCAACTCATGAAGACATCGAACTTCAACCAATGGGATCTCGGAAGCAGACTGCCAGAGAAGAAAACCAGCAGGCGCCTACGGACGACTGCCACGGTCAACCTCAAACACAACGGGACAACATTGCCTTTACTTTTGATTAATTGTACATTTATTTACTTTTACTTTAATGTTTGACTTTACACAGGCGACTATTTCTCTTCTTACTCATCTTAGCTTCTTTTGGGGTTGCCAATATGTACGGTCTCATCGTCGTACATTTTTCTGTTTACTCTGCAACCTACTTTTAACGACGCGCGGCTAACGATGCGCGTCATAATTTAGCATTATAAAATAACATAACTTAACGAATTTAAATATAGTGAAATCATAACTGTGTAGCTATCAACAACTGAGAGAAATAATCGCCTTCCTATAACTAATGTACTGTAACTTACTTATTACTTAATTAAACCTTAACTAGTGCATCTTAGTGGAAGGTGTTTCTCTTACCAACTTAACTTTAAACCTTCACGACAAATCGGTGTACGGAGTTAACTACTACAACCCGTACAAACATATTAACCCCGTGACAGTTTTAAAAGCTTTTCGGCAAATGAAGATAAAATTTACTGAGGATCTGTGGGGTATGTCTATTAAAGTTTGTACGTCTATAATTGAGACAATAGCGCCTTATTTGGCTTTAATATTTAATATGTGCGTAGACCAAGGAGTTTTCCCGGATCTAATGAAGTTTAGTAAGGTTATAACTCTTTTCAAATCCGGTGACAGTAAAGACACTAATAATTATAGACCCGTGTCCGTGCTGCCGGCTTTCAGCAAGGTTTTTGAAAGGATTATGCTTAAGAGCAGGCTCCTTAAATTTTATGTTAATTTGCATTCATATTCTGAAACAGTCACGCATACAATCAAAATGGAACTTTAGTACATGATTTATTGGATCTTTTTCTTTCCATGTACAAGACAGTTTCGTAATTGTTAGATTTTGGCTCGATTCATTTTTCATTCGAAAATCATGCGTTTTTAGAGATTATTACATTTTTTTATCAAGATTTCTCGACTTTTATATCTAAAATAAGCATTAACAGTAAGACAATATAGTTTATTATCCAGCTACAAGATATTTTTCCGGAAGATCAATTATTACTTTAGTTATTAACGAAATAAGAATTGAGACTTACGTCGTTTAGTTTCGTACTCGAAGACGCTCAAAGAGCGCACGCGATATTCAACCTTATTACTGATTAGTTATCGTTTAGTACAAATCGGGCTAACCTGTTTCTCAGTGCCGCGCTGTGCGCTGTCGTGAGAGGATCTGTTTCGCCCGCATCCGCGTTCAATACGAAATTTATTTGGGAGTTATTTAAAATTATTACGTTTTGCCATACGATGGGAAACGATGACAATAAAAGATATATTCAAAAGAGAAAGAAGATCGAACGTTTGAAAAATATTGCAAGAATCATGAGAGAAGCAAAGCGGTACGTACCTAGATTTTTTTAATACATAAATACTGTTTGACGAAACGTCTAATAGGTACCAAATTTCCGTCAAATAGGTACGCAAAAATGATCACAATTGACATACATACAAGTATATACAGTACATATACGTAAGTTTACGTATGTAACAATAAATTTGATTTGCACGCAGCCGCCCTATAATATTATCTGTCATACCTTCAAGGTCAGCGTTGCGTCTGAGACTGTGAGAACATAGCGTGCCGTGGAGGCGATTTGATTATTATAAATAAATATTTTATAAGAATATTTTAAGTGAAATATTATTATAAGTGGTACTTATAACAGTTGTGTTTTATGTTTTAGCTTAATTTTTTTACATTCAAATAGGTATATATTTTTATTAAATTGTTGAAGATATTTTATCCGAATAATGACTAATAAGTTAATACTTTCTTAGGAAAAAAAAAGAAGATCAATTTCTCGACATCGAATATCCCCCGACACAGAGAAAATCAATGCAGACGCCTACTGAATTACTCAATCTAGTTCCTGTTCTAGCGAATTACGATGAGTAAGTACTTCTACTTTTTTAATAATTAAGTATTTATCTATTTTTTTTTTTTTTTTGTTTATTTTTTTTTTTTTATTTATTTATTTACATAATACTTTAAGTTAGGTCAAGTTCGCTGCTTTTCTTTCGTGCAAAGTCGTCTTTCGTGTCTCTCGGATATAATTGTGTTATTTTAGTTTAGTGTCTTTTTTTGTTGTACGTCAAATTATGATGATAATGGCGATGAGAATAATGTTTAATTTTATTTTTAAGGTCTGATGGTACCAATGACAATGGAACTAGCAAAGAAAACAATCATAGGAATTCTTCGCCGTCATGCAGTCTCGTGCATGATGTACCTATTCAATCAAATACCGAACGTGACAAAAGCAACATTGTAAGAATAAGGCTAAGGCATACTTGATACAGGAATACTCTTTGCAGCTTGATAAGCTTAATGTCAAAAATAGCTTATTTGAATAGTTCAGTATCTATTTACTTTTACATTTATAGACAAATTGAAACTGCATTTTTTTCAGATCGATGTCCAGGAATCATTTGATTTGTATAGAGATAGAAATTGCTATGAGGTACAAAGTTACAGTGAAAATGTAAGTTTCAGCTCCATTCTTAGACGTTTTACTTATACTTCTGAGCAGTATTTGGACAACATGATTTCTTATTGTGCATCATAAGTATATATAATTATATGTATTGTTGTTGCAGGTATGTAATGTACTAAATGGAAGACGCATTATTGACATACAGACATTTTTTGATAAATTGAAAGTGGTTGCTGATCACAAATCCCTTTTTAAATGTGGATTAAGTTCGATGCAATTAGTTTCTGAACATCAAAATGGTCTTTTTTCTCGGCTGAATTTGCTATGCATGATGTGCAATAAAAAATTTCAAATAGAGGCAACGGAACAAAACATAAATAAAGAAGCTGTAGCTGGAATACTGGCAAGTGGTGGTGGTCACGCTCAGTTAAAACAATTCACAGCTGCTGTTGACTTGCCCGAAATTAAGGAAAAAAAAATTCTTAAACTACAGGATCAAGTGGCAAATGACTGGGAATACACCGCCTTGGCTTAAATGATAAAAGCCGCAAAAATAGAAAGAGAAGCCGCATTAAAGGAAGGCCGGGTAAATAAAGATGGCATAGCAGTGATAGATGTCATCGTAGATGGTTGTTGGTGTAGACGATCGTATCAAACTAACTATGCGGCTAATTCAGGATGCGCAGCTATAATAGGCAGACGTACCGGTAAAGTTTTATACATGGCAGTAAAAAACAAGTACTGCTGCATTTGTCAAAAAAGTGGAAATGCTGTAAAAGACCATGTTTGCTACAAAAATTATGATGGGCCATCTACAGGCATGGAAGCAACAATTATTGCAGAAGGTTTCAAAAAATCTATTGAAATGCATAACATTATTTATGGACGGTTTATAGCAGATGGAGATAGCAGTACCTACTCAAAAATTATTGAGTCACGTCCGTATGCAAACATTACAGTCGAAAAAATTAACTGTAGAAATCATATTTTGCGACGTTTTTGTAATAATATGCAGAAACTCATAACCGACACCCGCTATCCTATAAAAGACAGAAAGCTTGTTAGTAAATTAAAAATTTTGTCAGCTCGTAAATACATCTGTGACGCCATCAGAATTAATAAACCTGCCAAAGACTGTGACAATTTGCATCACGATATAAATAATTCAGTGTATCATGCCTTTGGAAAACATTCTAAGTGCAAAAAAGATATATGTTCTCACACTGGCGATGGTACCACGCTATTTGACGCATCCAGTCTATGGCAAAGAATTAAAATGCTTGCCGCTAATGTTGCCTCGCATTCCAGAAGTCTTATCGAAGACGTCGACAGCAACATTGTTGAACAATTTAACGGAGTCGTTGCTAAGTTAGTCGGTGGTAAACGTATAAATTACTCTCAACGTCGTGGCTACCAAACTCGATGCGCCGGTGCTGTTATATCGTTTAACACCGGGAAACTTTTGTCGACTGTACACCGAAGTACTCATAAAAATACACCCAGAAATGCATTAAAAAAATACGACGAAGCAATTTGTAAGAAAAGAGAAAGAAATAGGCTGGTACAACGAAAAAAGAAGCGCCACTTCACTAAGTTTCTTCCTTCAGATAGCAACTATGGTGAAAATGCAGAACAGCCAGATATGGATCCGCAGACATTTGAAATGGCAAAAAAAACTTTTCTACAAAATTTAGAAAAGACAGAAGAAGAACGGGCTCATATCACAAAGCAAACAATTTTACAAAGTGAATGTGGCGAATGGCTTGAGCTAAGACGCAACCTTTTGACGGCTTCCAACTTCGGTAAAGTCGTAAAAAGAAGAAAGACCAATAGCTGCAAAAATATTGTAAAAAACATGCTATACGGAGCTCCTATAGACCATGTTTCGTCTATACAACATGGAAGACAACATGAGGCAGTGGCTATAGAACAATTGTCCAGCCTAAAAAATATTAAAATTGAAAGATGTGGGCTTTTTATCGACGAAGTCCTTCCGTTTCTAGGGGCTACTCCGGATGGAATTAATAATGATATGGTCGTTGAAATAAAATGTTCTATATCCGCTTTTAAAATGGGAATCGATGCCGCCATTGACCAAAAGAAAGTTCATTTCTGGAAAAAGAACAAAAATGGTGAAGTAAGTACTAATTAATTAGGTTTAAGGTATTTATGACTGTAACAAAGTAACTTGAAATTCAATATAAACATAACAAGTTATCTTGTTTCTTTTTATACCATCTAAGTAAGTTATCTTTCATTTGATACCATATATGATATATTTAAAAAAAAAAAAATTGTGATGAACAAATTTTTTGCAGTTTGCTATGTAATTTGCGCCCAGTTTGACATATCGATTGGTATATGATTTGGTCGCAGTCGGGTAATTAAAGATATGTATGTAATTTTTTTTTCAGATTAACATAAACAAAAAGTCTGACTGGTATTATCAAGCTCAAGGCCAGATGCATATAGCAAAAAAAACAAAATGCCTATTTGCCGTATGGTATGGGGATAACAAGCTCAAAATTGAGGTACTGGAAAAAGATGACTGGATTTTGGAGAAAGGAGATGGAACCCAAATTAGTCTCTTTTTATATGGATTGTCTGCTACCTGAATTGGTAGATCCATTATATCCGAAAAAAAAAAATGATACGAGATCCTGAATATGTCAGAAAACGAACAGTGCAAGATGAGAATAGCTCAGAAACTGCTAATAATTCTGATGCACCCGTATCAAAATCAAGAAGGCTAGATTTTAGTAATTTTTAAATTATTATGGCTGTTATGTATAACTAAAATAAATAAAAACAAAATAACAAGGGTTTGTCATAATAATTTAAATTACATTTATCGGTACAATTAATCGGTACAAATAGATAGTAGTGAGAAAAAAATACCTACGTATGTTTTTTGTACAACGCAAGGACTTCTTCTTTACCCAATTTTCAATTTTAATATTTTTTAGGCTAAACAATTGTTTTAGCGTCTATACACATGTTTTATCCCCTATTTCACCCTGTTTTGGTTACTTTTACAAAAACGCTGATACATATAATGTACCTGGTATAGGTCAACCTTTTCGTCTCTGTTTTAGCGTCTATACAAATTTTTAATCCCCTATTTTAACCTTTACTGGGATATTTTTTCAAAAACGCTGATACATGTAATGTTCCTGATATAGGTCAACCGTTCCGTCTCTGTTTTAGCGTCTATACAAATTATTCATCCCCTATTTTACCCTCTTCTGGGATGATTTTTCATAAACGCTGATACATATATTGTTTCTGATATAGATCAACCTTTCCGTCGCTATTTTAGCGTCTATACAAATTTTTCATCCCCTGTTTTACCCTCTTCTGGGATGATTTTTCAAAAATGCTGATACATGAAATTATTAATTACCAACCAAAAGGCTAAATACCAATTTTCATGGTTTGAACTACAAAACTAACGGGTTTCCTGTTTAACATTCATTCCCTATTTTACGCCCTCAGGGACTGATTTCCCAAAGTCAAAGTCAAAGTCAAATCATTTATTTCAATTAGACCATTAAAAAGGCACTTTTGAACGTCATAAAAAAAATATAAAGTTGATTCTAGTTGCCCATTCCAAAAGGTAGTTTCGTATGGAGAAGAATGGGCAAGAAACTCCATACTTACTCTTTTTTAAAAAAATGTGTACAATATTTTGCATTTACAGTTTACAGTTATATAACTATACGTGAATACGCAAAAACACTAATATGACTCATGGTACATTTATATACACATAGAAACATTTAGCTTGTAAAAATAAAATTGTAATAGGTACCTACTTAATACAATTAGAGGGGATCGGCACTGTTACTCCTTAATACAGGCTATTTCATAGCCTAGTAAGGAGAACAGCACCTCACTCACTCGATTGTCAGAGATGTAATACTACCTTCTTTGTAAAAACTGTTACGTGTTTTACAATCTGTGTTTTTATATAAATAAAATATTATTATTATTATTATATATTATTTGTCTCACATAACATCCCCTATTTTACCCTCTTCTGAGATGATTTTTTAAAAACGCTGATACATGTTGTGTTCCTGATATAGGTCAACCTTTCCGTCGCTATTTTAGCGTCTATACAAATTTTTCATCCAATGTTTTACCCTCTTCTGGGATGATTTTTCAAAAATGCTGATACATGAAATTATTAATTACCAACCAAAAGGCTAAATACAAATTTTCATGGTTTGAACTACAAAACTAACGGGTTTCCTGTTTATACATTTATCCCCTATTTTACGCCCTCAGGGACTGATTTCCCAAAAACACTGAAACACGTAGTTTTTAATTTTTAACCAGAATGATAAACACCAATTTTCATGGTTTAAACTAAAAAAATGTCAATTTTCCATTCAAACTTTCATCCCCTATTTAACTCAAACTCAAACTCAAAACTCAAAATCATTTATTTCAATTAAACCATTTACAGGTACTTTTGAATTGTCAGAGTCAGTCAGTCACAAAGTTGAAGCTAGTTGCTCGTTCCAAACAGTAGGTTTCTATGGAGAAGAACGAGCAAGAAACTCCATGAACACTCTTTTAAAATCAGATAAATTTTACAAATTTAGGTTACATCATTCATGTTGAATCTAAGGGTACAATGTGAGAACAATGTAACACGTCTTGCATGTTAAAAGAGGTCTAGAGAAAAATATAGTTATAATAACAATTCAAACCAAAATTTAAAATAACCGAGGCAGCTAAGAGATGACCAGTCCCAACCGACGGCGTCCGTTCACGAACATGACGCATGGATCGGCACCATTTAGCTCAACCATTTTGAAGGGAACCGAATGATCCAACACATGCGCCACCGGCAGCGAGACATTCAAGTGAGCATGACTCTCCCAACCGCCAGGGCATATTCAAGTCAATGAGAGGTATACCTCGTAAATGGTAGCTTTAAAGAACATAGTGCTCACATGTATGTGCTACGAAAAATTATATAATACTAACACATTGAGTTTATACAATGCAAAGATAATATAGATCTACATCTTCAGCAGCTCCAACACCTTAAGGGGTTGAATTTTGAAAAATCCTTCCTTATTCCGTGTCTACATTATAAAGGGAAACTCTGTGCAAAATTTCAGCTTACTAGGTCTAAGGGTTTGGGCTGGGCGTTGATGAGTCAGTCAGTCAGTCAGTCGGGACTTTTCTTTTTATTTATATAGATAGATAGATTAGCTGTTTATTCATTTTTACAATAATTTAGATGATAAGCTTCCTCTCTCCTACTTATGTATTGAGTATTGTATTGTTCAATAACCTGCCTCATGTTGTATTCCATGTTGCATAGACGAAACATGTTCTATAGGAGCTCCGTAAAGCATGTTTTTCACTAGATTTCTAAAGACTATCTATTACAGCTGCGTATTATTTGGACGGATATTAAACCGTACAAATAGATAGTAGTATTATAAAAATACGTAGGTATTTTTTATCACTACTTTTATTTTCTAACGAAATCCTCTAGTTATAAAATTGTGTACAGTAACTAGCTATTTATATAGTACTAGCTGATCCGACAGACGTTGTCCTATCCCTATCTATCACCCTACCTACTCTTCCTACCCTACCAACTCTTCCTACCCTACCTACTCTACTTACCCTACCTACCTACCTACCTACAATACCGTACCGCACTTACCTACCTACCCTACTTACCTACCTACCCCAACTCGACTGCAGCGCCAATTGTGAATCTAAACCATTCTCAAATTCACCGGACACACACAAAAAAAATCATCAAAATCGGTCCAGCCGCACACGTTTTATACTCACGTACAGAAGATTTTATATATAAAGATGTAGTAGTTAGCGTTACTTAAAAAACATAATTGCAAAAACTATTTTATAATCCTAAAATAAATGAAGGCGTCTCTATTCCATCTATGTATGTTCGCTATTCAAAATACGTAAAGTTAGAATTTTCCGTCGGCGCGGGCACGGCGGGCGGCGCGCGCGCTCGTGTCGCTCGCGGGACATGAAGCGCGGAGTGCAGGGGGTGCATGGGGCGGAGCTTGCGTGGAAATTATTTTAGAGTGCCTGGTCTTAATCAGATGCTTAATCATTTTAACACTAATGGCATTTTACACGATCAACAGTATGGTTTCACCAAAGGACGTTGTACGACTGACGCTGGTGTCACTTTATTAAAACACATATTTACTGCGTGGGAAGAGGCGCAAGATGCCATAGGATTTTTTTGTGACCTCTCCAAGGCATTTGATTGCGTAAATCATGACACACTACTTTTGAAACTTGAGCATTACGGACTAGGTAGACTTGCGCTTAGTTTAGTCAAATCTTATTTGATTAATAGGCAGCAGCAAGTCCAAATAAATGGGGTGAATTCACATGGTTTAAAGGTAGAAATGGGGGTTCCACAAGGTTCAATTTTGGGTCCTTTCCTCTTTTTAGTGTATATTAATGATCTTCTTTATCTGTTGAAAAATCAACCACAAATGGTGTTATTTGCTGATGACACTTCTTTAATATTTAAGATAGACAGACGAGCCCAGAACCTAGACCACGTAAATAGCGCCTTACTGCAAGTCCAAAATTGGTTCACGGCGAATAATTTAGTATTGAATGAAAAAAAAACGAAGTGCATCAGATTTTCTTTACCAAATGTCAAAAGTAATGACTGTGACATAGTATTGAATAATGAGAAGCTGGAATTCGTTGATAAAACTGTTTTCCTGGGGATCACGCTCGACTCAAGGCTACAATGGGGTCCTCATTTAACATCTCTCGCTGGACGGCTAAGCTCGGCAGCATATGCTGTCAGAAAAATCCGGCAATTTACTGATGTGGATACCGCGAGACTGGTCTACTTTAGTTATTTTCATAGTATAATGTCTTACGGTATTTTACTGTGGGGACGAGCTGCAGACATCGAGTCTATTTTTATTCTGCAGAAAAGAGCCATCAGAGCCATTTACAATCTCCGTATGCGCGATTCTCTAATGACGGTACCTTGTCAATACATCTATGAAAACATAATGTACGCTAGAAAAAATCTGCATCTTTTTAGTAAAAGGGGTGAAAGACATAATTATAACACTAGAAATAGGGACCAACTAGTTCAACCGAGTTTCAGACTGGCTAAAGTAGATACTTCTTTCATGGGGTACTGTTTAAAATGTTACAATAAAATACCTCCCCACATTGTTCAACTAAATGAGACAAAATTTAAGTCTTATATAAAACGCACACTATGCAGCCGAGCATATTATTCATTGGGTGAATACATCACTGATAAAAATGCTTGGCTGGATGCTAGTCTAGCTCCACAGCCATAAGGGTTCATAGATTCATTGATTAGCATTTTTAATTATTTTTGGAGCTGCTGAAGATATAGATCTACATTATCTTTGCATTGTATAAACTCAATGTGTTAGTATTATATAAATTTTTCATAGCACATACATGTAAGCACTATGTTATTTAAAGCTACCATTTACGAGGTATGTCTTTCATTGACTTGAATGTTCCCTGGCGGTTGGGAGTATGTCATGCTCACTGGAATGTCTCGCTGACGGTGGCGCGCGTGTTGGAACATTCGGTTCCCTTCAAAATGGTTGAGTCGAATGATGCCGATCCGTGCGTCATGTTCGTGAACGGGCGCCGTTAGTTGGGACTGGTCATCTCTTAGCTGCCTCGGTTATTCTAATTTTATTTTGAATTGTTTATTATGATTATATTTTTATCTAAACCTTTTTTAACGTACACGACTTGTTACATTGTTCTCACATTGTACCCTAGATTCAATATGAATGATGTAACCGAAATTTGTAACATATTATTGATTTTAAAAGAGTGTTGTTCATGGAGTTTCTTGCTCGTTCTTCTCCATAGAAACCTACTGTTTGGAACGAGCAACTAGCTTCAACTTTCTGACTGACTGACTCTGACAATTCAAAGGTACCTGTAAATGGTTTATTTGAAATAAATGATTTTGAGTTTGAGTTTGAGTTTGAGTTTGCCTCAAATTTAAAGTTTAACTTATTTAAAATGTATCTTATCACTAAAATATACCGGCTCTGAGTCATTAAACAACTCGTGAGCCTTATGCATGAATTTTTGTAGTGAGTTCCACTGCGAGCTACCTTTATCCAATTGCAGTTTTAATGCAACTTGGGACTTCTTCCAACGCTCCTCAGGAGCAGTGGAGATGATGTCTTCTTTATGGTACACCTTCAGTTCCACAAAGAAGGCGCCCCTTAGGTCCGCTGTCCGTCGTACCTTCCCGTTGGCGACGCGGGACAGTAAGGATGAACCTAACTCCGACTGCGGAGGAATGCCATCTAAGTCTTCCAAACCGAAAAGATCGGTGGTCCCTGGTCTCTTGTTACTGTAAAAAAATAATTTTATTTTAATAATCTAGAAGAAACACTTTTCTAGATACAAACTTATGTTGAGCGAAAAATAAGTAAGTATGTACTTAAAAATATTTTTGCAAATCAAAGTTCTCTATTGAAATCTACTTTATATTAGAATATGTAAAAGTAATAACTTAGAAAATAAAAAGTAGTCATAAACTACCTTGATCCTAATTCCACGACCGAGGAAGCTTTGCGCTTTGTTGTTTTTTTCGTAGGCTGGCTCTTGCTCGGCACGACCTTTGTAGCAGTCGGCGGGCTCTTTATGTAGTCGGACACACGGGAAACGTCGGAGTCAGACCTAATACACAAGATAAAAAAGTACTTAATATTTTATATAACAAAACAAATAACCGTTTAAGGTCTTTTTTGAGATACAATAATCAATTTATAACAGGTTGAGAACAGTTACATCAGCCGGCAGGCAGAAACCAGGTCCGTAGCTGAGTAACAGTCACGATGGATAGACAGAACATGATAATTACAACAGCCGGCAGGCGAAAACCAGGTCCGTAGCTGAGTAGCAATCACGATGGATAGACAGAACATGCTAATTACAACAGCCGGCAGGCAAAAACCAGGCCCGTAGCTGTGCATTATGACTACTAATTTAAAATTAAGAAGTACTCACTTACATGATTTAAAGTTGATTTTAAAGTACTGCTAGTACTACTTGTCACTTTGAAGATTCTGGAGCGAATGTAATTTAGCGATTTAATTAATTCGTTTATATTCACAAAAAATACAATTTCAGCATAAAATAGATCGTTTCAATTTTAAACTCTAAGTGCATGTCTTACAGTTGTATTAAAAATATGTCGTTTACGTCATATTGACCAATCCGTGTGGTTGTTAATGTTAAGTTGCGGTTAAACTCGGGGCTAAATATTATAATCATATAAAAATACTACTGTGGAATAAGTTCGTTTATAAATACTCACAAATAAATTTTTTTATCGTATTATTAAATAATCACTTAAACCCACAATTAAAGAATCCAAGAAACTGTATCGTGTGGGAATCGAACACACGTGTCTGAGTTATGGTTTTATAGTGGTCTAATTTATCAATAACAACTTTAGTTTAATTTTAGTATAGGTACTATTACAATGCTCCCAAATAATCTTGTTGTGCACAGGGTTCTCTTTTATGTAAGTTAAAATCGCACTCGATCGAAGTGGGTAATGGTTCATCCAATAATACATGTTGTACTTGATAAAAATATATCATATAAATATATAGTCTTAATACCTAGAAGAATGAAACACAATAAATTAGAAGCGATTACAAACTTCAAATATAAATACGAAAATAATATTTAGGAAATTCTATAAAAGACGAATTCAGTGTTTATTTACAACATGATAGTCGATCATGTTACTTAGATTATGCAATGCAGTTGATGCGACCGTGGGAAGCGAGCATTGCATTGACATTGAACTTTGCTGATTCAAAAATAAACATAAAGCTACTTTACATCTATGATGCAATCACCGGATACGGTTACCGTCTACGGAACAATCTACAGCAGCGGATTCACACACAGTTTGTACGCTTGATTGAATAATGTGCAATACGGTTCTGATCCGGTTGTCGTTGTCAAGTGTATCTGCACCTTAGCTTTATGCATGCAAGGCAAGGATCGACTATCCGTGTGACCACGCTTACCACTTGATTGTTACGTGTTGATGTAAAAGGTTGATGTATCGTCTGTAATGTGTTAAATTAAAATTTAGATGTCCTCGAGCCAAACTGGTCACAGAAAAAAATGTGTTGGCCTAAAGGTGTGCACTACTTACTTTTGTGGAGAGACATGAGACAATCTGTCCTAAATTTTAGTTTAATGTACGTGGTATCCTAAAGTTCAGATGTCCTCGAGCCAATCTGGTCACGAAAACGGGTATGTGTGTAATCCTAAGCGACAATGCACCATCCTAATAAGTATGTGGAGAGACATGAGACAATCGGTCCTGAATTTTAGGTTACTGGTTCGTTCAGATACAGATCTAATTATGTTAACGGAAAGTATGTGTGTTGTATGTTTAAATCAATGTATAGTAAGTTTCATAGTTGTTTTAAGCTGGTGAGTATAATTAAATGAATCCGAGACGTAAAGGATGTATCGTCTGTAATGTGTTAAATTAAAATTTAGATGTCCTCGAGCCAAACTGGTCACAGAAAAAATGTGTTGGCCTAAAGGTGTGCACTACTTACTTTTGTGGAGAGACATGAGACAATCTGTCCTAAATTTTAGTTTAATGTACGTGGTATCCTAAAGTTCAGATGTCCTCGAGCCAATCTGGTCACGAAAACGGGTATGTGTGTAATCCTAAGCGACAATGCACCATCCTAATAAGTATGTGGAGAGACATGAGACAATCGGTCCTGAATTTTAGGTTACTGGTTCGTTCAGATACAGATCTAATTATGTTAACGGAAAGTATGTGTGTTGTATGTTTAAATCAAGGTATAGTAAGTTTCATAGTTGTTTTAAGCTGGTGAGTATAATTAAATGAATCCGAGACGTAAAGGATGTATCGTCTGTAATGTGTAAAATTAAAATTTAGATGTCCTCGAGCCAATCTGGTCACAGAAAAAATGTGTGAGCCTAAAGGTGAGCACTACTTTACTTTTGTGGAGAGACATGAGACAATCTGTCCTAAATTTTAGTTTAATGTACGTGGTATCCTAAAGTTCAGATGTCCTCAAGCCAATCTGGTCACGAAAACGGATATGTGTGTAATCCTAAGCGGCAATGCACCATTCTTAAGTATGTGGAGAGACATGAGACAATCTGTCCTGAATTTTCGGTTACTGGTTCATTCAGATACAGACCTAATTATGTTAACGGAAAGTACCTATGTTATATGTTTGAATCAATCACACCTGCGGATTTCATTTATATTATTAGGCATTCTACTCCACCGCAGGTTGGGTAGATGCGTGGAATAGACGTCGAACCTGCGGATTTCATTTATATTATTGGGCGTTCTACTCCACCGCAGGTGGGGTAGAATGCCCAATAATATCCTACTTAAGTCGTTTAACACTGTTACTTTTTCATATATATTTTTTTATATGGCGCCTTTGGCCCCTATTGGATCATTCAAATATACTCAAAATAATACGAGGCACTGCTTTTTAGCATTTCAGGTAACAGCAAAGGGTTTTTTTATCTTGGTTTTATATATATTTTGTCATGATGGCCCAGTGATTAAGGCTCTCTTCACTCGTGGGTTCAAAACCGGGCAAGTACCAATGTGATTTATTCAATTCATATGTACTTTCTGAGTTTATCTTGGACATCACTGACATCGGTAAAGGAAAACTTTGTGTGAAACCTAGGCTTATTAATATAAGTTTGAAATCGCCAAGCCGCTTTGATTGAGCATAGTGATCAATGCTCGTGAATTCTGTATGAAAAGATTACCCTGTGTGCTGTGTGCTTGAAAAGTGTCCCTGCAGTGGGATCATAATAGATCTGTATCTATATTATTTTTAGATCCATTTCGTATTTCATTTAATGTTTTGTAAAATAATTAAAAGTCTTAAGTGTTAATTGACTTTAGTTGCTGACCGTACTAGACAACAATATAGCTGGTGGTGGTGCTGGAGTTCTGTGTAAATATTAGGCAATATTAAGGCTTATATTATATGTAGAAAAAAACTAATGGATCAATTATTTATAGATAGATAATTTAGCCCACGGGTAAGATTGTAAAAATTAGATGGGTTCTTATTGTTTTTCGTTAGACACTAATAAATATGCTAAGCGAGAGGGCCAATGCGCATGCATTAATAGTTGTAATATTCTTAAACAGATTTGAATAATTGTAATATTCCAGTAAAGTGTAAATAATGTAATTTAAAATTTTAAATGGTATTTAATATCGTAATAAGTTAAATTAGAAGTACTTATGTAAATATTAAGTTACAATGTAATATAAAATTAAGTTTCAAATTATGTAATAAAACATGTATTCATATTATTAGGAAACAAAAAAAAAACTGTAAAATCCAAAAAAAGTTTTAAAAGATTTCAAAAAATAAACAAAACAAAAAAATTGGTGTCGTGTCAATGTTGTTGTTTTATTTTGAATATCCTTATATACTAACCCTTACTAGTAAGTACAGATGCCAGCTATCAAGCCATACCAAACTATAACATTTTCCCAATTGAATATGAACCTTATCTTTTTGGAATAAACTTAAAAATCAATTAAGAAATTTGGCAGATTATTGTAGCCTGATGTGCTGGCCTCTGTACCACAAAATCGAAACAGTACAGTAAAATGAAAAAATATGTAGTATAAAAAATTAAATATTAAAAAAACACCCTTTGGTTAGGTAGGTATACCTATAATTGTTATTTTAAATATTTTTCGTTTAACGGTACTGTTTTTGGCTTGAACAATAGATTTTTGTGATTCATTTATGCATGGTCCCAGTCGCCGGAAGAAAAATATTAAAATTAAATGGATCCGGCAACTGGGACTGTAGTCCGAGTTAATTGCAGTCCCAGTCGCCGGAAGCCTAACACTGAAATGATGCTCCGCGGCTTTCTATATCATATGCCGGCAGCACGACATAGCAGTTTGATTAACCTTTTTAGTGCTCCGTCAAAAAAGTAAAAACCAACCTTCGGCGCCAAGCTACGAATTCGTTCTTTAATTCTTATTCCCGAAATTGGTATTATTTTTTGTCATCTTATGTTTACATAGAAGAAATATAAAGAAATACGTTCAGTTTAATTTAAATTAGGATGAGTCAAGGAACATAATTAGCAAAGGAAATAAAAAGCAAGCTTTATTTACGTACTAGCTTCTGCCCGCGACTTCGTACGCGGATCCTGTTGCTTATGCCAGCGACAACGGGGTCGGCAAAATCAAAGATCTGAAACGTCTGATGTCGAATTCTAAGAGCCCGGGGACGGGAAAACAACGGGATGCGCGAGATGATTCGAGACGTTCAAAAAGTACAATTTTGAATCATACCTCCGATGGCGAAATATGTGGCGTAGTCAATCATAGGAGTATACGTAAATGAACTACGTTCCTTATCAACCCAAGGTAGGTCGCCATGACCTACGGCTATATCTTGAGACACATCCGATTCTTCAGATGATTATTGACATTCTGTTCAGAGAATGTCGAAGTCGATCAGAATTCAAACGTTCGTTGCTCTATTCTTCTGTCTCTTCATGCCGTACTCCAGCAACCCTTTTTCTCTCACTTTCTAACTGATTATAAATATTTTGTTGTGTGCGTGTTCGGGACAATCTATACTATAATATTATAAAGCTGAAGTTTGTTTGTTTGTTTGGTTGAACGCGCTAATCTCAGGATCTACTGGTTCGAATTAAAAAAATATTTTTGTGTAGGATAGTCCATTTACCGAGGAAGGCTATAGGCCAATGCGAAGCTGGGTCGGGTCGCTAGTGTATGATAATCGATCAGCAGTTAGTCGTGCATCACGTTCATCATTCGGTTCAAAAGACCTGTTATTAGATGTGCGAATACGCTGAGAACTCATGCGTGATTCTGTATCGGTAAACGTTTCCGATTCGCGAGACAATGCATGTCGCTCACAATCAGCGGACAGTCGCGCATCACGTACCTCAGCAGATGCGTGGATACGCTGAGAACTCAAGCGCAATTCTCTATCCGTGAACGTCTCCGACTCGCGAGACAATGTATGACGTTCACGATCAGCGGTCAGTCGCGCATCATACTCTTCACTGGTCTCTAGAGACCTGGATGTAGATTCGTAAATACGCTGAAAACGCAGGCGTGCTTCGCGATCTGAAGAGGTTTCCACGGAGCGAGTTGCAGCCTGATGTTCTCGAACAGCATCAAGTCTCTCCTGACGCTCTTCGGTAGATTCTTGGGATCTTATGATCCTCAATCTTTTAGCTCCTTTGGAACATTGGGAAAGATTTGACCTCTTTCTAGGCATGGTTATAGTTTTATTGTAAAGATACCTGATCAATTAAAATCTAAGTGACTGCTCCCCTGCGTTACCGGTTAGGCTACCGTGTCACGAAGATAAATGGAAAAGGAAATTAAACACCCAAATAACATAAGCTAGAACGCATATTTATTCGATAAAATAAAAAATAAATCAATGGGAATTTTGGCCAGTAGAGTCAAATTTTCAATGATATACCATCGTCATCAAAAATCAGTCCTAAACTGTTACCGCTTTCACCGCGTGGAGGTACTCCCAGCTTATGTTATTTCATAAGATACAGTGAAATTAGTGACAGCTTTGATTTTCACATCAGAGGTTTCTGATCTTCGATTTTTATAAGTCAACAGGAAATGCCTATCAGACCGAACAACTTTTGCTAAGACGTCATTCCTATATGTGTCATGGTGTAGCTGGGCTCTTGGAGTTCCACATCAAGTGTTCCAGATCTTCAAATTTATTTTCTCAGCAGAAAATGCTCATCACGTGGAACAATTTTTGCTATGATACCATTTTTGTATCTCTTATAGTTTAACTGGTCCGTTGCGGTTCTGCATCAGGTGTTCAAGTTTCAAAGATAAATTATAGCCTATATGTTGCCCAGACTTAATACCTATACAACAAAAGAAAAATCATTCAAATCCGCCCAGTAGTTCCGAAGATTAGCGTGTACAAACAAACAGACAAACAGACAGAATTTTTTTTTTGGATTCGTTTTCTATTAACGTTCCTAAACCCCCCTCAATTATTATTTTTTAATATATTCAATGTACAGACACAGTTTTGTTACTGTTTTATTATATGTATAGATAGATTAAAGTCTGTCATGTAGTCGTGCAAAGAACCCGTGCACCCGTGGGGTGTTCGGGCTAGAATAGCACACCCCGACTCATCCCGAGGGTGTCGTCGAAGGCAACTAATGGAAATTGCGGAAGTCGGGCAGCAGCGGCTTCCGTGTACTTAACAACCTCACTGCGATCCCCAAGACGCCTGCCGAGCGTGAGGATTACGGCAACGCCCCCCCTTCATGGGGGACGCCTTTGTTCAACAATGGACGTCTTCAGGCTGATGATGATGATGTAGTCGTGCTAGTCTTTTGGTTTGTCGTCTATACATGACTGTGTTGGTTTGAACAAAATACTTAGTTTTCTTTTGTACAGCCATCGCTTTGGCGAAGCGACTAGTAGCGCGAATGCGATTAAAGCTAATACAAATTTGCGACTTTAATTCATATGTAATTTTACTCGCTCTGCGCTGAAACTGTCCTGCTAATTAGTATATGGACCCCGTTCGATTCGTGGTCCGAATGTACTCACGTAATGTAGCAAGATCTTTAAATGAATTGGGATATTTTAAAAAAATACTAATATTTTTGATTAATTGCGTACCACAACACAACTACTCTCGGACCCATATATTAGATTACCCAAGGCAGTGGGGATATACATGATACATATTATGGTATCAATGTAACGCGTGGTCAGAACTTCATGTGACACTCAATCAAGTGAAAAGAAGTGTGCCAAGCAACTACGATAGGTATTGTAGTAGTAGCAGCCAACTCAGTACTAGAAGGGGACACCCTCGTGCCTCGGAAAGCACGTAAACCCGTTGGTTCTATGCCTGACATCTCCCCAGTGTCGAACTATAAGAGTGAGAGAGACGGAGTGCCCCTCATTCGTGGACTAAAATATCATCTGCGTACTTGGCAATTTGGTAAATTACTGTGGCGTACCTTATACTGCATGCAGCTGAAGCAATTTAAGCAACAGCTCCCGCCCTCAATACACTGCTTGCAATCCGCACTGCACACTTAAAGTGGGTACACACGTACAGTCAACAGCAAAAGTAGATGATCAAAATCAGAAATTCAATACTAATGAACGGAGTTCGCGACAGGACTGTGTGGCGTCGAAGTGATTCAAAAGTATGTGTGTGACAATCACATACTTTCAATAAATAAACTAGTAATAAATTATATAAATTTGTGTTAGTAAATTAGTATTGAATTTCTGATTTTGATCATCTACTTTTGCTGTTGACTGTACGTACATGCTCGATAAACTTGCTCGATCTCGAGCAAGTACGAACGTGTGTACCAGGCATTTTGGTTGGCTTCGAGCATTTGTCTTGAGACTTGCATGGTAAACACGTTCGTATTTGCTCGAGATCGAGCAAGTACCAGGCATTTTGGTTGGCTTCGAGCATTTGTCTTGAGACTTGCATGGTAAACACGTTCGTATTTGCTCGAGATCGAGCAAGTTTATCGATCATGTACGTACGTGTGTACCCAGTAATAGGGGCCGTCTCCACAGGCGAGAGAATCGCGACGACTCCGCGCTTCTATCGTCGGTAATCTCGGTCTCTTAATAGATGGCGAACGATGACATTTCGCTCGCTCTCAGCCACTCGTCGCATCACCGCAATAACATCGCCGCAACAACATCGCCGTGAGAGCGCGCGCGCGCGCGTGCTAGGAGAGTGTATAGAAATACGTGGCACGACGATAATATCGCCGCGATTCTCTCGCTCGTGGAGACCGCCCCTAATTCAGGAGGCTCACGCTATATACGACTTATGCGCACCTTTGTACAGACAGCGTCATCAACTGCTAAGCCCCTACGCATTGAAATTTCTTCGGAAAGGGGGTTAGCAGTTGATGACGCTGTCTGTACCTTTGCGCATAAGTCTAAGGGCGGGTTGCTTCAAATAACCATTACTGACCGGTAATAGTCAAAAATGGCGCTAACTATCGTCAAATTAAAAAAATGGGTTGTTTCACAAAATCATACGTCAAAAAGTTACTATTACCATAACCGACCAGTCATCGTAATTTTGTGCTGTCAAACAGCTACTTCAAACATCAAAATATTATGGAATCTCTTTTTGAATAATTTTAACTGACGGATTTTTATGTCATGAAACAACCCGTTACATTTAACGTACGTTAAACATCGCACGTCATAGTAACTTTTTAACCGTCCGTATGTAACGTTAACCGACTGTTTGAAACAACCCGCCCTAAATAAATAAACCTCTACTCAGACAAATATTACGATACGCTGAAATATAATAATAATACACCGGGCGGCGGCGGCGGTGCGGTGAGAGCGGAGACGACGGCGAGCGGTGCGGCGGCATCAGGAATCAATTTATGTTTGTTCTAACAACGTAATGTAGGTACTAACCAGGAGGTATCTAGGTACCTGTAATATACTTATATCTATTTGCGAGCCGAGCCGTTCTGGGCGCGTGACGCGGCTCGGTAAAGTTTGTACGATCCATCGCTTGTCGATTTTTGTGTGCGTTTCGATCGCGCGGCCATGGTGATATTTCGAAAAAAATAAAAATTTTAAAAACCCCCAACGCAAAACAAAGCGGTTGTTTAAAAAGTAAAAAATAATATCTTTTGTTGAGCCATCAAATGTTTGTTCGCTGAAATGGCGCTATAATGTCGCGGCGGGGTACCGCTTAAGTAAGTCAGATCCTTCATTTCATTGACTTTCTCTTAATTTACCAGCATTTCCGACCAACTTGCTTCGGTACGATACATTTTTTGTTGCAAATGTAGTTACCATGAGTTCGCTATTTTAACTATTTAGTTATAGCTAACTTAGCGGTACCCCGTCGCGACATTATAGCGCCATTTCAACGAACAAACATTTGATGGCTCAATAAAAGATATTATTTTTTACTTTTTAAACAACCGCTTTGTTTTGCGTTGGGGTTTTTTTTATTTTTTATTTAATTTTTATTTTAAATTTTTTAAACGTAATTTAGTTTGGTTTTGTGTAAGGGCCTTAGAAGACGAGCTACTTTTAGCATCGGCGATCGACGATTATGCGACTGTATCGATGCTGCATCGCGTTTTGGCGACTCTCTGCGTTCGGAAGCGGTATCGGAATCGCGCATTTTAGCGACTGCTCCGATGATGCATTGCGTTTTGGTGACTCTCTTTTGGTGCTAGTCTTCTAAGGCCCTTACACAAAACCAGCAATGTAATTAAAGGAAGACCATGCAATTAGACCACTATATTTTTTTTTAATATTTTTACTGACCTATGTTACAGCTACAAAGTTAAAAATGGATGTAGAAAAAAAAATTGATTGATTGAATTGATTGGTTGTTGAATTTTTGTTTTTTTATTGTTGATTTGATTGATTGATTTTGGATTGATTTGATTGATTGATTGAATTAATTTTGTAATTTATCATTTTTGTAATCAATACCATTGCAAATCAGCAAACTATCGATAGTCGACTATCGATCAGCGACACTACAGCCAACCAGCGTCCGAACGCAGAGAGTCACCAAAACGCGATGCAGCATCGGAGCAGTCGCTAAAACGCGCGATTCCGATACCGCTTCCGAACACAGAGAGTCGCCAAAACGCGATGCAGCATTGATATAGTCGCATAATCGTCAATCGCCGATGCTAAAAGTAGCGTATGTGGTTTGGCCTTTGGCCCTTAGAGTTTATAAAATTAATTTTCAAGTTTTTAGTTTTCATTTCGTTGGTTAATTAATATTCCTCAATTCTTTTCAATATAGTATGCATTATGCTACTAGTCAAGCCCTTTCATTTGATACCAATATTGAGGAAGTTGAGAAAAAAAAAAATATTCGCCATTTTGTGGTGCCGGCCATCTTGGATTTGAAATTTATATTTAATGTAAAGTATTCTACTAGTGAAGCCCTTTCATTTGATACCCATATTGAGGGAGTTGTGAAAAAATATGTGATTAGTAATTTTGTAGCGGCGGTCATCTTGAACCGATTTTCGTCAGACATAGTTAAGAACACTCCCGACTAATTCACCTTTCAAACAAAAAAAACAAAATCGAAATCGGGTCATCAATTCGGGAGCTACGATGCCACAGACAGACACACACACACACACACACACACACACACACACACACACACAGACACGTCAAACTTATAACACCCCGTCGTTTTTTCGTCGGGGGTTAAAAAAAACTATTCCAAGATTATGTAAAATTTTGTAAAAGTTGATTCCCAAAACCATTTTGTCAAAGTTATGGTTCAAAGTCAAAGTCAAAGTCAAATCATTTATTTCAATTAGACCATTATAAGGCACTTTTGAACGTCAAATGAGAAAAAAAAAATTGATTCTAGGTGCCCATTCCAAAAGGTAGTTTTGTATGGAGAAGAATGGGCAAGAAACTCCATAAAAAAAGGTTAAAAGGTTACAAGGGTTGAAACATGGCCCCGCCATTCAAACACGGAGAACCGCGCGGCTACGGAAATCTTTAAAACTAAGCGTAGCAGAGACCTGAAATCAGGTAAATAACAGATGGAATTTGTAAAAAAATTGTAAAAATACAGAAAAATACCCTAGGTTTATATTTTAGGAGCTGCAAGACTAAAACCCCATGGCCGCGCCATTGAAACGGTGAATAACACTACACTGACAATGCACCGCAGATGTCTGAAGTTTATTAAGCTATCTAGTTTATTAAGTAAGTTTTTTGTAAAATCTAGATTTGAATTTGACGAAAATTGAAAAAATATACAATAAATATTAGGTTTAGGCTAGTTTTATATTTCAGGAACAGTAGTGCGGTATTGCGTAGAAATAAGTTTTGAATATCTATCGAAAAAAGTAAGTATTGGCGAGATCTTTTTTTGTAAACAACACATTAATATGTAGAGCTATCGATAATAGGCTAACAAATTTAAATGGGCAAAAAAATATAAAACCTTTAGTACTTTTTAAAGGCAAAAACATATTATGAAAAAGTTCTACAAATGAATGTTTTTTACAAAAAAAGATCTTGCTAATACTTACTGTATGATCCTTTGTTAGACCATACATTACTTTTATATAAACAACACTAATTTGTATTGTCCCAAAGGTACTTAAAGTAAAATGAGTTTAATGAAATGATAGTGTGGAAATGAAGTGAGTGACGCGGCCCTTGTTGGGTGTAATTAGAACGCCCGGCTGTACTGATAGCCTAACGCGAACTCAACTAAATGTAATGAGTTGAAATGAATGTGGCGTAAACTGCTGAATTGCAGAATGTGCGGTTGCACCGTACACTTACTTTTTTCGATAGATAATCAAAACTTATTTCTACGCGATACTGCACTACTGCTCTTGAAATATAAACCTAGGTATTTTTTGTATATTTTTAAATTTTCGACCAATTCAAATCTAGATTTTACAATGAACTTCAGACGTCTGCGATGCATTTTCAGCGTGATATCGGCGATAACGTGTTAACCACCGTTTCAATGGCGCGGCCATGTGGTTTTAGTCTTGCAGCTCGTCGTATGATTTGTGTAATTACAACGCAGACAGAGTGGACTCGCTGACTCTCCGCAACACGCAGTGTACTTGTCAGAGGGAGTCTGACCTTGTGGCCGTCCAGACTGAGGCAACGAAGTCTCAAGCTGTGAGTGCCCAAGGTTGTATCCCCAACCATAACCATGATATTGTACAAGAAGTGCCACAGGCAGTATCTAGTACTTGTTCCTCTGCTAGCAGTCAAGCAAGTCTTTCAGTAATGTTTTCTGATAGTATAGGCAGAGGTATAGGGAAATTAATTAATAATAACCTAAGATATAACATTCAGAACCATTGTACACCAGGGTTATCCTATAAACATATAATGTCATCAATAACAAAGTTTCAATATAATAATCCATCAACCAATATTTCTGTATTTATAGGTAATAGTTTAAAGGTCACCAAGGAAGATATTACTGACTGTGTTACAGACATTCTAAATATTAATTGGAATAAAATAATTTTGTGTGCTTTCCCATATTTTAAACACTTAACATACAGACAAAATAATTATATACATATGTTAAATAAACATGTGCATCTTCTAGTAAGTCACTATAGTGACTTAAGCTTATATTTTTCGACACCAACAGTTTTGTTGGAAAATTAAAATCGACAAGGGATACTGTGTATCTGCCCTTTAGGTTTAGACATCAAATAGCACGGCTATTAGCTTATAGTATTAACTCAGACATAAGTAGTATGTCGAAGTCATGTGTTATTAGCTCCACATCAATTAGTAATAATACTGATAATAAGGTGGTGACCCAGAATGATTGTAGCACTTATGCTATAAATAATTATACAGACTGTACTAAGGAGGATCCATGTGTAATTATGGACCAGCCATCTATTGATGCGAGTTGCACAAGTGGTAAGAACTCACTACCTGATATCATTGAAGTCCGTGGTCAAACTCCGGATAATAATTTAAACTAGTTTGTAAGACAACGGAAGGTACCAATAACAATATAGTTAAACCTACAAACAACAAGGTACCTTCTTGCTCTCAAAAAGTTAAGTTGCAGAAACAGCAGAATACCTTGAAATTATTTCATCAAAATATTCAAGGTATTTCATCCATTAGAAATTGAAATGTTTTTAGAAAAAACCATGTTTGACGTTGTTTGTTTTACTGAACATTGGTTAAAGGATTACCAAATGCTAATTAACTATGAAAACTATAGTGTGGGCAGTTGTATTAATCGCAAAGCTATGTCGCGTGGAGGCTCATTGATCTTATTAAAAATTGTTTAAAATATAAAGAAAGGAATGACATTGTTGGCCTATCGGTTGAACATTGCATCGAACTTTTCTGTGTCGAGTTGGATGAGCATATTATAGTGTGCGTGTACAGACCCCCAAGCTACCAAAACTATTCTTTATTTGAGTCTGTAATGGAAGATGTATTAGCGAAACTTGCAACGTGTAGCAAACCGTGTTATTTGTGGGGATTTTAATATTAATGTTTTAGAACATAATTTGAATAGTAGTCGATTATTAAGCCTTTTTAAATCATTTAATTTGTCGAATGTTTTCATGGAGCCTACTAGAGTAACTCCAACTACTGCTACCTGCATCGATAATATTGTTTGCGATTGCGACTATGTAGATAAAGCTATTGTTAATTATTTATCATCGGATCATAGCGGTCAAACGGTAACATTTATGTTCAAAATGCCTACGACAAAAGTGCAAATACAATTTAGACCAATAACAACTGGTAAATTAAATAAATATAATAAAACTCTAAATAATAAGTTAAGTACTCTGGACCATAATAACAACGATGCAAATAAATTGTATAATGATTTATTTTCTGTGGTCCAAACTAAATTCAATAAAAATTTTGAAAAAAAGGCGAAATATATTAGCCCTAAGTTTATATTTAGTGACTGGGCAACTAAGGGTATTAGAAAGAGTAGAGAAAGACTGTTTGAGCTGTATGGCCTTAAGCCTTATATTAACACGGAAACTTTCAACAAGTATGTTGCTACTTATTCTAAAACTTTTAGAAATACTTGCAAGGTAGCGAAAGCGCTATACATTAGTAACAAGATCAAATCGGCGGACGATAAAATAAAGACAGTTTGGAAAGTTATAAGTAACGAAACTACCAAGAAAAAAGTTCGTAACACGGAATATACATTGGAGACATCTCATGGTCCCGTAAGCTCTGACATAGAAGTAGCTCGTGAATTTGTAAATTTCTTTACTAGCATACCAATCAAAACCACGGATGCTTTGAATTCCTCACCTAAAGACAATTGCGTTATTAAAAGCGAACGTTCCAGGCTGCCCGGTAGATTTTCAATTTAAACATATTGACCCCATGACCGTTTTAAAAGCTTTTCGGCAAATCAAAATAAAATTTACTGAAAATCTGTGGGGTATGTCTATTAAAGTTTGTACATCTATAATAGAAACAATAGCACCTTATTTGGCTTTAATATTTAATATGTGCGTAGACCAAGGTGTTTTCCCAGATTTAATGAAATTTAGTAAGGTCATACCTCTTTTCAAATTCGGGGATAGTAAAGATACTAACAATTATAGACCCGTGTCCGTGTTGTCGGCTTTCAGCAAGGTTTTTGAAAAGATTATGCTTAATCAGATGCTTGCTCATTTTAACACAAATGACATATTACACGATCAACAGTATGGTTTCACCAAAGGGCGTTGTACGACTGACGCCGGTGTCACTTTATTAAAACACATATTTACTGCGTGGGAAGAGGCACAAGATGCCATAGGAATCTTTTGTGACCTCTCCAAGGCATTTGATTGCGTAAATCACGAGACATTACTTCTGAAACTTGAGCATTAAGGACTAGGTAAACTTTCGCTTAGTTTAGTGAAATCTTATTTAAATGATAGACAGCAGCAAGTACAAATAAACGGGGTGAATTCACATAGTTTAAAAGTACAAATGGGAGTTCCACAAGGCTCAATTTTAGGTCCTTTCCTCTTTTTAGTTTATATTAATGATCTTCCCCGGTTATTCTAAAACCAACCACAAATGGTGTTATTTGCCGATGACACGTCATTAATTTTTAAAATAAATAGACGTGCTCAAAATCTTGACAACGTAAATAACGCCTTACTTGAGGTACAAAAGCCGTTCACGGCTAACAATTTAGTATTAAATGGAAAAAAAAACTAAGTGCATCAGATTTGCTTTGCCAAATGTCAAAAATAGTGAGTGTGACATAGTATTGAATAAAGAGAATCTGGAATTCGTCGATAAAACCGTTTTTCTGGGATTGACGCTCGACTCAAGGCTACAATGGGGTCCTCATTTAACACCTCTCACAGGACGGCTTAGTTCGGCAGCATATGCTGTCAGAAAGATCCGGCAATTTACTGATGTGGATACCGCGAGACTGGTCTATTTTAGTTACTTTCATAGTATAATGTCTTACGGTATTTTATTGTGGGGACGAGCTGCAGACATCGATTCTATTTTTATTCTGCAGAAAAGAGCCATCAGAGCCATTTACAATCTGCGTATGCGCGATTCTCGAAGGGAACTGTTTAAGAAAATTAATATAATGACGGTACCTTGTCAACAACATCAACAAACAACAAACAAACAAACAAACATCATGTACGCTAGAAAAAATCTGCATCTTTTTGATAAAAGAGGTGACAGACATAATTATAATACTAGAAACAAAAAAAACTAAACTAAATAGGGACGAACTAGTTCAACCAGGTTTCAGACTGGCTAAAGTAGATTCGTCTTTTATGGGGTACTGTTTAAAGTGTTACAATAAAATACCTCCCCACATTGTTCAACTAAATGAGACAAAATTTAAGTCTTGTATTAAACGCACACTATGCAGCCGAGCATATTATAAATTGAGTAATTACATCACTGATAAAAATGCTTGGCTGGATGCTGGTCTAGCTCCACAGCCATAAGGGTTCATAGATTAATTGATTAGCATTTTTAACTATTTTTGGAGCTGCTGAAGATGTAGATCTATATTATCTTTGCATTGTATAAAGTCAATGTGTTAGTATTATATAATTTTTCGTAGCACATACATGTGAGCACTATGTTCTTTAAAGCTACCATTTACGAGGTATACCTCTCATTGACTTGAATATGCCCTGGCGGTTGGGAGAGTCATGCTCACTTGAATGTCTCGCTGACGGTGGCGCATGTGTTGGATCATTTGGTTCCCTTCAAAATGGTTGAGCTAAATGGTGCCGATCCATGCGTCATGTTCGTGAACGGACGCCGTCGGTTGGGACTGGTCATCTCTTAGCTGCCTCGGTTATTTTAAATTTTGGTTTTAATTGTTATTATAACTATATTTTTCTCTAGACCTCTTTTAACATGCAAGACGTGTTAAATTGTTCTCACATTGTACCCTTAGATTCAACATGAATGATGTAACCTAAATTTGTAGATTATAACTGATTTTAAAAGAGTGTTCATGGAGTTTCTTGCTCGTTCTTCTCCATAGAAACCTACTGTTTGGAACGAGCAACTAGCTTTAACTTTCTGACTGACTGACTCTGACAATTCAAAAGTACCTGTAAATGGTTTAATTGAAGTAAATGATTTTGAGTTTGAGTTTATAAACCTAAGATTTTTTCTGTATTTTTGCTTGTGGCTTGTGTTAATACGCGCCGTCTAAACAGATGGTCCAGAGCGCGCGACGGAGGTAGTCGCTCATTTTGTGTTTTTAAGTTTGTATTATACGTTGAGGTTTTTTTCGCGATGAAAGTTGTAATTTAATAATAAAAGTTTCTATGAGATTAACTGTATGAAGAGGAACCGGCCATATGGAACCCAAGAGATTCAGCCATTCAGGCAACATAAATCGCAACAATGTGCACGATTCGTCTTTCTCTTTTATTTAAATAAACACCACTGAGCAAAATAACAGCTGCTGCTGCTGCAGCAAGGCGTTTTCGTTTATTAATTTCTAGTAGAACGGACAAGCGACGGCGCGGTTCAACAGCTCGCGTAGTTGTGCCGCCGCGCCATGTAAACGAGTAGGCTTGCGTTCGGATTTAGCCGAGCCGCATCTACACAGATGGCGCGGCTGGCGTGGGATCGCGCGTGGGATGGCGTGGAATGGCTTGGATAAGTGCGATTGCATGCACTCGACTGATATTACCAAGTTCACTTTTTAGGAGCTCACTTTTTAGGGCCCATTAATTATGTCAAATATTATTCGTGGTGCTTGGCAGTTGCCAAGCACCAGAAGCTCAGTTGAGCTTCTCCCAGTTGTAAACGTCCCTTTGTGCCTATTGGCCTAGTTCTGTTCTATCTCCTGCTTGATTTGGAGGGAAGTGGAAAATATGTTTTTCTTACTCCTCCGCTGTTCTTTTCTGATTAATTTCGTTGCGGGATCCAAGACAGTTGAATCGTTTCTCTGGGACTCGTCGAGCTTCATTGCTTTGGCGCTTTTCTGGTGATCGCCACTGTTGATTCTGACTTACAGGAGTTAAAGTGGCACAGATGATTTAATACATACGGCAGTGGTTCGGGAATAGTGTGGCGGGATTGTTAAACAGTTTAGTCAAGTTTTGCTTGTACAGAGGCCAGCACATCAAGCTACAATAATCTGTCAAATTTATTTGATAGATATTCAACTTTATAGCAAAAGAAATAAGGTTCATATTCAATTTGGAATTTTACAGGTTGGCAGGCTTGATGTGCTGGCGTCTGTACCTACCGTTGGGCGTCTAAAATAAACACTTCACAATGCAAACATTGATGCCCGTTTTTATACTAACACTAGTCGACACCTAAATGTATAAGCAGTTATCTACCTAGCGCTTAAAACTTTTTAACTTCAAACTAATTGTTGCAATTTGTGTATTACCTAGTGAATTCGTTGGAGTGCCTTAGGCCTAAAACATATCGATACTGGAAATATGAAATAACGTAAGGGACATTTTGTCGAAAATGAGTTATATATATCGTTGAATTCAGAATTTCTTGCTCTACCGATTGGTATATTTAAAATATCGATATCTTGAAAAAAAATGTCCCTTACCTCATACATTTTCCGTAAGCCTAGACCATAATATCTCGACATCAGAGCCATTTGGTCTGATATCCGTTTTTGCAATTTTACAGGAGAGCAAAAATAAACATTTAAAATATTTTTTTGTTTTGTAGTTTTGAAGATTTGGGAGTACAAGGCCGTCACTATTTATGCTTGGTTATTTGAGAATAGACGTTGCCGGTTTTTATGCCGGTTTTCCTAATCAATCCGGAAGGAACCTTATTTTTATATTCGAGGGTAGGTACATCAGACCCATTTTTTAAGGACGATCTACAGTGAAAAAGTTCCATATAAACTAAATACCATAAGCCTCTAAGAATATTATGTAAATGGATCTATTATGTTGAAATCAGACCGTATGGCTCGTAATATTCACTATTTAGGTTCATAAATATACTGGATGATGTTTACATCCGACCATTTATTTAACAAAAAAAAATTACGCGCATAATAATAATACATTATTTATGTTAAGGGCGCGTATTCGATTTAGCGCAACTCAAAATCTAAACGATTGCTAGAACGGCGTAGCAGCATTGACAGACACTAGTACAATACAATGGTCTGTTTGTGTGCATCAGAAAAAAAAATATGCACGAAATAAGCACGAATCATTGAAATTGATCGGCAAACGACAGCGCGCGATGCTTTACAGTGCTTTTTAAAATAATTGTCTAAAATAAATGAGCTCCTATAACGGACTGAAAAATATTTTGTATATAGCATAATATTTACTTTCATATAAAAAATATATCAGTTATGTTTTTATTCAAATACTGGTGAAAAAAAATTGTCAAAGTGAACCGATTTTCTACTTTTTCAACATTGTTTTTTTAATACATAATAGTAATAGTTTCGTAATTTTGGCTCTGTAGCTGTCTTTATGACTGTATTTCCTGTTGGAAAAACGCATAAAACAAAATATTTTGGCATATTGTAATTATTGTATTCGTCCTGAAAGTTAACTCTGACGTCTATTTTCGTAAAACGATATGAAAGAATTGTCTTTGCTTCAAAAAACCATAATTAAAAATTATACTTTTGCTCTGTAACTGTCTAAATCAAGACTTAATCTTTCTAAAACTGTAAATTGTCTTTAAATAATCTGCTCACATAATTACGATATTGCTCTGGGCAAAACGCAAAAACATGAAGTTTTCGTCACGAATCGAATACGCGCTCTTAACATCAGACTTTATGGTTCGGGGCAGTGATCTTTTTAATTACGAATTTTGTTACGTATGCCTAAATCGGACTTTACATTCTCTAAACAAAAAATGATAAATAGGACTTATCTAAGTATAATACTATTTGACTCGTATATACCTGAAAATACTTTTAATATCGTCGAATATAAAGCCTTAATTCGCCCCAGATCAGACTCTTTGGCTCTACGTTTATTTGATTGGTATACAGTCTATTAAATTGTTAAATAGGTCCTATTAGTCTCTTAAAGCTAGTAATTCCACTGGAGTAGGTAGGGGATATAAATGAAATTATTATTTTACTATATCAGTTTGATTGATGATCGGAATCAATCAATCAATCTCAATCAGTTTTTCTAATAAAAGAGAGCTCTCAAGCAACAAAAAATGAAAGAGAAAAAAACTAAATTGTACAACTAGTTAGCTGTGAAAAAAAAATAACTACATAATAAGTACCTGCTATTCTAGTGTTGACACAACAGGTTTGAGATAAAACATTTAAATTTAAACATTTAAATTTTTGTTAGGTGAATGTACATGAGGCACTTCAAAATGTGACAACAACTCCCAAACTGAGACATGCTCTTATCTTGAGTAGTCGGTGATCGGCTGTTCTAAATGTCGTATACATATCACCGTCCTATTTTGTAGAAATATATATATATATGTCGGGGTCAGCGATGGCTGAGCGGTAGCGCCGACATCGTTTAGGTTCGGTGGTATCGGGTTCATTGTAGAATAACAATATTCAATGCAGTACTAACTACCTTACTTTATTAAATGTGATCGTACAATACAATTCAAATAGGTAAACCGACAGTTTCGTACTAGATGAGTGTCCTGCTTGGTGTCTCGAGCAAAAGTGAGCTTGGCACGGTCCCCACTCTCCAACACGACTCTGTCCACATGGCGCCATTTTAACCGACAGCTGACGTCACGGCGTTTACCATTTCTTCTGTAGGTACTACAATAATCAATTTGAATCCTCTTTATCGCTAAATTATCGCTTGCTGCGACATATTTATATTACACATAATCGTTACTTATTTCTTAATTACTACTACACACTAATCACACTTGTGTTTTTTATTTTTTTTATGTTACTTCATGTTAATTTATAATTAATAACTTTGAAAAGTAAGTTTTATTTGACTATTTCAATAAGTTTTTCTGACTCATTATAACTTAGCGACTTTAACCAATTAGTTAATTTCTCTTTAAAATTGTGCTTATTTAGTTTATATACTGCCTGGAACTCATTGCATTGTATTGTCGCGATGCGAAAGCTGTTCTACATCGCACAGTGGGGCAAACAAGTGCACCACTTCTTTTTTTCAAACCCTCATTTTTTAGGGGGAGTAGTGAATGTCGCCGGAGCATCGTACGCAGAATAAACAGGTGTCGCACTGTCAACACGTTGCACTCCTTGTAAAGTTCTTTGGTAGAATAGAAACGCGGCTTACTATGTATTACCTTGAGAATAGACCTTTGCGCTCTCTCTAATTTCAAAAACAAAGTTTTATAAGTTCCACCCCACGCAGGAATACAATAAGCCAATATTGATTGACATAATGCTATATAGACTGTATTCAGTACCGTCCGGTCGGCAGAGTGACGAAGATTTCTGAACACATACAGCAGCTTTCTGACACGGCCGGTGAGGGTCTCGACTTGTGGACGCCAGTCCAATCGTTCATCAACTATAACACCAAGATACCTTATACAGTCAATATTCGATAACAATGAGCAACGACAAGTTATTGTCGATCTGGCACAATTGTGGGCAGTAAGTGTTATAGTTTCCACTGACGGCGTTGAGGTGTTAGGGAGATAAAAACGAATATATTTTGTTTTTTCTACATTCAATGTTAGTAGAGTAGAAGATAACCATAACATGACTTCCCTCAGATTATTCTCGGCATGAGATTTAGCTTCCACCCAGTTATTTCCATACACTAAATGGGCTGTGTCGTCCGCATAAGCAAACATATCACAGTTGTTAAGTCTCATATTGCACAAGTCGTTAACGTATATTATGAACAGTGTGGGTCCAAGAACACTCCCTTGCGGGACTCCGTATTCAATTTGTTCATCCTCACTCACCACAGTATTAATTTTGACAGCCTGAGTACGATTTGTAAGATAATCTTCAAAGATATTTAAAGCGAGACCTCGAACTCCAATGTGCTCCAGTTTTGATAATAGGATTGGGACAGAGACCGTATCGAAGGCTTTTGATAAATCCAAAAATATACCGTAACACTTGTAACTTTTGTCCAGTTTATTAGCTACCGCGGCACTGAAATTAGTTACGGCATCTTCAGTCGATACACCTGATCTAAATCCATACTTATTTTCTGAGATGTTGTTAAATTTGGTGAGATACTTAGTCAAGCAGTTATTAAGTATTTTTTCTAGTATCTTCGATAATGAACTCAGTACAGAGATAGGCCTATAATTCGTAAGACGCTCTCTGTCCCCACCCTTATATACAGGAGTCACTATAGCTTTTTTTAGGCTGTTTGGGAATACGCCAGTGGCAATAGAAACGTTGCAAATGTGCGTAATAGGTGGTACTAACACTTCTTGTGAAAGCTTAATCACTAAGGCTGGAATATTATCCCACCCAGTTGCGCAGTTATTTCGTAGTGAGCCAATGATAGCTGCCACTTGTTCATAACTCACTGGCAGTATCCCGAGAGAGTTGTGCTGTGATGTAGTTGCCCCAGCGTGGCGAGGTACAGACGAATTATCCGGTGGAACCAATTTTGAAGCTAGGTCTTTCCCAATGTTGACAAAGTATTTGTTGACAGAGTTTGTTGACAATTTAGCATCAGCTGATAGTTTTAGTAATTCCATAGCTGGCTGTGACTGGCATTTTCTTCCTGAAATTTGGTTTACAACCTCCCATATTGCTTTCGGATTGTTTTGAGCTTTAGTAAACTGTTCTTTTTCGTACTCGAGTTTCAACTTTTTGAGCAGAGCATCACAGAAGTTTCGGTACCTTTTGTATGTGGTATGAAGGATTGTGTTATCGACATTTTTCCTGAGCGTAATGTGCATTCTATCACGGTTCCTTATACAACGAAGCAATCCTTTAGTGATCCACGGTTTCAGAATACGGGCGCGTCTACTAACTTTTTTCTGAGTCGTGTGTTTAGTCACTACATTACTAATAATCGCGATCAAATTATCAGTGGCAATATTCGCGTCAGTTTCACCAATAACTAAACCAAAATCATTTTGGTCAATATCTGCTTTAATAGAGGCATAATCTAAGCGCGTTATGACCTTTTTAGTATCGTGGTATAATTTCTTAGTCTCTTTTATGCATAAGATGACGGGAAGATGGTCCGTTATATAGGTGTCTAATATGATTACTTTTGCCGTAGTATTTGTCTTTAAAAAAATATGATCAAGGCAATTTCCGAGCCTTGTAGGAATAACATGTGCTGGCAGTAGACCTAACGAAGCTGTAAATAGTAAATAGTCGCTCGAGTTTCGGTCGATATTGTTATTCTCTTTTATATCTACATTAAGATCTCCTATGACAGCTATTTCTTTGAATGACTTCAGAGTAGACATAAGTGTTTCAAGACTTTGATAAAATTTGGTTAGGTCTAAACAAGATGGTGATCGGTAAAGCCCGATTATAGCAGTATTATTTAAGTGACAAATTAAACAGTTAGCATCCGAAAACGATGGTTCAGCTTTGGTACATCCTAGTCCATTCCTGACAAACATTACAACTCCATCGTTTTGCGTAAAATTATTGGTTGTAGCGTGAGACGTGTAATTATCGAGATAAGGTGGTGGGCCGGACCCTTTTAACCAGCACTCTGAAAGTATGATTAGGTCGAACTCAAATTCTATTACAGACAGCATGGATATAAATTGGACAAAATTTTTATTTATACTTCTAATATTAATATGTATAATTTTTAGTTTTAGGATCCGCAATAAGCTCAGTACATTGATACGGTGTGCAAATATGGGAGCTAGCAATTTTAAAGTTATCAATCTCATTGGCAGCATTATTTATGTTATCGGTCATTTTTAAACAATTTAATTACATATAAACACAACGAAACCGATGTGATGCAACTATAATGAATTATGATCATAAAAATTCTGAATAATATTATCGGTTGACGTTGCAGTTGTATTAAAAAGGAAATGCCAGCCACAGTGTTGATCTCACTATTACGATATTCAAGTATATTTATTGTCGATGTGGAATTTAATTGGTTAAAGTTAGGTTGGGTTTTAAACAAACATGATTCTATCTTAATACTATACAGATTACTATTAGGTATATAAAATATTTTAAGGTTATTAAACGGAATGTTCAAATATCTACTGTAACAGAATAAATGATAAAAAGAAAGTCACATTTTTTATTCTAAATCTAACAAACACTGTTCGGTTTTTACGATGTGAGATTCCTTTGTGTCAGGGTTTTTGCCGTTTGAAACCCAGCAGAAATTAAAGGTGTTTCGTTTAGCAAACTCACGGGCAAGGTAAAACAGCCTTTTAAATGTTGGGGTCAGGTGCTCTTCGACATAAATAGGTTTTCGTTCCCCCGCAATGCCCAGGTTCTCCGAATTTAGTTTTTCTTCAACACAACGTCCTTTGTTGTAACTGCGTACTGCAGTTAGAAAATTATTTTTATAATAAACAGTAGAAAATTCTATAAAAATGGACCTTGTTTCACCAGGTTTCCCAGGCAATCGGTAAATATCTCGAATGTTGGAGGAAGACATTTCCATCTGAACTACTTGTCCTAAACGCATAGCAATCCGCAGGAGGTCGTCTAATTTCTCATTTGGTACCGCAGGTACGTTCCTTATTTCAATTGCAGAGGGGCGACACTTCTGTTGGAGTTCCTGAATTTGTTTTTCAAGTTTATTGATGCAGTCGTTGTTCTCATGTTGCGTTTTTTCTAGCAGAGATACCTTAGCTAAGGCATCCTCATAATCATTATTCAAAGATATAACCGACTTGTTTAGCTCAGCATTAGACTGTTGTATGCTGGAACATTGTACTTTTAGTTGAGCGACGTCTGTAACCAACTGAGACAAGGTTTGTTTTTGTTCAGACTTCCAGTCTTCGAGCATAGCAAGCAAATCATTTTTAAAATTGGTTAGAAAAGCCTTCGAAGGATCATGTTCATCTGAAGGAGAACCAAAGATGCGTGGACGTTTGTGTCGGGAAGTTATGTTTTGACTCGGTTCAATGACTTCCTCCACTGTTGTGGTTAAGTCTGGGTCAGATTTTGATGGAGTGGGCTTTAGTTTACCTTTCTGAGATGACGGGGGCGTGCGATTGACGTTTGGCATCCTGTGATTTGAGTTTGCGCGCTGTTAAGTAGGTACTACTAATATTCAATATTTTGTGGTAAGCAGCAAACAAACAGGCATGGTAACACGGTAGGGCACAGATCCCGATCCTTTCCAGCAACCAAACACAGTGTAGCACAGTGCACAAGGTCGGGTAGTGAGTCGCCGATACGTCAGGCACAGTGATACACGGCGAGAAGAAGGTCGTAAGCGCCGGTGTATACGGAGGCGCTTACGCGTTTCGCTGAGACACTTTCAAATGTTATTGTGTTGACGGTTATTGACAGTCGTTTAACACTAGGTTTTGATTTATTGACTAGTATTTCAAAAGTTTTGCGTCACTGGTCATAGCCAAAGATTTCACAATGTTCACAAGACAGTAACGTGTTGAGTTCGCAGGTAAAAATCACTGAGAGGTCACAATACTTCACTTTAACGATTTTATTTAGTCGCGCACTTGGACAATGATGTTCTCTGTACGGTAGGCGGCCAACTTTTCCTACAGATCACAACTACACCAAATAACAAAAACCAAATCATTTAAAAAATATTCTTAGAACGATTTGAAATAATAATAACATCGAAACAAATCTCACTCTTCATTATTCTCTGGAAAATCACATGCTTCTTCTTGGTGTGGTAGGTTTTTATAAATATAATAATAGTCATGGAACTGTTCAGGTATCCAAACAGCTAATGTTTGCAGATCATAGATAGCTGCTCGTCCGGACTGCTGGATATTAATGCCGGGATTCTTCAGGGGTCGGTGCTCTCGGCAATATTGTTCCTGCTGCATATGAATGATCTGCTAAAACCCGGTACCTTTGGGTATGCAGACGACAGCACTGTTGCTGAGAGATACGTGTCCGACGCACGAGCTGGTGGGTCGCAGATCCAGTCTCTCCGGGAAGCAATGATTGAGCGCTTGAACTTGGCCTTACAGGCTGTCTCTGAATGGGGCAATGCCAATCTGGTCAAGTTCAATGCTGCTAAGACCCAATTGTGTCTCTTTTCCACTAAAAGGAGCCAATTCCACCCAGCTCCATCTTTCCGAGGTGTGCCGATAACTGACCGACTTGAACTTCTTGGTGTTACGTAAACATGTACCCTCAATTTTGACCCTTTCATAGAGGCTGCCAAAAAGTTGGGAATCCTAGCAAAGATGAGACTTTACGCCGGAACAGCTGCTTAAACTTTAACTAAATTGTTTATGAAAAAATGAAATGAAATTAATGAATGTTCGATCGTGTATGGAGTACTGCTCTCATCTTTGGGACGGATCTGCCAGATACCAGCCTGATGCCCTAGAGACAATTGAGAAACGAGCCAAGAGGATCATTGGCAATGATAGGCTCGTCGAGTCAAAGCTCCAAAGTCTTGAGCATCGACGCCGAGTTACTGGCCTGCCGGTTTTCTATCGGTTGCATTTTAGGGAGCGTGCGACAGAATTGCATAATTTAATTCCGCCGAGCCCGTTTCATCATCGGACCACAAGACGTACGGCGATGCGCCACCGGTACATGGTGGACATCCCACCCACACGCACAAAACGTTTTGGGAACACATTCATTGTGCGTACTGCTAAGGAGTGGAATTCCCTGCCTGAGTCTGTGTTTCCTGATAGCTACAACCTGGGAGTCTTTGAGTCAAGAGTGAATAGGTTACTTCTAGGCAAGCGTGCTCCATCTTAGACCGCATCTTCGTTTCCGATGGGTGAGATAGTGGTCAAACGGCATACGTTTATCAATTGATAAAAAAAATTAACATACAGTCGAATTGAGAACCTCCTTCTTTTTTGAAGTCGGTTGAAAAACGTTTCTCTTTATCCCTTTTTTGCTCATATCCAATATCAGAATCCGAAGAAGATAGACTGGGAATATAATCATTATCTCCTACACTGTCTTCGCTATCCAAATCACCGAGTCTTGCTGGTGACAATGAGCCTAAAAAAAAGCGGATACGTACCTAATTTTTTTGTTGAATGATTAAAAGTAAGAACAAAATTTGTAGTTATAGTTACATTTATAAAGTAGGTATATTAAACTAGTTTAATGTGACTTATCGCGGTCGCTTACGAAGTCGAAGTCAGATAAAAAGTCTATGTCCTTTCATGGGGTTCAAGCTTCTTCCATACCTACTTTTAATAGTAATGATAGTGGACCTTGGACAGCGTCATCTCTGTTTTTCAATTTATGTAATATTCTCGGGTGCGATTATTCATTGTTCACACATAAAATAATTCTCTAAAAACCTATCGAAACGAGAGATCCTACAAGTCACCGCAGCATTTTACAAATGCGAAAACAATCCCGACGCAGACGAACAGCGCGCGGAAGGAGAGGTGACGTCGCATGTTTATGATTTATCTCTGTCCCACGCAGTCATAATTATAGTGCTATCTCTTTTTCAGTGAATCTTGTCACTTATGCTCCGAGCCATAAAGACTGTTGTTAGTTAATGACTTTATGAACTTGAATAATATCCGAGCTTCAAGGTATGTTGTTAATACGAGACCTACAAATTACATTTATTTTTTGACTTATCTTTACATGATACTGCAAAAATAATATTCTGGTAAAGAACAATGACGAAATCGTAGTTGACTTAAATTTGAGCGTCTAAAAGTGACTTACATACGAAAGAAATTACATTATTTTTCTACGATTTTAACCGACATTAACCAGTTAGGGCCGGATAAAAAAATTATGTTATATGAAAACTTATTTGACTTTTCATTAACGTTTAGTGTGGCCATTTTATATTTATTCTGCCAAGTGACAGTAAGTACTTAAAGTATTTAAAGTATTGTAATCAGTTTTAGTTTGTTATTACAATTAAACGGAGTAAGTAAATGAATACAGTTTATTTCCAAGTGTAGGTTTCTTGCAGGTATGTAAAAATACTGTGGTATAAAAATAAATCAATTAGTTTCGATGAATGACAAGCAAAAAGACTAGTAACCCAAATCTAAAAATAATTGCTTGGTAATTGACACAGAGTCGTAGACAGATCTGTCTATGCACAGAGTAAAAACGATATGATCGAAGTATATATGTAGTAGATACCTATTATATACTGTTAGGCATTTTATTATTTTTTGGTCGTGAGGGTACCTGAATACTATAAAAGCGCGAGCTCGATAAGATTCAGGTTCACTTGTTGCTGAGTCGTCCTACAGAAAGGGTTTGGTACCTACACTACCTTACAGTGAGTTCGTTCCATATATTGTGTACTTGTGTGTTCCTTGATATAAATGCTAACGGATATTTGTGTTCGCTCGAGTTATTGAAATATTGTTGGAACTAAGTCTATTTTGGAATAAATTAGTCTTAGGTTGTTTATAATTGTCTTTTCTTTAATGCTTTCCACTTCTGGTTTCTAATATCAGAAGTGGGATTCAACTCATTTGCTCACAATTATTAGCTTTGATACCAACACAAACATCCGTTGACTTCAAATAACAATACTCCGTGAAAAGCTGGTTATGACACCACCTCGCTCTGGCGCTGGGTGTAGCCATCGCAGTGAACCATGACACGTTCCTATGGTTCACGATCGCCTCGCTGTGTGGGTAGGTGTTGCCGTCACAGTGAACTGCGACACGCGTATGGTTCACGATTGCCTCACAATAAAACACGACGGCTTGCTCGCTGTCGCTTCCTGTTTTGTGGTAAAATCGTGTTTGTTCTTCTTAAAGTTGTAACCGCTATTTTGATCAACTATTTTAATGTTAAGTGTACACGTCGTTAAACCGTAAGTACCCTCATCTTTGATTTTATTATGTCGGGACGTTCTTCGCGGTCGAACAAACGAGTTGACAGCTCGTGGAAACGTCGTAGCAGGTCACGTACGGTCAACTCTAATCGTTGTCATGGTGGATTTCGATTCTACCCTCATGTTTCCGTGAAAAATGTATTGGGCATCATTATGTCGCGACTGACTGCTACTAATGAAAATAAAAGTCAATTCGTAATAGCATACCGCCGCTAGAATGCTATCTCCGATTCTATTAATTTGAAGTTTAGAAGTGTTTTGGTTACCATGTTCTATTGCAGTGGTTTTGGAGGTTAATTACAAGAAAAAAGGTTCATACGTTACGAACTACCTCGTCACCAAAGTTGGACGAGATTTTTAAGAGACTTTGCCGCCACACCGCTGCCGACGCTTAACGACGCCATAAGCATAGCAAAACGCTTTCTAGACGCTATGATGATAATCACGGTGAGATCAAACCAATGTTTTTCTCTGATATTGATTTGAGTGTTTATGATGTCTACACGTGGTGCGATGAAGTTGTATCGCGTAATCATTGGGAGGATGGTGAATGTCTTGCTCGCGTAGGTCATTGCCTTAAGGGAAGCCTGTACCCGGCTCAGCGAGTGGGCTAGCACCATGCGTACATGGTTCAATTTAAAATTGAGTTAAATTCCAAATTGAGTTTAAATCGTTGTGCCCACTGTCTGTCGATATTGCGAACATTCCGTGCAATGTTGTGTGTACCGAGTCTGACAAATATTCTATCTGTGCTGAATATGCACGTTCATACGTCCGGCGAGGAATGCTAAATTAACTCCTGAAAGCATAGTGGACTACTTGTCGAGTTTTGTAAAATGTATTGTGCCAAAATCTCATATGTTACCCAGTGCTCAGTGTTTTCAATCGTAACGATAATAACCAGTCCTAACGAAAACCTTTCAATAATTCTAGGAGGGTATTTTCACATGATTATGCTACGGTTCGAGCGTGGCGCACCGACGCCGCCTTCCCGGCGCCAGACGGCTTCGATATCGCAGTGCCGTGCCGAGCGCGTTGTGTCGCTGTTGCTAAGGCGATCGGCGCAAGCACCGCGGTCACGTACGCCACTCCTACCGTGTGGTGATAGCGCTTGCTCATGGGCGTATGAGCTACAGCTGGTTCTCGGTTCCCCGTAAGCGAATACAAGGTACCATGGAGAAGAGAATGGACTCCGGATACGTGTGCCACCTACTTTGAAAGAGCTCTGTGCCGGTCAGACTTGATGGATCGCGCCGGTGAACCACATGGTGAACGCGATCTGTCTAACCGGGTGAGATCTGACCAATATTTTATTTCTAGCATCGATCTTAGCGTGAAAAATATTAATGGTGGTGTGACGAAGTTGATCGAACAAAACTTCAAATAATTGCAGCGATCATGAACGCCTTTTGTAATTGTTTCTAGCTGATGCTCGTACGTGGTTTACCGAGTAGGCTACAAATGATCGCTCATTATTGAAATTAGTTCAGAAATGTAAGTTGTTCAAATTAAATCTTTTATTTGTGCGTCGTTGTGTCCGCAAAAGATTATTTATGCCCAAACTCACGACGCTATAAACACCACGTCTAATTAAGTTGTTGTCTTATGCTGACTATGCGCACCGTTCATTTTTATTAAAGTTACGTGTAGTAAGATGGTTAAGCGAATAACTTATGGTTCAAAAAGTGATACACGGTATCTGTGACGTACGGGTGTGCGCAGTAATTATCAATCTGACCTAGCGACAACCTACGTCTCCTTTTTAGCCACTTAATGTCTATTCGTAAATTTGATAACCCTTAGTCTGATGAATCTGCCTCATGAATTTATGACTAAAGTACATAATTAACAATTCTAGTAGATCAGAAATCAAATGTGTTAATTGCGGTCAAACGATTGTAATAGTAATGCTAAACCCGTCGGTTCTTTCTGTAAGAAGTTAGGACACAATAATAATTGTTACTGACGCTGTAATTGGCTTTATGTAACTAACTTGGCTTCTTTTGTTCACTCTATGTACAGCTGTTAGTTTTCCATGTTAAATAAATAAATAGTGACCAACCGGTCCCTTGATCTGAGTTTCAAAACAACTGGTCAGGTTAGGCCGAGTCGGTAATAAATCGACATACTAGGTAACTCACCTACCCCTTCTAATGTCAAACAAAACAAGTTCATAGGCCTTGCGGGTTTCTTCAGTGTTAAATCGTTCGATTTAACAAACGGGCCAAAGTTCAATACATGGTGGAAAGGCTAGTGATTTCTTGAGAAGTTGAGAACTGTGCGGTATTTTTTGAGAAGTTCCAACCAAACCTCTAATGTCCTTTTATTTCTTTTCTAAGATCTGGTTGCACGTGTGTTGTGTACCCGTGCGAGTGAGTGAGGCATGTACTTGCTATGCTGGCTGATGCAGCCCGGATCCGGTGCGCCCCATAGGCTGGCGCCCTGGAGTACCTGGTTTTGGAGCACGCGTACTGCGTGTGCGCTTCGGGTGCTACCCCGGAGAACACGAACCGCGTGCGCGCTTCGGGTGTTATCCCAGAGGACACGTGCCGCGTGTGCGCTTCGGGTGTTGTCCCGGAACACGCGTGCCTGTATGCGTCCCGACGCGTGAATGTGTACGCGCCTCTGGTGCTGACCCGGCGAACACGTGCTGTGTACGCGCCTCGGATGGTGACCCGGCGAACACGTGCTGTGTACGCGCCTCGGGTGCTGACCCGGCGAACACGTGATGTGTACGCACCTCGGGTGGCGAGCCCGTAGGGCGAACCTCACTTGTATGATTTCTATCTGTATGGTGTACCTCACTTGTATGATTCGCTCTGCATGTTGAGAAGCCTCAACACGTGTGATTGCGGTCAGCGTGTTGGGAAGCCTCGACACTTATGAATATGGTCTAGGTGTCGGGAAGCTCCACACGTTCGAATACGGTCTGCGCGTGGAATGCACTCGTACGTTTTAATATGGCCTTCGTACGAGTGGGTCTGTTTAGCAGGCCATGTTACAGGAAGCCTCGACACTTATGAATATGGTCTATGTGTCGGGAAGCTCCACACGTTCGAATACGGTCTGCGCGTGGAATGCACTCGTACGTTTTAATATGGCCTTCGTACGAGTGGGTCTGTTTAGCAGGCTATGTTACAGATTCGCCGGTGATCGAATAATGAAGTCGACAGGCGAGATTAAGGATACAGGCCTTTGAAAACTAACAGAGATGCCTTGGCTTGGTTATGTTTTGTTTTCTTTTTGAGAACGATGTATGTGTGCCACATGAGTCAGAATTGTAAAAGAACGATGAATGAATTGACTGAACGGAGACTAATTGAGTGCAAGCAAAAGAATAGGCAGACGTGTATATCGTCACGTATAGTAACCACTTGTTTCTCATACAGATAGCAATGACGACATCGCTGGTGAGCCTTCAGGTACCTCTACTGGTGCCTCTGCTGGTACCACTGCTGGCGCTGCTGGTACCTCTGCCGGCGCTGCTGGTACCTCTGCTGGCGCTGCTGGTACCTCTGCTGGCGCTGCTGGTACCTCTGCTGGCGCTGCTGGTACCTCTGCTGGCGCTGCTGGTACCTCTGCTGGCGCTGCTGGTAACACTGCTGGCGCTGCTGGTACCTCTGCTGGCGCTGCTGGTACCACTGCTGGCGCTGCTGGTACCTCTGCTGGCGCTGCTGGTGCCTCTGCAGGCGCTGGTGCCTCTGCAGGCGCTGGTGCCTCTGCAGGCGCTGGTGCCTCTGCAGGCGCTGGTGCCTCTGCAGGCGTTGGTGCCTCTGCAGGCGCTGGTGCCTCTGCAGGCGCTGGTGCCTCTGCAGGCGCTGGTGCCTCTGCAGGCGCTGGTGCCTCTGCAGGCGCTGGTGCCTCTGCAGGCGCTGGTGCCTCTGCAGGCGCTGGTGCCTCTGCAGGCGCTGGTGCCTCTGCAGGCGCTGGTGCCTCTGCAGGCGCTGCGGGTGCTTCTGCTGGTGCTGCTGCTGCTTCTACTGTTAATGCTGGTGCTTCTGCCGGTTCTGCTGGCGCTTCAAGTACAGACGGAACCAATTCAGACGAAGACGGCGATCATACTCTCGCCGTACCTACCAGCGCTTCCGAAGACAGCGTCCCTGGTGCAGCCGAGGACGGTGCACGGTCAGGAGAGGCCGTGTTAGGCATTTTATTATTTTTTGGTCGTGAGGGTACCTGAATACTATAAAAGCGCGAGCTCGATAAGATTCAGGTTCACTTGTTGCTGAGTCGTCCTACAGAAAGGGTTTGGTACCTACACTACCTTACAGTGAGTTCGTTCCATATATTGTGTACTTGTGTGTTCCTTGATATAAATGCTAACGGATATTTGTGTTCGCTCGAGTTATTGAAATATTGTTGGAACTAAGTCTATTTTGGAATAAATTAGTCTTAGGTTGTTTATAATTGTCTTTTCTTTAATGCTTTCCACTTCTGGTTTCTAATAATACATAAAGTAAGGCCAAAGAGTATTTATAACCACTGGACATTTCATTCTGAATCAACTAAGTAGGTAAAGAAAATACTAATGCGATATTGCCTTTTTACTTCCTCAATTTGGTATATAAAAGTTACCATAGACATAACCTATAAAAGTTCATGACTGAATATCTATTATTCTCGGCCTTCTTGAACCAAAAATCTTGCACAAACTAATTCAGAAGGTGACGCTGAATTAAATAAGATATTTTTCATTTAAAGACGTAGGAATTTAATCTCAACTAAAACAATGTATGAGTGGCTGCCATTGTTCTTTACTCACGACCATAGAATTTCAAATGAAGATCAGACTCATTGGTTCTAATGTTTGGCGGATATCCGACTATTTTTACGTAAACGAACATGTTATTAAAGGGAGATACAAATATGTTGCCTAAACAAAAAGAAAGAGAAAAAAAAATTAATAAAGATTCATTTAAATTCGATTTTTGCAAAAATGGGACATCCGACCTTATGGTTCTGATGTCGAGATATTTTCTCAAGAAACTGACTGTATAAGACATTTAAAATTAATATCTTTACAAAAACTAGTGTAAGTCTCTTTACTCACAAATACATATTACAACAGGTCACATAAGTTATCCAAAAAGATGAGATGTTTTAGTATTGTCTTATACATTAGTGTTCCCAGAGAATGTACAAATACCATGTCCCTTACATTAAATTGTGACTCAAATTATCATAATCATATTGACCCTTACGTTAATTTGTCAGCATCGTAAATAAATTGACCTGTCCTTTACATCACACTGGACTGCGTGATTCGTACAATATTTTGAAATAAGTAATAAAAAGAAACGAGATTGGATATTGCTATCTAGAGGATTTGAACCTGCGAATATAGAACGTAAAAAAAAGTAGAAGATCAGTCACTTATGAATATTTATAAATGTAGGTGAAGGCTGGCATGCCAACAATTTGTAATGAAAACCTTAGAGATAAGTCAAACATTCATTTTGTATACAATTAAAAATGCCTACGAAGGTTTATTTCGTCCAGATGGTCGCAAACGGTCAGCCCCAGATAAATATGACGAAGCCACTAAACTTGCTGCAAAAAAGTACATTGAAATGTTACCAATTTTACAATCCCACTATAGTAGGAAGTTGTGACAGGTCGCACGTCCGCTGCCAGCCGTGAAGGGCAGTTGGTCTGTATGTGGGTCCCTGCAGCTGTGTATGCATATTGCATAGATCGCCGGGTTCCGTGCACAGTTTACGGGTGTAACCCTAGCGCAAACAACGAATGCATTGCTCCAGTGTGGACTGGTCCAGCACACGCACTCGCTGGAGGTCTATGTGCGCTCGACCCGCCGCCGTCAGTCTCTGCCATATTGCTGGGTATACCTGCACGATGAAGTGGCACGAGTGTGGGTTTCTAGTCCTGCGGCGGTATTTTATTTATTTATTTATTTATACTTCATGCACAAAGGTACAAAGGCGGACTTAATGCCTTAGGCATTCTCTACCAGTCAACCAAGGGTGGTGAAGAGATAACATGGCAGGTGCATATGAAAAAAAAAAATATATTAAAAAAGTTAAAAAGATATAAACTTACGAATATATAAACTATACATACATAATTTAATGTTTGGTATATAACATACCTATATAAAATATATATAAACATATAATATATATATATATTATATATATAAATATAAATAAAGGAACAAAGTATTATGAGATGACTCTGCTTATTTGTGCTGAAAATAAGTTCGCAATTTCCGCTTAAATGCATACTGGCTGGTGGCCGTTCTGATATCGAGAGGAAGCGCATTCCAGAGAAGAATGACCTGGATATGAAAGGAAGAATGAACAAAATCAGAAGTATGAGAAGGGCAAAGTAAGAGAAGGTTGTTAGAAGATCGCAGATTTCTAGCGTGTGAAGAACATAGATATTGAAAGTGGGACATTAGATAAGAAGGGGGGGAGAGAGAGTTAAGTAGGGAGAAAAGCGTTGTCAGTGCACGCAAACTTCTTCTCTGGCGAATGGGCAACCATTTCAACTCAGACCTGTAGTTTGATACATGGTCATATTTCCTCAAGTTATAGATAAACCTGATACAGTTATTAAGGACCCTATCAAGCTTATCAAGCAAGACTGCGTTTAAGTCAAAGTAGCACACGTCACCATAGTCAATAATAGGGAAAATTAAAGTCTGCACAAGCATAGTCTTCGTCTTAGCAGGCAAAAAGTTCCTCAAACGATACAAGGATCGCAAAGTTCCGTTGGCTCTTTGACTGACACTAGAAACCTGACTTTGCCAACCAAGTGTCGAGTCAAGATGCAAACCGAGATCTTTCACGCTAGGGCTAATGGGAATGACAGTACCATTGAACATAATCGGAGGAAGAGAGCAAACCGCCACTCTAGCCATCATACGCGAGCTTCCAATTATAATGGCCTGACATTTTGAGGGGTTTACGGACACCCCAAATCTATCAGACCAGTCTTTGATAGCGTCCAAGTCTCGGTTCACATCCTCTATAGCGTCCGATAAACCTTCCACCCGCGTAGCTGAATACAATTGAAGATCATCGGCATAAAGATGATACGAACACCGAAGACAGTGAGTAATAAAATTAATGAAGATAGAGAATAGTAATGGAGAAAGAATACCGCCTTGTGGAACCCCAGCATCCAGACCATGCCAACTCGATGAACTCTCGTCAACGCGGACCGACTGCTGACGTCCCCGAAGATAAGAAGAGAACCATTCCAGCGCCTCACAGGAAACCATCAGATGTGAGAGGATGGATAAGAGAATATCGTGACTGACGGCATTAAAGGCATTGGAGAAATCAATAAAAACCAACACAGTAACCTTGGTATCACCCATTGCTTCTCTAATGTCACCAGTCACTTTAAGGAGAGCGGAGGTTGTGCTGTGTCCAGGCCTGAACCCCGACTGGAATGAGCTTACGAGGCTGTTCCGATGGACAAACTCTGAAAGCTGTTTGTGCACGCGGGCCTCGAGCACTTTAGACAGGAAAGGGAGAATGGAAATAGGTCGAAAATGGCTAGGAAGTGAGGGACTAGATACTTTAGGAAGTGGACGGACATAAGCCATACGCCACTGGGAAGGGAATTGTCCGGAATCAAGAGAAAAGTTGATGATGTGGGTAATTGGTGGAAGAAGAAAGTCAAGGATCAAGCTGACCATATGACGACTGATCCCGTCATGGCCCACCGCCTTAGATTTAATAGATAGAATGGTCTTTTTAACTTCATCCAAGGCGACTGGAGAAAAGCGAAATGGCTCTATAATGGGACCAGGTAGTCCAGAAATGAAATCAACCGTCTGAGACATCATATTGGCATCCAAATGACAAGTGGTTGTAAAGTGACGGTTGATATCATCCAGGCCAATTGTTTTCGGGAAATCCACATGACGTGGCCTACCAATACCCAGAGTTCCGAGGAATTTCCAGATATCAGCAGGAGAAGAAGATGAAATGTTTTCGAGAATATGGCGGCGTTTGGCGTTACGTATCATCTGATTACACCGGTTTCTTGCAGCTTTATAGAGGCTCCTGTTTTCTACACTGCGATCCTTTTTTAATTTCCGAAAGGCCCGATCCCTGCGCCTCATCGCCATACGAACCCCTGGCGTCATCCAAGGAGCAGGTGGACGCCTAAGCTTAACTCTCTTCACAGGAGCGTGTCTGTCGTAAAGAGCAAGGACCGAACGATTGAAGATACGCAGCTTGTCGTCGATGGTTGTTGCAGCTACAAGGTGACCCCAATCAAGTTTCGACGCATCCTGACGTAGCTTTTCTACATCCATACGCGCAAAACAACGTGTGTACAGAACTTTAGGAACAGGTTTAGGAGATCTGAGAATATACGAGACGAAAATGAGGTCATGGTGGGAAAAGCCAGGTGCAGGGCACTGACCATGAGTGGACACAAGAGAGGGAGAGGTCGTTAGGACCAAGTCAAGCCATGTGTCATCCCCTGAGATATTAAAATGGGTGGGTTGCAAAGGAAGGACATGGAGACTAACAGACTCGATGATGTGAAGGAGTTTACGGGAACGAGGGGTTGGGTGCGCAAGGTCTGTGTTGAAATCGCCCATGATGACGCAATGTGCATAATCAGACCCTACAGAATCCAGCGCCAACTCAAGGTTGGAAAAGTAATCAACGGCGGGCGGGCAATAGACCACACCAAGTAGGGCTTTGACACCTTTGATATGTATCTCCAGAAAGAGGTACTCAGCGGAAGCACTGTATAGTGAAGGAGAAGAGGCAATGATTTTGAAAGGAAAATCACTACGAAGATAAATAGCAACACCACCTCCTCCCTTTCCAATTCTATCGTTACGGATAAGAACGAAACCGGGAAGAGGGTAGGTGGTAGAGAGAAGATGAGGTTTGAGCCAACTCTCGGAAATCAGAACGGCATGGACGTTAGCGTCAGAAAAGGTATCAAACAGATCAGTGTAATGACTTGGCACACTTTGAGCATTGATGTGGCAGACATTAAACAAAGGGCCTTTCTGTTGACTGAAGCTCCGACGCACAAATTCACCAAGTGAGTCAGTCAATGAAGTGAAACTTGCATTAGCGGAAGAATTAAAAGAAGCATTGGCAGAAAGATAAGAGTCATTATCAGATGACATACAATAAAAATAATAATATAAATAAAATAATATAAATATAATATAATATATAAATATCACGCAAATACGCGACTGAACTATTACTAAACTGTAACTCTTAGGTGCTACACCACTATCTGTGCACCACCCACCAGCAACACCAGTATAACAAAACATATCAACCTGTAAGAAAAATCATAATTACAAACGTGAAACAGATAATATAGGAAAGACATACTACACAAAGTTACAAACGTGGAACAGGGGGACATGGGACGTCACATAGACAATAGTTTAACAGATGACAGTGACATTAACATAAATTTAACTGACAATTGACATTACAAATCATCATATTGACTCATGACAGTCATGACTGACATTAACAAAACAAGTAAAACAACTGCAGAAAAAACGAAATTGTTAAACATAAAAATATAAAATCAAAGAATCTAACATTAGTAACGAGCTAGAAAAAGAACATAGTTAGCGGGTAGACGTGCACGATAAAAAATACCTAATAATTACGAGAAATATGACGCCCCAAGCACAAATAGATACTATGTGGATAGTGTAGATAAGCATAACAATAAAATCTTGAAGAAATCAACTAATTCTTACGCTGTTCCCCGCCCGGCCTGCTACCTGCTGCAGATGATACTTCGGACTTTTTAGGGAACTCTGCCAACAGGGGATTGAGTTCCTCCAAGGAAGTAATTTTGTGCCGTTTTCCGTCAGGGGATCTGATGTTTATGACTCCATCTTGAGTCCAGCATGCCGGCATCCCAAAATGCAATCGCGCCATACCGAAGACAGTTTGCCTAGCCCTCGTCAGGAACTCTTTTACAGTGACAGTGGAGCCCTTCAGTGCTGCTTTTGCCGTCCAAACAGCAGACTTATGGTCAACACTGGAGAACCTTACCAGTATGGGTCGGCTGCGTGTGGTACCTTTCTTTGAGGTCCCCAGCCTGTGACAGACCTTGATTGAAGATGCCACAATGTCGGACAGGGCCAGTTTATTATGGAGTACGTCCAACACTAGAGCCGTGCAATCTTCCATGTCGGTTTCGGCAAAACCAGTGAAAATTAGTGCTTTCCGACGAGTTCGTGTCTCCAACCCGTCAGTCAATCTGGAGCACTCCGTGATCTGCTTACGAAGAAGTCCTAGCATACTAAACATAAGTTCTCTAAATGTCCGGAACTCTTCGGCAATTTTGGCGACAGTGTCTTTAGCTGGCCCCGCACTCTGGATCTGTGCCTCAAGCTCACCCATCTTCTTAAGGAAGCATTCTTCCAAGCTCTTCTGGGCCGATTGTATGTTATCAAGTTGAGACATTGCAGTTATTATTAATTTAGTTGATCAACTTTATGAAGTGACTGACAAGTAGTAGTGATCAGCTGGCAGGAGGTGTAGTTTGACTTTAAGTTACATTGACTATTTCACCAACGTAAGCACTTATTATTTAGAGGTAAATGCACCCAATATTAATATTAAAAACCTTTAAAATTTATTAATTATATTTTAAATTAAAATTGCATATGAAAATTGTGTGTTAGCTTATTTAGCTCCCAGCCGCATTTCTTTCTCGACCATGTTCCCCAGCAGATGGGTGTTCTGGCATTACAGGACCTGTATAATTTCCACATCCGTGTGGCAAGACAGGACATCTTTTACAATTATGAGGGGATCTTTATTTTTAACTGCCTCTACCAGAAATTTCCTAGACCCTTTAATTGTGGCTACTCCTCCTTCGTTTTGAAGCCGATAATTACTTTATGGTTCTATGCTTTCCGCAGACGCTCAGTCCTGGTGCCCACATTTTTGGCGTCGACCACCGTTCTGAGTTTTTCAATCACCTGTTTACCGATGTCCTGGTCGTCAGTAGATGACACGACCACCGAGTGAAGAGGCTCTTGTACTCGCTGATTTGGCCCAGCCACCATCGCCGTGTAGGATGGCCTTTGGCCTGCGACATAAAAGGGTGGGCAGCGCCAAATGATCCGAAAGGGCTTGCGTGTGCTGTTTGCATTCCTCCAGTGCTGCTTGTGCTGTTTAATGTCTGTCATCAGGCATCACGCAGTGGTCTGCGCCTGTGTTGGGTCATATCTGACGGGCCCCATCAGCCGTAATCGGATCACTTATTGTTAAGACAGAGGGGTCTTTTTGACTCCTTAACAATTTCATAGAGCCTGTTTATAGACCCGAGTACCTCCGTTTTAATTTCGGTTTTAAGGTTGCGAGGGTTGCCCAAATGAATCTTTGCCTTATTAAGGCAAGCTCTCGCTTCCGCTGTGAGATTGGGTTACTTGGCCAGGCTTCTGTGAGGGTCATGCTATTTCTACCTACCAACGTACGGGACAATTTTTGGGAGATAAGTTTTTCTATGGTGGGTGGCGCGGCGCCAGTCTTTGGATTTGTCGGAGGCTTTGCCGGAGACTTTACCTAGATATCTGACATTCCGGCTCCCCACTCCCCGATACTATGTCTAACGTAAGGGCGCGAGGGTCCTGTTTCGTCAGTTGTCCTCGGCGAGCTTTTAGAATGATGTTATAGGTTTCACAATAAATATTTGAATCTTCTTAATAAGAGTATAACTAAAGATAGAATCAGTGACACCAACCATAATGAGACTGATAAAGATAATAACTAATTTTTGTTTTTTTTCGAATTTAACTGCGGCGGCCAATTACACAGAATTTAATTTTATTATATTGTACTTAACATAATTTATTAATTGCGTTAATTAATTGCGTAAATTTATAAATTGCGTTAATAGATTAATGAGTAGAAATAAAAGTATTGATCTGTTTGATTTGTTTAATTTTTATCATTTTATGCCAGCAAGTAGTTTTAAACTATATGACATAGGTATAGTAAGTCACAAATGTGTAAAGTTTATTTATTTTTTAAATTTGTTAACAGCATAAGCAATATAGAGTATATCATTAAGAGACCTTTACTTTGAAAAACTATAAATGTTTATTTCGCTTAAAGTCCCATACATCAATGCTGTTCATTTACATCTAAAATTTTGTTAACGTATGTAACCTGTTTTCATTATTATTTAACGTAAGGGACATGCTATCTTTAAAACTATTGGTTTTATTGTATTTTTGCTATTTTACCTTAAAAGATTGAAGAAATCTAAGAAACTTTGTCCTAGACACTTTTTACTTAAAAAATATACTGAAAAAGTCATTAATATTAATTAAAAATTCTATTAAGTGTAAAGAACGAAAAGACATCGTTAGATTATCAGTTGAACATACTGTTGAATTGTCCTGTGTTGAGCTGGATAAGCATATTATAGTATGTGTATACAGACCCCCCAGTTACCTGAATTTATCTACATTTGATTCTGTAATGGAAGATGTGTTGAAGAAAATTAGTACTAGTAGTAAATCAATCATCATTTGTGGTGACTTTAATATTAATTTGTTAGAAAACAACTCCAGTAGTATCAGATTATTGAGTCTTAGTTAGTTAGTTAGTTTGTCGGGGCCTTTTCCGCACTTAGCCACTCGATTGGGCCATTGTACGTGAAATCTGTCTCTTCTTTTATTCCAGCCATCCTAGTTCCTCCCAGAAGCCGAGCAGCCTTTTCAGGTTGCTGCAGACTTCCGATAGTGACACTGGAGACTGGAGAATCTGTGCCCGTTGATCCGCCACGCTCCTGCACTCCATGAGCACGTGCTGTGGCGTTTCTTCCGCCTCCATGCAGCCTCTGCACAGAGGGCTATCTGTCACACCTATGGTGCACAGGTGTTTGTTTAGGGGACAGTGTCCGGTTATCGTACCTAGTACTTTACGGATTTGGTCCCTGTTTAGTCTTGTGAGGTTGCGGGCAAGCTTCTTCGAAGCTACCGGAACAGCATTCTTTGTTTGCCTGCATCCTGCGCTGTTTCTCCATTCTGTTTGGTGGTTAGCTTCTGTTGTAAGGCGCAGCCATGATCTGATTTGTGCCAGGGGTATAGGCAGTAGTGGTTCCGGGCCGTATACCGCCGTCCTTGAACCCCTTTTGGCCAGTTCATCGGCTGCATCATTTCCCAGTGAGTTACTGTGTCCTTTAATCCATTGCAGAGTCACCCTGTTTGTGTTTGCAATGGACTGCAGTGTATTATGACACTCCAGTATTAGAACAGAGGTTATAGTGTTGCTTTGTAGAGCTTGAAGTACGGATGCACTGTCTGAGACAATTTTAATATTATGTCCTCTGACATCTCTGGCTGCAACCGCTTGTGCTGCTTTGGTTATACCTATACATTCTGCTTGAAAGATAGTGTTAAGTTTATCTAGGGTGGTTGAGATTTTAATATTTAGGTCGTTCGAGAAGACACCTGCCCCAGTACCCTGTGTGGTTTTGGAGCCATCTGTGTATATCCTAACTTCATCGATACCAGAGTTATCTTCCATTTCTGCTGTAAGTTGGATATTGTATCTTCGATCGAAAACATGATGACACAATGTTCTGTCCGTGGGCGCCTCAAGGAGTGATATTTCCTTCAGGATTCCATTCAGTACAGTTGAGTGTGGTGTTTCTATGTTTAGCTTCCACAGTCCGTTGGCTCTCAGTCTTAGTGCGGCTGCCTGTGCCTCTTCTTTAATGACGAGATGCAGAGGTCTTAGGTTCAGCAGGTACTCAAGAGCGACTGATGGAGTAGTTCTCATGCATCCAGTTGCCGCAACACTAGCCAGGCGTTGCAGGCTTTGGAGTTTCGTTTTCACCGTAGCCAGTTGTGTTCTGGGCCACCACACAACGGATCCGTATGTTATAGACGGCCTGATAACTGAAGTGTATAATACTGCTACAGAAAGTGCGCCAACCTTCTCTACTACGGAATCTAATCCGTTTTTTGTAGTGTTTCTGTGCAGTCTTATAGTTATCCCAGTCCTCGTCGGCTCTGGTGTTCTTCGCTCGATTAAAAAGTGTCCTAAGTTTTTCCCGTAGACGTTCGAGTTCTGGCCCCCACCAAGAACTTTCGTTCGACACTTTGGGTACTACTGTAGGACATGACAGTTCGTAACTTTTTAAGAGGATTTTGGATAAAAGTTGTATGTTTGTTTCTATGTTTTCTGTACTAAGTGTCGAGTCTGTCATTTGAATGTCACTTAGTGCATTGGTAATAAATTTAAATATTTTGTTATATCGGTTTTACGGGGGTTGCGGTATCGGACAGGGTCTGTCGGTTTGTACTGTATTTGAAAACATATGCGGCGGTGATCCGCAAAGGATGGTTCGTTTGACACGTGCCATCCCTTTATAAGGTCCACCGCCGCGTCTGTTGCTAAAGTAATGTCAATGATTGTTTGGTACCTTGAACTCACAAACGTAGGTTCCTTGCCCCTATTCATGATGTTTAGGTTTGTTTGAAATATGTATTCGGTTAGTAACTCACCCCTTTTGTTTATATCCTTACTTCCCCACAGCGAGTGGTGAGCGTTGCAGTCTGCGGAGATGATTAGATCCCAGGCGTGTGTGTCACAGTGTTGCACCAGCTCGGCCAGTTCCTTTGGAGGCACTTCGCCTTCGCTCGGCATGTACACTGATGCCAACACCAGGGTTGTTTGTTTATCTGTGAGGACTTTAACTGCCGTGAGATCTCTAGAACAGAATTGGTTAAGCAAAGTTGTTGTCATGGTTTTAGGCATGAAGATACAAGTCCTTGGTTTGTCAATAGAGGTGTCTAACAGCAACTTACCTCCGATGTTGTTCAGACCGCATATTCTGTTATTCCTGATCCAAGGTTCTTGGATCAGGGCGACGGTCTTGTTGTCTACCTCCAGCACTCTGCGTAAGGTGGCCGCCGCTATTTGTTTGTGCTGGAGGTTGGTTTGAGTAATGGTGAGGGAATTAGGGACTGCGGAGGACGTCATCTTCGTCGCTTGTCCCTCCCTCCCCCGTTTCCGACTGTGAGCTCGACCCCGCCCCGCTCGGACCCTGTTGGGGAGCTGAGGTGGTCGGCTTAGGAGTTGACGTCTCTTTCGCCGTGGTCTCACCCGTCGCCGTCTGGTTGTCCCCGCTCGTTGTCTCCTCCTCCATGTTGAAGAAGCGGATGTATCCGCTTCCGGACATGTGGGCTACACGGCGGCCTCTTTCAAGGATGGTCTCCTTTTGGTCTTCGGGAATGCCCAGGATCAAGTGGACCACCTTCTCCTGAGAGCTTCCCTCTTCGGTCTTCTCGTCCACCGACATGTCGTAACACTGCCAGGAGTCGACTTTGTACCACGGGTTTTGGGCACAAAGGACTTTCTGCAGCGTCTCGGCGTCGGTGATGCGAGTGTGTAAAAGAAGCCCTGCCTTCAGCCTCTTCTTCAGCTCTGACTGCTTGATGACAGCCAGAGTGGTGCCGGGTATGGGTGATGCGATGGTTTTGACCGCTTCTTCCAGCCAGCCTAGAGCGTTCGCGTCCTCACACCACATCGCTAGTATCCCATCCATCATGAAGGGACGCCCGCGGAAAGATGGAGCTCGCGCACTCGGAGACGGTGGCGACAGTGCTGCTTGTAGGATGCTATCATCGATAGCTACCTTAAGCTGCTCTGCCTGACTCTGCGAGAGGTCCCTCGGCGGGACAGTAATGACCGCTACCTTCAGATGCGATTGCATCGCATCTGCATAGCTCACTGCCCGCTTCGGTTTCGCGTCGGTTTTCGCTCGTTTGGCCTCCCCTCTGGGTGATCGGGTATCGTCCAGGCGAGCACGCTTCGTAGAAGCGCGCTCTCCCGGACCACCCCCGGTCCCAGGTTGTTCCTTTTCAGGAGCAATGGGCGCCGCCGCAGCAGTCCGCCGACCGCGCAGACCCCTCGGAGTACGTCTCTTCTTCGGCTTTTTGGGTGGAACCGGTGGTGGTAGTGCCGTGTCTTTCTGCGCCGTCGCTGCCTCTTTCGAGGTGGACGGTACAGGGTCGCACTGCGTTTCCGCTGCTGCGTGTGCTGTCACGGTCGGTGTCGAGGTGGACGGTACAGGGTCGCGCTGCGTTGCCGCTGCTGCGTCTGCCGTCCCCTTCGGTGCCTTTGGTAGTCGAAGGGCCGTCCGTCTGGCGCGTCTGTTAGGGCGACTGCGTTCAGGTTGGCCTTTCAACCCTGGGTTGTCGGGAGCTTTCGCTGCTTTGTCAGCTGCCCTTTTGCAAGGGCGCTTATGAGCAGTCTGGCTCCATTTTGTGACACTGTTCGTGTCAGGTTGTCGCGGTTTCGCTGTTGGTATGGCCTCTGCGAGGCCTGATAGGTCGAGGCTTGATCCTCGCTCTTCGCACACTTTTTTGTTCCCCCCAGAATACGAGGAACTGACCGAGCTGGGCTCGGTGAGGGATTCTCCACGGTGCGTGGTACCCTCCTGGGGTAATTTCTCTTTTTTATTATGTGCGTTCATGGTTTTTGTTTGGGCAGAAGAAAGAAGAAGAAAGAAAGAAAGAAAGAAAACCACACTACTCTGGCCCGCGATAGTGTGGTTGTATAAAATATAAGAAAATACTTTAAAATACACCTTACACAAATACATACTATATATATTTTATACTAAAGCGCTCGGTGGTTTCTGTTTGAGTCTATTTCCTAGTGAGCTAGACCCATTAACAGGGCTGGCAACCTCGAGAAGGCTAGTCCGCCGAACTTGCCTTGGGGATCTTTGCGACCAACTTGTCACTCTCCCCCAAGACCAACGCCCCCCTACCACCTCTGAAGGAGATGATAGGGTAGGCCTGCATCTATTCTAACATGTTAAGCATGCCGTACGGGAACCGTTAAAGCATTATTGAGTCTTTTTAGGTCATTTAATTTGTCAAATGTTTTTATGGAACCAACCAGAGTGACAGCTTCTTCTGCCACTTGTATTGATAATATATTTTGTAATTGTGATTATTTACATAAAGAAATTATAAATAAGCTGCCATCTGATCATAGTGGACAGACAATAACGTTTTGCGCCTACATTCCTTTACAAAAAATTCAAATAAGGTTTAGGCCAATTACATGTAAAAACTTAGATAAATTTAATAGTTCATCGGAAAGTAAACTAAGTGTTCAGTGCTTTAATAATATAGATCACCCAAATGAGTTCTACGCTGAGTTTTTTTCACTAATAAACACGCAATTTAATGACACATTTCCACTAAAGACTAAAACTATTTGCACAAAGTTCTTATTTAGCGATTGAGCGACTCCAGGTATTCGTAAAAGCAGGGAAAAACTATTTGAACTTTATGGTCTAAAGCAACATGTAATGAGTTTTGAATATTTCGCAACATACTGATGAAAGCTTGTTTTCATCAGTATGTTGCGAAATATTCAAAACTTTTTAAAAGTGTCTGCAAAATAGCCAAATCCCTTTATATTAGAAATAAAATAAAATTAGCTGATGACAAAATAAAAACTACTTGGCAAATAATAAATAATGAAACAGGTAGGAAAAAACAGCGTAATACTGAATTTAATTTAGAGACTGCACATGGCCCCATAAACTCGGGGAGGTCGGGGCCTATTCAACATTGTGGGGCACGCACCCACCGTGTGGGATAGACTTGGACCGCCGGGCACTTCTTCTCATGCAACCGAGCGGGATGGCGGGTTGCGGTTAGCCTAGCACCGGATGTCCGACCGACCTCCGGACTGACGAGGTCGGTCCCACCTCCGGTGTGCCTAGTGTGGCCCCGGACAAGAGAAGTTCCCGAACGCCAAATCCCAGGCCTAAGGTAACCTAATTCCCCTTTTCCTGTGATCCTCTATCCAATTGAAGGGTTGAGTTGGTGAGGGTGTCGGCTGGTGAGAGGCTCTGGGTCGGTGGTGGTCGTTTAGGGGGCAGCGGATGGTCGAGCGAACTTGCAGTTGAGGCTCGTAGTCTCTTTGTATAAACGTACCCTGAGATTGGGAGCTTTAGCTGCTAAGTTCGCTTGATCCGCTTTGTTTGCTGCTTCTCGGATGCCCATTGCCCGCTCGGAGCTGATTTTCGCTGGTTGGCACCTCTGCCCACTCAACCTTTCAATCAACCCAACTCCCTCCCTCCTTTTCCCCATTTTTCCCTTCGGTCCATGAGGAGGGGTAACCTCACATCCAAAAAAGCCCATCACCTACAACCCCACTATGTCGCAGAAGGAAAAAAATTTTTACCCAGGTGGGTCCCGGCCTTGCCGGAGAATCCCACACCGATCCGTCGGTCTGCCCCTCACGTAATCTGGGAGGGGGCAAAACTCTGCATAATAGTGCCGCGCCTTCTGCGCGGCAGGCTGCTTTAGCGCCCATAACACTGGCTGCGACTTACGCGCCATATGACACGACCACGGCTGCGACCTACGCGCCTAATGACACATCGACGGCTGCGACTTCCGCGCCTACCACCCCGACAAACGTCATACCTTCCACGAGTGCCTGGCAACAGAGCATCGTTCGGAATAGTATCACGAACAACCCCGACAATGACACCGACAACCCACAAATCTCTAGCCTCGAAGGCGAACTCCGCGCGCTGGCACTCCAGCGCGAGAAGATCGAAGCGAGGCTAAAGAACATAAACACCGAACACCACGGTACGGGAAAGGAAGCTGGATCAGGTAACTCTGGTTTTATCTCTGTGGACGAAGTACGCTCGCTGAAAGGAAAGCGCGGAAAGATCCGGAACAGGGAGAGATCTCAGCAACCGTTTGCGCAAAATCCGCGAAGGCAATAGCCAGCGCGATGCAAAAACGGTTGTCTGTAAGGGAGTACGCGACCAGCCGCAAGTACGCGAAGGGGACACCCAGCGCGAAAAGCGACCGGACGCGGAAACACATGGGCAGGGACCATTACGCGAAGGGGAAACCCAGCGCGGACCGTCACTGCCCATACCAGAGTCACACGGGGACTGCAACCAGAACCGTACCAACACGACCAACACAACCAACACGACACGGGACCAACCCCAAACCAGTAGAAAGCGAGGCAAGCGGTCTGGATTTCTGCGCCCGGTATCAACGGCACAGAACGCGTCAAACCCTTCGGAACCGCTACCTGGACCAAGTGGCCAGGGAGCGGCGAAGAGGGAACGTCCTAACGACACGGCTTCACCGAGTACGCTCCAGGGGGATGCCAAGCGTACGAAAATCCAGACCAAGGTCAAGGGGGACAAAAAACCTATGCGCGGGCCACTCAGGACATTCCTGCGCGGCTCGCCGTAGCGATTTGTCTCTCGCCTCCCTCTCGAGACATGACCCCTGACGAGGCCGAGCACATTAAGCTCAGCCTTGAAGACCTCGTCATGGACGCTGATCCCTCCAAACCACTCCCGGCCTTCCGTGGTTATCCACGAATAGCGGACGGCACCGTACAGATGTGGTGTGAGGATGACAACGCCCTGACTTGGCTGACCCTGAATGTGCCTAAAATTAAGATGCCCAACACCGACACAACACTAACAGTGATGAGGCAATCTGAAGTGCCGACCCGTGTCCGAGCAGCGCTCTTCGTACCCAGGTACAACGGAGACATAGCGCGGCTCCAGAGTGTTCTGAGACGTCAGAATACCTGGTACGACATCGGGAGATGGTCACTGTACAGGGCGACATCGGTCGGTGGCGATAACCATGGGACTTATCTAACCCTGGGTATCCCACCGGACGAAGTTGAAAAGGTCTTGGGGAGGGAGCGACGTATATCGTATCTGCTTGGATCGATATACGTGCGCTTCTACCCCAATACCCGACCCTCAGTAACCCAGACGGAGACCCCAAGTGCAACACCAACACAACCGACACAGACGGCATACGACTCGACAATGGCAGAACTGGAGGAGGAGATGGCCAGAGCGGCGATGGCTGACGCGAAAGCAGAAAGTGCCCCACCCACATCACCGGGGTGAACGGAGCATCTGCTCGCCTCGTCGCCGGGCGACGACCAGCATGGTTTGGAGGGCGGGGGGGAACTTTCCGATGGATCGGTCTCCTCCTAACTTCGCTCCACTGCCATTGTCGACCAAGTCCAGCCCCCTTAACATCATCCAGACCAATCTCCAGCATAGCCAGACTGCCACGGCTTGCTTACGCAGGGCGCTGGAGGTAAAACCCCGAACTATTGCACTGATCCAAGAGCCGTGGATCAGAAACAACAGAATATGCGGCCTCAGTAACATCGGAGGTAAGCTAATTCTTGATACACAGAGCACAGACAAACCACGAACCTGTGTCTACATACCCAAAGATTTACCTTCCACAACACTCACACAATTCTGTTCCAGAGATCTGACAGCAGTCAGGCTCAACACTGACGCCGATACACCAGACATTGTTTTAGCCTCGGTATATATGCCAGGCGAACATGAAGACTGCCCACCAAAGGAGATGACTGACCTGGTGCAGCACTGCGAAGATGCCAACCTGAGCCTGGTCATCTGCACGGACTCAAACGCTCATCACCCGCTTTGGGGCTGCAACAAAGCCAACTCCAGGGGCGAGGTATTGTGCACGTATCTATTCTCTACTAACCTTAACATCGTAAATCGCGGCTCGGAACCCACTTAGGTCACAGCCCGCGGACAAACCATTATTGACCTAACCCTAGCCTCAGAAAGCGCAGCCAATATTATCTCCAATTGGCATGTATCCAACGAACCTTCTTGCTCTGATCATAGAAGGATTCGCTTTTCACTATCAGCTAACACAAAAAAACCCGAACCAAGGCGCAATCCACGCCGAACAAACGTACCCGGCTACAAACGACTCTTGGCCTCCCTGCTAGCCAGGCACCAAACACCTCTAAACATAACGGATCCCAAACAACTTGAAGACACAGTAACGAAGCTCTCAGAATACATAATTGAAGCCTACCACACCTGCTGCAAACTAAAAGACCCGAACGCCAAGGGCCAGGGAAACTCTTGGTGGAATGCGGAACTAAGTAAGCTCAGGCTAGCGGTACGCAAACAATTCAACAGAGCCAAAAATTCCAGGCTACCTGAGGACTGGAAACTTTACAAAGAAACCCAATATACCTTCAAAAAACAAATCAGGGCTGCCAGTAGAGCAGCCTGGCAAAAATTCTGCGAGAATATTGAATCACACAGCGAGGCCGCGCGGGTGAGGAAAATCCTATCCACCGATCAAAACCGCACCCTCGGGTCGCTGAAAAACCCTGATAACACATATACGAAATCAGACTTTGAAACAAGCAAAGTTCTTTTGGAAACTCACTTTCCAGACTGCAGCCTCTCCGAGGACATGTCATGGACAAGTGAGCCAACATACACACCAAACAACCAGGATTGGTACAGAGCCTGTAGCATAGTAACAGAAGACCGAGTAAGGTGGGCAATTAAAACCTATAAACCCTACAAATCTGCAGGCCTAGACGGAATTTTCCCAGCTCTACTGCAATGGGGAGTTGATCTACTCACAACATGGCTGGTCGCGATCTATCGTGCCTGCCTAGCACACAACTACGTACCACGTGCATGGCGAGAAGTGAAAGTTATTTTCATCCCTAAACCAGGCAAAACAGACTACACACAACCCAAAGCGTACAGGCCAATAAGCCTGACATCTTTTCTACTGAAAACCCTTGAGAGACTTTGTGACCGATACATCCGGGACGGCCCCCTCCGGGAGCTGCCACTACACAAACAACAACACGCCTACTCCACAGGGAAATCAACAGAATCAGCACTGCACAGTGTGATTTCCAAGATTGAATGTGCGGTAGACTACAAAGGTTCCTCACTAGCGGCTTTTATTGACATAGAAGGTGCTTTTGACAAAACCATTTTCCATAGCATCAACGCAGCTCTCGAAGTGCACGGTGTGGACTCGACCCTGCGAGGATGGATCACCAACATGCTCAGACTGAGAGCCGTACAAGTCACGGTGAACGACACCACAAGAGCCATCGTGGCGAAAGGATGCCCGCAAGGAGGCGTACTCTCACCACTACTATGGAATCTCGTGGTAGATAGCCTCATAGGGCGCCTAAATGGTAAAGGCTACTTTACGGTGGGCTACGCTGATGACATAACCATAATAATAAACGGCACACATGAAAACACACTATGCAACCTTATGCGTCAAGCCTTGAAGATAGTAGAGGACTGGTGCAAGGAACACAGATTAGCAGTGAACCCTACTAAAACCGAACTTGTCTTATTCACAAAGAAAAGGAAGTTGGCAACCCTACAGTTACCACACTTCTTTGGAACCACGCTAAGCCTATCGACTGAGTCCAAATACCTGGGCATCTATTTGGACAAACAGCTGAACTGGGCTAAACACACCGACTACATCACCACAAAAGCCAGCATAGCCTTATGGCAATGCAAAAGACTGCTTGGCAGAAATTGGGGAATGAGTCCCAAAATCACCTACTGGCTATACACCACAGTCATCCGACCAATTGTCACATACGGTTCTCTAGTTTGGTGGCCCAGGACCAATCTGAGCACAGCCCAGAAAGAGCTCGATAAACTACAAAGGTTAGCCTGCGTAGCGATTACCGGCAGTATGAGAACGTCACCCACAGCGGCTCTACAGGCGATGCTGGGACTGCCACCTCTAAACCTTGTCGTGAGAGAGGAGGCGACCCTAGCGGCTTTTAGGCTGGATATATCCGGTACCCTAAGTAAAGATTCCAGAATCAAACATACACGGATAAAAGAGGATGCGATCAAACGACAGCCCATGATGGCATCACCCAACGACAGAACCTTGAAGATACACTGTTTCCAAAAACACTACAAAATAGAGCTCACAGCGGAGCTGTGTGACTACTCAGGCCCAAATGAGCTAAGGATCTACACCGATGGATCAAAGACCGACCTCGGTACTGGAGTCGGAGTCTTCTCTGTAGACCTAAACATTAAAATATCCAGACCCCTAGGAATGCTTAACACTGTCTACCAAGCAGAATGTGTAGGCATCATCCAGGCAGCACACGCCATTGAGGCCAGGGAGGTTACGGATACACACATCCGTATACTCTCCGATAGTGCCTCAGTACTTCAATCCTTAGAGAAAAACCAGATCACGTCGAGACTAATACTAGAATGCCATAATGCACTAGAACGTATTACGGTAGAAAACCGCAATACGGTGACACTACAATGGATCAAGGGGCACAGTGGATCACTGGGCAACGATGCGGCTGACGAACTCGCCAGGAGGGGCTCCAGCTCAAAAGCCCTCGGACCCGAACCCATTGTGCCCATCCCGTTCAATCAGCTAAGAAGTTGGGTAAAAGACTACACACAAATACGAGCGGAGGAATGGTGGACCTCGACACCAGGGTGCAGGCAGTCCAAGAAGGCTATGCCATCCCTAGACATGAAGCTGACCAGGCGCCTTCTGCACCTGGACAGGGATAGCTTGCGACTGGTGTCGGGGACCATCACCGGACACTGCTCACTGAACAAACACTTTCACACCTTAGGCATCACTGATAGTCCTCTGTGCAGAGCCTGCATGGGGGCGGATGAAACGGTGGCACATGTACTCCTTGAGTGCACTGGCGTCACCCAGATCCGCAGGGAAACCCTTGGAACACCAAACTCCCTTGCGGACGCCCTGAGAAGACTGGGAAGATTGATCTCCTTCTGGAGGGAGGTGGGCTGGTTGGAGTAGTCGGCCGCCATGGCTCACGTACAATGGTCCATATTTACGGACTAAGTGCGGAAACCAAACCCCCCTAACATAGAACATAGATGGCCCCATAAATTCAGATATAGAAGTAGCTCAGGAATTTGAACATTTTTTGGAAATATTCCCATTAAAACTACTGAAGCTTTAAATTCCTCTCCCGCGCTCTCTGCTGCCTTACTTAGGAAGAATGTTAAGGCATGCCGTTCGGAGTTTAGGTTTGAACATACAAACCCCCAGGCTGTTATAAGAGCCTTTAAAGATCTTAAAATTAAATCAACAGAAGATCTCTGGGGAATGTCTGTAAAAGTCTGTAGATCTATTATCGAAACGATTGCGCCCTATTTAGCTCAATTTAACACCAGTGTAGACCAAGGAGTCTTTCCGGATCTGATGAAACACAGTAAAATAGTACCATTGTTCAAATCCGGTGATAGTAAAGACCCCAACAATTATAGACCTGTGTCGATTCTGCCAGTTCTCAGCAAGGTGTTTGAAAAGTTAATGCTCAATCAAATGTTGCGTCACTTTAATAAAAATTCCATCTTTCATGAACAACAGTATGGTTTCACCAAAGGGCGTTGTACAACTGACGCCGGTGTCACCCTAATAAAGAACATTTTTAGCGCCTGGGAGGAATCACAAGATGCCATTGGAATCTTTTGCGACCTCTCAAAGGCGTTCGATTGCGTTGACCATGAGACACTTTTGCTGAAACTGGAGCACTATAGGGTTAGTAAAATATCTTTTAGTTTCTAAGTATATTCTCTAAGGTCATACCTGAGGGATAGATGGGTAAAAGTACAGGTTAACGGCGTGAACTCATTGGGGTCTGAGACGACTATGGGCGTTCCTCAAGGTTCAATATTGGGTCCATTTCTATTCTTAGTTTATATAAATGATTTACCCCAATTGTTTCAAAATCAACCAAAAATGGTGTTATTTGCCGATGACACATCATTGATTTTTAAAATAGACAGACGGTCACAAAATCTAGACGACGCAAATGACGCTATTCTTCAGGTTCAAAATTGGTTTACGGTAAACAATTTGGTACTTAATGAAAAAAACGATTCATTTTACCAAATGTTAGGAATACCACATGTGACATCATACTTAATGGAGAGAAACTGGAATTTACTAGTCAAACGGTTTTCCTAGGAATCACGCTGGACGAAAAACTACAAAGGGGACCTCATATAACATCTATTGCGGGGCGACTAAGCTCCGCGGCTTATGCTGTTAGAAAGATAAGACAGTGACAGATGTAGAAACTGCGCGTTTGGTCTATTTTGGCTACTTTCACAGCATTATGTCGTTTGGTATGTTACTGTGGGGTTGGGCTGCTGACATTAAATCCGTTTTTATTTTACAAAAAAAAGCTGTCAGAGCCATTTATAATCTACGTCGCCGCGAATCTCTTAGGGAACTATTTAAAAATATTAATATAATGACAGTGCCTTGCCAATTTATTTATGAAAATATTATGTATGTAAGAAAAAACTTACATATGTTTAATAAAGTAAGTGATAGACATGACTTTAATACTAGAAACAAGGACAAAATAGCTCAACCATATTTCAGATTGTCTAAAGTCCATACATCTTTTATGGGGTACTGTGTTAAGTGCTACAACAAAATTCCTAGTGATATATTACTGTTAAGACATCACTAGCTCCCGCCGACATCACTACACGCCGGGCGGCCGCGGGCGGAGCAGCGGGTGCAGGGGGGGCGCTCGAGCTGCGAGCGCGCACCGGCCGGATCAGCTGACACTGCGTCATTCACCGCCGTACTAAGCGCGCGCTTCACCCTTTCGCGTTGATCCATTATTCTAACTGTCAACCGTTTGTTTCTTCGATGTTTTAAATATAGTCCTGTAATACAAATTAGCACCGCGTTTTCGTCCTATCACCACCATTAGGGCTTACCCACTCCGATCTATGGTCCTTCGAGGTTTTCGGCGAGTAAACAAGCCAGTAACGAAGAGTGACAAGCGGTTTTTCAAAATTTGAAAACGGCCGTTAGTAAAACTGGACTTCGAGATCAAGACGACATCCCGCCCTTCGCGCGAGCTTTGTTCCTGTCTTCGGTCATCATCTTCGGCGCCTTTGTGAAGAAGCGCATTTTGTGGAGCGAGCAAGTTCTTCAGTGGTCATCATAGCAGGGTCATCGCAGCGTAGCAGCCCGAGCAGAGCCCAAGAGCATCGCCATCCATCACAAGCAAGAAGACGTTTAGTTCGGACACGCAGTCAACGGATTTTGTGAGATCTTTCCATATTCTTACTAACATTTGTACACAATCATATACTAACATAATATCATTCCACCAGAGTGTTAGATAGTGCATTAGACCAGAGAATCATTCATTAGTATTCGTCTCAGTGAGTAGTATCATCCTACGTTAATTACAGTAGCTTGTTTTGTCCAATACAATCATACATTTAAACTACATTCTGTCATAATCATTATTATTTCAATACTCAACACATTCATGCACAAGTAGATTTTCCTTTCCCATCAAAGTAGAACCCCATTATTTAATCATTATTAGTAATAAGTGCTTAATATAATAATCATAATCATCTAGTAAAAATATTCGAAAAAAAATATTTTTTTTTAAGGTACCCGCTTTTTTTGACTTTTCTGTTTGAATTGATTTTTTTTTCTAAACGCCTAACGGTATTGAATAGCATCGCTTCATCGGTCAGCTGTTCGCCTTTGTTTTGCAACAGGCGCATATTCTAGTTTGTTTCAGTGCCTTTAGCATTAATTCTTATTCTGGTTTTTCTTACTTCCCTTTTTTTTCTTCTTTTTTCTAGCACTTAAAGCTATACTCCTGTTTAGCCATGACTGAAGAAGTAACGGTTAAAGAGCTTACGAGGAAACGTGCCTCAATTAAATCTCAGCTTACGCAATTTACAAACTTTTTAGCTACCGCTAAGTCTTGCGAACAGCTTAGTGAGGAACAACTTGTCGAGCTAGACATCAGAATTGAGAAAATAGTTACCGTATATGCCACCTATGATCAGTTACAGAGTCAACTGGAGTTCCTGTCCGCTAGACCCGACGAGCAATTTACTGAACGTGAGCAATTCGAGAGCATCTACTACAGGCAACTAGCAGCTGCCCGCGCGCTTCTGTCACGGCATCGTGCGCAACTGGGATCTAAGGTAGGCTCCAATGAGCAACTGTCAGTGGTTACTAGACATAATAATGTTAGACTTCCTAAGATTAATTTACCTCACTTTAGCGGCGGTTATAGGGATTGGTTAGAGTTTAAAGATATTTACGTGTCACTGATTCATGAAGAGAAATCTATAGACAATATAAACAAGTTTCACTACTTACGATCATCACTTAATGGCAGCGCAGCACTAGTAATTAAAAGTTTAGATTTTAGAGGGGACAACTACGATAATGCATGGCAATTGTTATGTGAGAGGTACGATAACAAGCAGTTATTAGTGAATAATCATGTTCACGCTTTATTCAACGTGGAACCACTTCAGAAAGAGAGTAGTCAGGGCTTACGTGAAATTGTCGACGTGACCAGGAAAAATCTTCGGTCATTGGCAACCCTGGGTAGGTCCGTACAACATTGGGATGACATGGTGATACATTTAATGGCATCAAAGTTAGACACTGTCACCAGCAGGCAGTGGGAAGAACATAGGAACTCATTAACTGAGTATCCATCTTTAGACGAATTTATTAAATTTATTTCTAACCGTTGCAATCTTTTAGAAACACTTGAGGAAGCTAAGAGCATAAAATCAAAGCCGGAGTCATCGCACAGTAAGCCTAAAAGCTTCTCTGTATTAACAAGTAAGGGTAAATCTGATATTTCTTGTCCCCTGTGTAAACAGAAGCACTACATATTCACTTGTGATCAGTTCAAGGCACTTGCAGTCGCTGCACGCTTATCTAAAGCGAAGGAATTCAAACTTTGTTTGAATTGTTTACGCCCAGGTCATTTTGAGGCTACTTGTCCACTCGGGCACTGTAAATACTGCAAGAATAGGCACAATACAATGTTGCATTCTCACGATGATAATCCTAGCTCTAGCAAGGAGCATATAACTTTAGCTGGTACTAACTATGATTATTCATCTCGTCATGTTTTACTTTCCACAGCTTTGGTAAGAGTCACGGACAATTCCGGGACGCCGCACAGCGCCAGAGTCTTACTTGACAATGGAAGCACGGCAAACTTTGTTACCAAGGACCTTTGTGGTAAGCTACATTTACCTATTCGTAGTGTAAGCTCACACGTTGCAGGCATTAACAGTCAAGTGTCCACCATAACACAATCATGTACTGTACATCTACAATCGTGCGATGGGTCATACAACATTGACATTGATTGTTTTGTCTTGCCCAACATAACCACTCATATACCTCATACATACATAGACTTAACGGACTTGCAGCTACCGGCAGGAGTAAGTCTGGCCGATCCATCTTTCAATGTCCCTTCCACCATCGACATACTTGTTGGAGCCGACATATTTTGGGGTGTGATTGGTCGTAACCGTATACAGTTAGGTAGACATATGCCAACGCTATTCGAGACAAAGCTCGGATGGCTCATATCAGGCACCATACCTCAACCAAACTCAACCAACTCATCATTATGTATGGTCGCCCATGACAGGCACACCACACACGTACAAGCGCCCATGGATCTATCAAGATTCTGGGAACTTGATTCCATCTCGCCTAAGTTCAATTATACATCCGAAGAGCGAGCATGTGAACAAAATTACAAGACCACTACTAGACGTAACGCAGATGGACGTTTTGTTGTCACCATTCCTTTAAAGGAGTCTCCCGAAGCGTTAGGTAACTCCTTTGAGATGGCTAAACGTCGCTTTCTGTCGTTGGAGCGTAGACTTGATAGAGACCCAACATTCAAGCGTCGCTATGTAGAGTTCTTGCAGGAGTATGAAGCATTAGGTCATATGAGCGAAGCCTCTCAGCCTTCTTCATCTCATTCATACTTCCTTCCACATCATGGTGTTTTCAGAGAGTCCAGTACAACGACAAAGCTTCGAGTTGTCTTCGACGCTTCAGCCGTCACAACGACGGGCAAGTCGTTTAACGACATCCAAGGCATAGGACCTAGAGTTCAGGACGACTTAATATCCATACTACTAAGGTTCCGTCAGCATAAATACGTCATATCGTCAGACATCGAAAAGTTCTTTCGACAAATTGAAGTGGACGAATCGCAGCGACCTCTACAACAGATATTGTGGCGTTCCGACCCATCACTTCCTCTCAAAACTTACACGCTAAACACCGTCACTTACGGAACAGCATCTGCTCCGTTCATTAGTACACGATGTTTGTCACAATTGGCGAAGGAAGCCACGCACACACGTACGCAACAGTCTATACAACACGACTTTTACGTGGATGATTACCTGTCAGGAAGTGACTCTATAGAGAGTACTATAGCGCTATGTAGAGATGTCATCAGCACACTTAAGACTGCACAACTCAATCTTCGAAAGTGGCAGTCTAACAATTCACAAATACTTCAGGCAGTCACTACAAGCATCGCACACCCTTCACCCACTCAACCCACATCCACATCACATACAGATACACCTAGCACAGTCAGCTTAAGTATTGACGAACCAAGTAAGACACTCGGTCTTAATTGGCATTGTCATACTGACTGCCTTACATTCTCCATTCATGTACCGGAACACACAGTTACTTTAATCACAAAACGACACATCCTTTCCACAATAGCGCAAGTGTTCGATCCTCTGGGTCTTGTCTCTCCATGTATTATCGAAATTAAGATAATCTTGCAAAAACTATGGATAGACAAGTGCGCATGGGACGACGAGGTTAATGAGGACATTAAAAGGTTGTGGCTGAAGTTCACACAAACATTACCACAGCTTAATCATCTCAGCATACCACGCTGGGTGGTATCAGATAGCCCTACCTCTGTTGAAATGCATATTTTTACAGATGCGTCAGAAAAGGCATACGGAGCTTGCATATACATTCGTTCTGTAGCTAGAAGCGGCACCGTTCATACTCATCTGCTTACGTCTAAAAGTAAGGTAGCACCGATCAAGTCGACCACAATCCCAAGGCTAGAACTCTGTGGTGCCTTATTAGGGACAAGGTTGTGTGCGAAGGTACTAGAGTCGTTAACACTTAAACCCGACAAATGCATATTCTGGTGTGACTCAATGATTGTTCTAGGTTGGTTGTCTGCTTCACCTAGTACACTTAAACCGTTCGTTAGGCATCGAGTTTCGGAGATACGGGAAGGTTTTGGTGATTACACCTGGCGATATGTGCCGTCTAAGGACAACCCTGCAGATCTGGTTTCCCGTGGTTTAGGCGCTGACCTGATAGGTCAATCTACCATGTGGTGGTCAGGACCTTCATTCTTGTTGACAGACTCGGCTCTTTGGCCTTTAATGCCTAACTCGGAAGCTGACGCAGTGCTACCGGAGCTCTTAAAATCACATTTTACGAACATTAACAGTCAATCATTACCTATTACCAACACTAATCTTAATACAAACACAGAAAATTCATTTCATACTTTAATTAATAACTCATCTAATTACTTACATGTACAACGCCTACTAGCATACGTATTTAGATTTATTAACCGGTCTAAAAGAGAGCATAACCACAGTCCTACCCTTACTTGCTCAGAGCTAACTTACAGCGCTGAGTTTATGGTCAAAACAGTTCAGAGGGAAATGTTTCCTGAGGAGTACGAACTGCTTTCATCAGGTAAACCACTGCCAAACAAAAATCGTCTTAAGAAATTGTCACCTTTCATTGAATCTGGCATTATACGAGTCGGAGGCAGATTAGACAATTCCTGTTACGACTATAATGTCAGACACCCCATCATTATATGCAGCAAACATAACTTCTCTAAACTCATTTTTAATTTCTTCCATTTACGTCTATTTCATGCTGGTCCACAGTTACTCTTAGCTACGATTAGACATGAGTATTGGCCTTTGGGTGGTAGAAACCTTGCCAAAACAACTGTCCATAAGTGCGTGAAGTGCCAACGATTCGCCGGCAGAACCGTTCAACCCATCATGGGCAATCTGCCTAAGGAACGGGTTCAGCTGGAATTCCCTTTCCTAGAGACTGGTACAGACTATGCCGGACCGATCCTCATAGCCGACCGCAAGGGTAGAGGATGTAGATTAATAAAATCATACATATGTGTTTTTGTGTGTCTAGCCACAAGGGCAGTTCATTTGGAGCTTGTCTCTGATCTTACAAAACATGCCTTTATTGCAGCTCTGAACAGGTTTATTGCTCGTCGTGGTAAGCCTAGAACAATTTACTCCGACAACGGTACTACCTTTGTTGGCACCTGTAACGAAATAGCCGACATATTAAAACAGGACCTCTCTTCAGAAATGGCAAATTCAGGTATCAACTTCAATTTCATCCCCGCATACACCCCACATTTTGGGGGCTTATGGGAATCTGCCGTGAAGTCTATCAAACATCACCTTCGACGTATACTAGGCTTAGCACATCTCACGTACGAAGAGATGTCTACTTGTCTGATTCAGGTTGAGGCAATTCTAAACTCTCGCCCTCTCACTCCTCTTTCCACTGATCCATCAGACCTATACCCTCTAACTCCTGCCCATTTCCTTATTGGGAGATCTCTCACATCCCTGCCGCATCCACAAGTCAGCAACCAGAACGTCTCCAGCCTGAAACGTTACCAGCGCATAGAACACTTGAAGCAACAGTTCTGGAATAGATTCTCTAACGAGTATATCTTTTACCTCCAACAGAGAACCAAGTGGACGGACTCCGATGGGATGCTCGAAGAGGGAACCATGGTGGTACTCAAGGAGAAGCTTGCACCACCACTGATGTGGCCACTCGGCCGTATCGTACGTCTCATAGCTGGGAGAGACGGAATAAGCAGAGTCGCAGACGTCAAGACGAAGAAAGGAATAGTCAGACGAGCTTACAATACCATCTGTCCTCTTCCAGCATAACTCTTGAAGACTAGTCTTCAACGCCGGGAGCATGTTAAGACATCACTAGCTCCCGCCGACATCACTACACGCCGGGCGGCCGCGGGCGGAGCAGCGGGTGCAGGGGGGGCGCTCGAGCTGCGAGCGCGCACCGGCCGGATCAGCTGACACTGCGTCATTCACCGCCGTACTAAGCGCGCGCTTCACCCTTTCGCGTTAATCCATTATTCTAACTGTCAACCGTTTGTTTCTTCGATGTTTTAAATATAGTCCTGTAATACAAATTAGCACCGCGTTTTCGTCCTATCACCACCATTAGGGCTTACCCACTCCGATCTAATTACAACTAAGTGAAACAAAATTTAAATCATATATTAAAAGTACACTCTGTAAAAAAGCTTATTATAATTTAGAGGACTATATATTATTCAAGATAAGAATGCTTGGAAACATGCTGGTCTAGCTCCATAGGACGATCGACAGTCTAGACAAAATCGAACCGATTGCTAATTTATAATACCTAATTTCATACTTAGTATAAATATGTACATATACATATTTGTCTCTTTTTTATACACTGCTCAGGCTCACATACTGATTCATTGTTTGTTAAAATATAAGGAGTGGTCGTCTACTGTTTCAACATTTGTAATAATATGTGAACACTGTGTATCTATGTATACATATAACTTAGTCTGTCATTCCTTAATCTGTGATACTTTGTACACACTTTCAAATACCTAGTGTTTTTATGCAAGGTACATCGTATTCACGTTTAATTACATAATTCCTGTAAATGCAAATATTGTTAACATCGTATTTAAAAGAGTAAGTATGGAGTTTCTTGCCCATTCTTCTTCATACAAAACTACCTTTTGGAATGGGCGCATAGAATCATTTTTTTTTCTCATTTGACGTTCAAAAGTGCCTTATAATGGTCTAATTGAAATAAATGATTTGACTTTGACTTTGACTTTGACTTTATAGTCGGTTTTGTAAGAAAAATATCTCATTTTTGCTCTCCTGAAAACCTTGGTTTACGTTCGTACGTCCCTTACGTTATTTCATATTTCCAGTATCGGTATGGCCATAATTATTAATTATATGTTAAATCGGAGTATTAATTATTATAGTGATAATTGTGTAATTAAATGTTTTAATATTATTCGTTGTTTTCTATACACGTGTTCGTTGTAACTGTAAGTGTAGTAATTGGGATAGTAATAAATAGATAAGATCACAATCAAATGGATCAAAACTTCGCTCCAATACAGGTATATAGTAGATGTGTCTCATAAGGCTGTTCAACTTAAATGGGACTGGGCAGGACATGTCTGCTGCAGGCCGGACAAACTGTGAGTTCAGGTAACAGAGAACTGGTGTCATGAGACAGTCAGACGAGTAAGGTCGCAGCAATCCACGAAAGAGATGGCGGAATGAACTGGATGGAAGAAATGAGGAAGGAGGGAGACCTTTGCCCAGGAGTGGGACAGAATAGGTTAATAAAAAAAACATCGATTCACCGTAATGCTTAGGCAACTTATGCCCGGTTGCTGAGGTCTTCGGATAAACTTTCGATAGCTATTCATTCGACATAGTTATCTATTTGAGTGATTTTCTTCCTTAACTGAGTGCTCGGAAACGCAATATCAAACCAACAGCACTGTCTATACTGGGAAATTGAATAAATACCCAAAACCTCTTAATTTGGACATCTTATCATCATCCTGAATAACATTTGTTCTACAACTTTGACCTCAACGAAATAATGTAGCTGAAAACAATTTATTTGAAGTCTGTAAAATGTACGTATACTACGCGCGCGCACCCATATGATAGCGAATATGATGTAGATAGTAGGTAGGCTAATGTAAAGGCACAGCTGATTGCAGGCCCTTCGTCGGCCGTGTCAGAAAAAAATATTATGCAAAATTTCAAGTGTGTTTATATTTTTTGGATGGAAAAAAAATGTTTCGAATTTTGAAAAGTCGTAGAACAAATGTTGTTCAGGGTGATGATACGAAGTGAGGATTAAGTGCTTTTGGGTATTTTTTCAATTACCTTGTATAGTCCAGTTAAATCACTTCAGAAACTTAGGGAATTTCTAGCAATAATATTGACAGACACCAAACTAGAAGATAAAAACCATTAGTTTCCAAAATATAAATTTCTATAATATATAGAATATAGATTTTTTTCAGTCGTAGTCAGGAACTAATTGTGCATGTGGTGTTGTGTGTTAGCCTGTAAGTAATGTAAGTACCTACCTACGTTTTGCGTGTATGGTGTCTTATTCATACTATATATTTTGTCTCTTAGGATATATTTGGACAAAATCTGACGAAAATTGTTAATGCTGCGCTATTAATTAGTAATTATTATTATATATTGTGATGGGATCCAGGGTTTTTCTTAACAAAATGCTGACTTGCAACCTGGACCTCAGGATTGATGGTATTGATGGATGGATGTGGTATTAAGAGGGTTCTGGAAGCTCGTAACCTTGGGGTAGTTTTTGATGGTCAACTTAACTTTGAAACACACATTCTGGAAGCTGTGCGCAACTGCTTCTACCGACTCAAGCTTTTATATCGTGTCCGTCCCTACATAAGTGTAGATATGTGAGTCATGCTATGTAAATCACTTATATTATCCAAGCTGAACTACTCTGACACTGTGTACGGGGCGTGCATTCTCGGTAGAAGTCAGAAGCTAATCCAGCGGGTACAGAATGCGTGTGCAAGGTTCTGTTACAATGTGCCGCCCAGAACCCACATCACTCCATTTTTAAATAAGGGTAATTTGATGAGAACGTCAGCGCGGAGAAAGCTTCACCTGGCTACCCTACTTTTTGGCACTATTCTCACATAAAACCAGATTATCTTTATTAAAAACTGTCTTGGTCGCGTGATGTTAACCAAATAAAAACCAGAGCATCTTCTTACCTGATGTTGGCTTCCTCTCACAAAACTGCTGCTTTCCGTGGTAGTTTCAAATTCGCTGCCAGTCGCTGCTGGAATGACCTCCCTCCACCTCTTCGTGCTCCAAAAACAATTGGTGCGTTTAGAAGTAAATTCAAATGTTACTTACTCCAACAGCAAAAAAAATTGTCGGAATAAACTCACTAATGTTATGCACGCAGTTTGCAGGGGTGGTCGGAGCGTCTGGCCGTTCTTATTTTTATTTTTTATTAGATATTAACAAGACGATACTTAGTTTTCTTGCGTCTGGTAGTGAATTCCCGTCACCTCGACACCGAGATGCATTGTTTTGCCGTTATTTAAAGTCACTTTTTTTGTTTTTTTCCATCTGTAACTCACGTAGGTACTATACCGCTAACAGGTAATGTTTGTTTCTTGTTTTAACTGGGTTTAGAGCCCCACTATAATACAAGTATGTTTCACAATCACTGCACGCTATCTGGTATTATGCAAAGAGTATGGGTTATGATTTTGAATTCTCTTTGATAAAATTGATGTTATAATGATTAATATTATGTTCCATAACAAATATGTCTGCGCCCGCGTCCGTCTCTGTTCGTCAGTGTTGCCACTTTCCAGTTTGCCAGTGAATGAAAGTCATCGGCTATCGCGCAGATTGACGAAAAGTATGATTACGTTGGGTGTAGATATAATTTTTTTTTTTTTTTTTTATTTACTGTTCTCTAATTTACTTTTTTACATGTATTTATATTTGTTTATTCATTTACACTATTTATTTTTTATTATATCCGTATCTGACCGTGGGGTACACTACATAAATACGAAAAACTTTATTCCGAAAGTCAGAAATACGAATTTCAAAATACCGATTTTCATAATTCCGTATAGTTCAAAATTCCTAATATGGCAACTCCGATTTATCATTCATCCTATTTTTATAATACTAAAATTTCTAAATTCCGAACGTTTATAATTACTATTCTCAAAATACCGAGTTTCAAAAGATCGAATAACAAAAAGTCCGACATAATGAAAATTCCGAACATCAAAAATACGAATTCCGATTATTAAAATTCCGATTATCTTTATCGTTATCGTGCAATCGTTTATCGTGCAAGCAAGCATGCAGCATGCAAGCAAGCATGCAGCGTGCAAGCAAGCATGCAGCATGCAAGCAAGCAAGCATGCATCATGCAAGCGAGCATGCAAGCGAACATGCAACATGCAGCAGGCATGGTTTCTGTCACGGCTACGGCGTTGCGGGGCTCCGGCGGTACCACGCGAGCTTATCGTCGCAGATGGTATTCACGCTCACCGCCGCGGCTGAGGCTGGCCGGCGAAGTCCTCAGCTCGCTGGCCGCCTCGCCCCTCCGCGCCTACGCGAATTTAAATTACACTCTAGGCGTAGGGCAGCCAAGACTACGTGGAGTCGGTTTCACAGCAATTCGTTTCTGTCATTAACTTTTGTAGCACAACATATTGACTTTTTAAGATTATTTTTGTTATTGTCTTTCTTTTTATACCTATATATTTTTGTTGAAATAAATTCCATAGAAAAATGCACTGAATAAACAATATTTGTTAAAAAGTTTGTTAAACTGTTTGATAAGTTTGTTAAACAAAAAAATTTTATTAAAAATTCTTTGAATTGTGTTTCTGTGAAATATGTTTCATTCAAGTAAATAGTCTTTGAAACAATAATAGTCGAAATAAAAATACAAGAACCAAATATTATATGAAACATTTTCTGGGAAACGAAATTCTATGAAATTTCTGTCTGCGAAACAAGGGGACACCATTTTGAATATATATGCGTAGCTGAATTGAATCAGAATCCTAATTTTAACAGTTTATTCGAAATATTGAAATTCGGAATTTCGTTTTTCGGACCGAGAACTCATCGAGCATTTGATTCTTCGAACATATGAAAATCGGAAAACAAACAAATCGGATTTACGACATTCGGTAAAATAACTTTCGTGATTTTAAATAATAGAGATTATAATTTTTAGGTATTATGAAATTCGGACTTTTGAAAATCGGAATATCGAAATTCGGAATAAAATATTTCGGAATATTTGGGTGTTCCCTGACCGTGGCATCACTTTGGGCCCTATCAGAATTTCAGCGCTGTGACGTTTTTAAATGTTACAGCACAATGCTGAGATGGGGGCCTTTTGGCATCGTACAGGACCGATTTTGTTTCTTATTTTTTTGTTAGTTGTTTGTTTGTTTTTGTTTATTATTATATTTTTTTTTAACTATTAAAACAGGCTTGCGTTGTACCGCAATTCACCTGATCGTAAGTGATAATGCGGCCTAAGTTGAAACACGCTTGCCTAAGATGAACCGGTACACTCGTGCCTTGAAGATACCCAGATTATACTTATCAGGGAACAGAGAGGCGGGCAGGGAATTCCACAGTCTGGCAGTTCGCACAATAAATGTGGAGTCAAAGCCCCCCCAAGTAAATGCCTCTGATAACTCGTCCTGCAACTCTTTTGTTATTTTACCAACCGATTGCAGTGAGGTTGAATCAATATTATTGTCTTTAAGATCCGACTGTGCTGTAGGATGGGCCAACATTCCTACAGTTCTGCTTAAGCGATATAAAGACCTAATTATCCCAGTCATAACTTATGTTTTTAACCTCTGTCTCGAAACAGGTAATTTCCCTTCGTGTTTCAAAAAGTCACTTATCCATCCTATTTTCAAGAGTGGGGGTAAAGACTGTGTTGCCAATTACCGTCCGATAGCCGTATTGTCTATACTGTCCAAAATTTTGGAGCGGATAATTAATAACCAACTGATCAAATTTCTGGAAGACAAGAACTTATTGTCACCAAATCAGTACGGTTTTAGACGAAATATGTCCACCTCAAATGCAGTACTAGACCTTACTAACCATATAGTCAAAAACCTAGACGAAAAGAAAAAGGCCCTCACTATATTCCTGGATCTGGCTAAGGCATTTGACACAGTCTCTACCCCCCTCCTGCTTCACAAACTGGAAAAGATTGGTGTGAGAGGTGTATCTCTGGATATTTTAAGGGACTACCTTCATAACCGAACCCAAAGTGTTAAAATTAATCATTATGTAAGTGATGAGTTGCCAATCACATACGGAGTTCCACAAGGAAGTGTGATCGGGCCGACGCTTTTCCTAGTGTACCTAAACGACCTTTGCCAGATAAAGTTAAATGACACAAAGATAACCGCGTTCGCAGATGACACTGCACTTTCGTTTAGAGGTGATTCATGGCCAGAAGTCTTTAACAAAGCTCAATACGGTTTTAATACAATTAAAGAATGGTTGGCTAGAAACTCTCTGACCCTCAATACTGACAAAACCAACTACATGACATTCTCTTTCCGTCAGACCACCCAACCTCCACCCTCACTATATCTTGTCGCGCATTCGTGCTTGGTGCCCCACGACCAGGTCTGTAAGGACATTTACAGATTAGCTCAAGTCACTAATACCAAATATCTTGGCATAACACTGGACAATAATCTTTCCTTTTCACTCCACATTGAGCTTTTACAAAATAGTGTCAGGAAGTTAACCCTTAAAGTCATTTTGTATAGAATACTATACATAAAAAATATAAAAATATTCCAAGCAAACCCAACATTTTTTATGCAACTTTCTTAACAAAAAGTGATTTGTGATTACTCCTCTTGAAAATAACATTTTAACGAAAGTTTTAACTAAGGTAAGTTTGGGAGTTATGATGTTAGTGTAATACCATGCGGAAGACTCTTGCGCACATCAAGCTAAAATATATAAAAAAGTCTTATTTACTGTATAAATCTAAAATGGGTGTTATGAATTTAGAATAATAATATATCGAGCTCATGCCAATGCTACAACAAAAGATTTATACACAAATTTTTAATCGCTTTTACGAACATTAACTTGGATGTATAGTATACCATACATTGCTACGGCCTGCAAAAATAACGTTTTATTGATGATGTATATTATTCTATACACCGCCAACTAAAGGGTGACGGTGTTTTTAGTATTATAATTTGATTCAGATCACAATATGTTTGTATTTTTTAACATTTTGGCAATATTTGATTTCCTTTTTCTTACATGCTTTCATGCTTGCTTTTAACAACTTTGTTTTACCCTGGGCAATGCGATCGGTGTATACTTGCACTCATTCCTGAAGTCATTTTTCAGATGTTAGTGGCGGTACAAGCGATTATCGAAGTTAAGTTTCTACTCCTCCCCTGCTCCATCTATAATATCGATAGCCCAGTTTCATCTAATAATTCCTACATAAAAACTCAGACCAAGATTTTTTATCGATTTTCCATTTAGGCTCGAAGCAAGCGTCCACAGATTCTCCTTGCCAAATGAAACTACCGCCGAGTTTAGTGAATGTTCTGTACCACTGACACAAGTTCTCTGTTTTGTTTTCCTTCTGGTACGCAATACAACTATAATGCATTGCCCTAAATAGCACCGCGACCCTTCTTGCCTTATGTTCAACCGTCGCCATCAACGCTGCCATCTACATCTCTCCTCTTATCTCGCAGGCAGAGAAACAGAAGGAATCCCATAGTTGCAAGCAGAGCAAAGTAACACTGTATTCAAAAAATAACCCTTTCATTTGAATGGACCAAGAGAAAATTTGAACAAGCAACAGAAACATTTGATCAATGTTTCGACGAAGCTATTTTACAAATTGGTTGGCGATAGACGACTTCTATCGATTTTTCCCTGAAGACCTCATTGCTGATTTAGGTAACAGCTAATTTATATAGCGTTCAAGCAAATGGGAACTCAATAAAGGCAACCAAAGAAGATATAAGATGATAATTATCAAGTGTATCCCGCTCTTGTAAAAAAAACTGACAAATGTCGACCACTGCAGTTCGGGATTAGGTAGCTGAACAAAACAAAATAAAAGAACACCAGCAACTGCAAGGCCCATAGATGCTATCAGATACAACGCTGTAGATCATTGGCAGGAACACACCAAGTATCAGAGGTGCAAATATTGCAAAAAGGGTCAGGCAAGCACGAATTGTACTGATTATAATGTTTATTGTGTTATGTGGCTAAGAGAAACTGTTTTGTAGCTTACTTTACAAACTGGTTAATGATAATATAATTCGGTAATATTTTTTATTATATTATGAAGCATATTTGATTGCCTTTTTATTTTGATCATGGTGTGCCAAAGTACATTTTTGTATAGTATACTATACGTCCCTTAAACAGTTAATTTAGTAGTGTCGGAAGCAATGTATAGTATAATATACATTAATTATCTCAAAGTACGGCCTAATGAGATTTTTTTTTCCTATTTTTCCTAGTCTCAATCAAGGTCTAAAAAGCATAATCAGATATAATTTTGATATTTTGATTCCCTAAAATGTCGTGCGACTTTAAGGGTTAATATACATATTCAAAACCCTACGACACGTAGCTGATGCACGATTGCTAAAACAAGTATATTTTGCACTGTGCCAATCGCTACTGAGTTATTGTATATCGACTTGGGGTGGTGCGCCAAAAACAAGGCTATTAAAAAGAGCCCAGAGGGCTATCCTAAAAGTAAGCAATTTTAAAAACTATTTGTTTCCTACTACCGAACTCTTTATACGTTGTCAAGTGTTGACTGTAAGGCAACTTTTCATAGCAAAAACTGTCATGAGTCAGCATGGTGCGACCCCATTCAAAAAAATCTTAAAAGGCGGAAAGACATAGTTTGCGAAACTAGGAAAAGTAACTTTACCCATTCGAGTAGGTTCAATTATTTTCTTGCACCAACACTATACAACAAATTGAATAAACTGCTTCCTATTTACCAACTCTCAAGCCGCGATTGTAAAAATATAATTAATAAATATCTTCAAAGAATGACATATCAAGAGACGGAAAACCTCCTAAGTACAATGGTGTAGTACACTTATCTAAATGTAAAGGGGAATGGGACTGGCATCTTTAACACAGGTTACACTGTAATCTAGCTAAGATGCCGGTTGCGATCCGTACTGTGACTATAAAATTACAATTACTGTAAAAAAACTGTAATCTTAAGGTTTTATACTGTGAGAGCTAATAAAGAATTATTATTATTAAAGCGCTTGGTTCGAGACCGTGGAACTTCAACCATATAGCGGTGATGCTTCGCCGTATCTCTGCTCTTCCGATGATGGAACGGGGATGGGGGAATTAAATTGTGCAATTCCAAAGCACACTCTCCGAAATGTACCCGATAAAAGACCGAAAGGCTAGCAACGGTGCGGCGATGTTCAAGGCTCTGGAACTTAGCTTAAACCAGGGAGTTGTTGTTAATGAGCCTCTTGGCACGTCTATCGATGACTTCCAATGCTTCCAGTTGGTATTTTGCTGATCCATCCCCATCCTAAAGGTGCGAACAGTACTCCATGCACGATCGAACTTGTGCTTGGTATAAGTTAAGCAGCTGTTCCGACGTGAAGTACTTTCGCACCTTTGCGAGGATTCCCAGCTTTTTGGCAGCAAGTTTGGCCTTGGATTCAATAAATGACCCAAAGTTAAGATTTGACGTCAAAGTAACGCCAAGAAGCTCAAGCTGGTCAGTGATTGGAACGGATACATGTCGGAAAGTAGAGGCCAGATGGAAAGGCCTCTTCTTGGCAGAGAAAAGACACGCCTGGGTCTTAGCTGCATTGAACCTGACAAGATTGGCATCGCCCCAATCGGGGACTGCCTTGAGGGACAAGTTCAAGCGCTCGACCATGGACTCTCTAGAAGACTGGATTTCAACCGCACTGGCACGTGCGCTGGATGTGTAACTCTCTACAACCGTGCTGTCATCTGCGTACCCAAAGGTACCGGGTTTCAGCAGATCGTTGATATGCAGCAAAAAAAGGGTTGCAGAGAGTACTGCTATGTTATTCTGTAAGAACACACTCCAGTTCTCACTTTTGATTCCGCAGTGAAAACTGTTTTAGGAAGTCTGTAACTCGATAAAAACTATGCTAACACCACGAAGTGACAACATGGGTGAAGCGAACTATTATTTCATTTCTATTTAAGCGAATACCAAATACTTTTTACTTCAGGTAAGTGAATTCGGAAGTGAGATAGGATTCGAATTCACGAGTGAATTCTTACAGAATTGCACTGCTGAGCCCTGAGGAACCCCGGCATTTATTGCCATTTGATCTGACGAGCAGCCATCAATGACTACATCCATCATCCGATATCCATGCACAGAAACCAGCGGGCAAGCCATATGCTGGTAGCTTTCTAATAAGGCCATCATGCCATACCCTATCAAAGGCCTTACAGATGTCCAGGGAGACGGCAAGTGCTTCCCCATATTTCTCGATGGCCTCACTCCAGATATGAGAGGCGTACGCGAGAAGATCCCCAGTGGACCGATTTCGGCGAAAGCCATATTGACGATCACTGAGGAGGTCGTTAGCTTCAAGGTACGCCAGGAGCCTGTTATTGAGGACACGTTCCATTGTCTTGCAGATAATGGACGTGACCGAGATGGGCCTATAGTTGGTAGGATCGGCATGACTACCTTTTTTGGGCACGGGCTGCACGTTGGCAAGCTTCCATGACTTCGGCACTAATCCAGTCTTGAAAGAAAGCCGAAAGAGGCGTGTCAGTACAGGAGACAATTCAGGTGCACAGGTCCTCAGAACTATAGCCGGAATACCGTCTGGTCCATTGGCCTTGTTTACATCAAGATTGCGTAACGCTTGACGAACCTCCTTTTGGCGAATGCGAGTATCAGACATTGAAGTCGTGTTGCCAGGTAAAGTCGGGGGAGTCGCGTCTCCTGCATCAAGATGTGAAGATTCTGCAAATAGAGAAGCAATTAGGCTTGCATTCTCTTCAGCAGTGTGAGCCAGAGAACCATCAGGTTTCAGCAGTGGAGGCAGTGAGGGGCGACAGAAGTTTGACTCGACCGATTTAGCTAGGGACCAAAAAGCTTTACTACCCGCAGGGCACGAGGCAAGTTTGTTCCCTATTCGACTAATGTGGTCATGACGAGCCCTCTGTAGAACCTTCTTGCAGGACTTGGCAGCTCTATTGAAGGCTGTCTTCTTCTGGCGTAAATCCCTTGCTTTACGGTGCCGAGCGTCAACCCAAGCTAGGTAAGCCTCATGCTTCTGCGCTTCTGGACGTCTGCATTGAGAACTAAACCAGGGGCGAGCTTTGTCGGACAGAAGTACGTCGTTATATGGGATAAAAACTCCATAGCTTGACGCAACACTTCCGTCACGGCATCCGCGCAGGTAGAGGGATCACCAGAAGAAAAACAGACCGGCAGCCAAGGGTACGACACGAAAAAACAGCGCATCTCATCCCAGTCTGCTGACTTGTACCGCCACATCCGCCGGTAGCCACTTGGGATAGGAATGAACGGAGAGTAGACGGATACAGATTTCACCAGACAGTGGTCGGAGCTGCCCAGAGGTGCAGAAACCGACACTGAGTAAAGGTCTGGATCAGTAGTGAGCAGAAGGTCCAAGCAATAGGCTGTGTGCGACTCAACGTCAGGAACCTTAGTAGCCCCTTGGACCAGTTGTAGTGAGATTTAACGCTAAAGCAAGCTTTTGCGTCTCTCTCCCAGCTTGGTCAGTGTCCTGGTTTGGGAATAACCACTCCTTGTGGTGGGCATTGAAATCCCCCAGTAACACTAATTGGGCAGTAGGGTACTTCTGCTGAGCCGCATCAGCCGCCTCACTGAGGTATTTTGTAAGTCTGGTTGTCTCCTGGTCTCCGCTGTGCGAACGGTAGACACAGGCATAAAGGATATTCTCCATACCAGTGTCCACCAGAACCCAAAGAACAGAAAACCTACGATCTTCCAGGTTACAGAGGCGACGAAAACAGATGTCGTCCCGGGTGTACAGGCATACTCCGGCTCGGGCCTTAAAATTGTGCTCCAAAGAGTACCCTGGGTACGATAGGTACGCCGTATCTAACGGACATCTGATTTGCGTCTCCGTCAGAAACAAGAGTGCTGGCTTTTCGGTCTCAAGATGAAAGTGGACCGGCACGATATTTGAGTGCAAACCTCGAATATTGATGAGGTGCACTTTCAATGATAGGGAGTGCAGCCGCTGTACAACTTTATATCTCTTATTTCTTTTTGGCATAATTTGGAGTGAATTTCGGTGAGAAAGGTGGAAGTAGAGTGAGGCTTCTCGCTGCTGCCCAGCAGACACACATAGCGCAACCACATCAGTGGGTAACTAACCTGGAGACTGCGGGGACGCCCGAGCCCCCCCGGGGATGTCCATCGGGCCCTATCGTCCGGTCGCCAACCGGCACGATGGTACAACCCGGGATTTTTCGCAAGTTGGCGGGGCAGCCTCCCGAGAATGGCTAGCTCCGATCGGGCCCCCTTTTTTTTTTTAACGTGGGGAAATCCTCATGGACTGTTCCCCGTCTGGGGAAGACAGGAGAGTGTACCGGACTCCTACCGGCTAAAACCACCACGGTGTTCCTCGACAGACCTATGGGCGGGGGTACGGGATTCGCTCGCGCATGCACCGCGCCCCCGCCAGGCTATGATCCGCCTACATGGCGGATCCCGTCGACTTCGCCGGTCTGAACGCCGCCGAATCCTCTAGTGTGGCGCGCGCGGAACACGGCGCGCCGCCTACACGGGCCTGCATCTGGTCGGGTGGTGGACTGCCCCTAAGTCGACCACCCGCAGGCCGGCAACTCATGGAGGCGGGAGGTCATTAAGCACCCTCCGGCGCCCGGTGCGTCTTCTCCTGGAGGGAAGCGAGGCAGTTGCTTCCCTCACCCTCTCTGCCGCCTCTTTTGCGTGCATGACATGCTCGCAAAAAGAGGCGACAGCCTCCCACGCACTCTCGCTCCGGACCATCGAAAGAACGATGTTCGGGAGCGAGAGGTCACCTACTGCTGCGGAGAGTTCACGGCGCTGCTCTGCCCAAGCTGGGCACTCTGCCAGCGTTTGCTGCGCCGTGTCCTCCAGGCAATCTCCGCAGTGGTGACAATCGGGCGATTGTTCGCGGCCTATGCGACACGGATACTTCCCGAAACAACCATGACCGGTCAGTATCTGCGTCAGCCGGAACGTGAGGGCACCGTGTCGGCGCCCTAACCAATCCTCCATGACGGGTCTTACCGCCGAAATTACGGCGTGCCCTCGATCGGGCCCCCTACTAACTGCGGTCGGCCAGCGGTACATCGTGCCTCGGATCCCGCTACCCTCCACGACTAGGCACCCGAAGTAGTTACAGAGATGTGCGTCAAATACGGTTCAACAGCGAGTGAAGCAACTACTCTGACCCACCCCACTCAGACGGCGTCACTGGACATCACACCGAAACACGGCTAGGCCGCTTGGCGGGGCGGCTTTGTCCAGTGGGTGGTCACTAGCCACGGCAAAAGACTACCACCAGTATGTTGTCGCCTGATTTGCACCACCCAGGGGCCACGTGTGGGGATTCAGAGTTAGGGTGTACTCCCACGGACGAGGGCGACTCAGTCCCCATAAATTATCCCATATATTTGTGTGTTTCGTCCTGTGCGGGCCAATAAATGCTTTTTCTTTCTTTCTTTCTTTAATTATGGAGAAATTATAAGTTGTTTTAAACCTTGTGTTTGATGTTATACCTTGGTGTACTTCGTAGTTTTTAGTGTTTTATTTTTGTATCAAATGTGTTTTCTTATAGTTTCGCTTTAGGTTAACTATAAAGGTGTATGTAAATAAATAAATAATAAATAAATGTTTTCTTCATTATTTATTTAATTGTGCCTCGGAAAGCCAGTAAAACTGTTGGTCTCGACTGTAATTCGTACAGTCATTATGGGTAGTGAGAAGCCAACCAGTCATACCAAGGGGTATCGTGTTACCAAGTAAGTGGGTTGTGGAGGTCAGATAGGCAGTCGCTCCATGTTAAACGCTGGTATCCAGCTGCATCCGGTTAGACTGGAAGTCGACCTTAACATAATTGGGAAAAAGCTGGGCAGATGATGAGTGCAGACACTATTAAGAGTTCAACTGTCCAATTAGCAGACACAATAGTTAAACTACGACAACATGACTCCAAGAGCCACGTCAACAATCAAGCAGTTAACCAAAAATTCCAAGCCGCAACTTCTCATATGAAAGCTCGACTGCGTGCAAAATTGTTAACCTAAAATTTTGAAACCTTAACTGCTACGTAAAATAAGCAAAAACGTGCCCTCGACGTCAAGCTACGAATTACGACTCTATGGAATTACGCATAGAAGTCTGTTATGTAGTCGTGACCGTGGCGTGCTGGGCACAATTTGGTTTGTCATCTATACATGACTGTGTATTATGTCGAATGTCCATATTCAACCTGTAGGTACCTGTAACTATTGGGAACGATACTCTCGAAGTTATCGAACACTATGTTTACCTTTTTTTTTTTTTTTTGGTACGGGGTGGAAAATCCTCATGGACGTCCTCCGCCCTCGGGCGGGCGGAGGGGTCTGTCAGACTCTTACTGACTAAAAACCACCCCGGTGTTCCATCTCACACCTACGTCGGGGGTCGCGGGAACTGGAGATACTTCCGCAACCCCCGGCTGGTGCCGGCCCGCTACAGCGGGCCACTTCTCGGGTCAGGGGGGGGAGTGAGGTGTTAGACTCCCCCCCGGACGTCTTAGAGGGGCGCGCGTGGAACACTACGCGCCGCCACCTCGGGTCCTGGTGTATGTGGGGGGCGACAGACGTCCCCGAGTCTGCCGCCCCTGGACCCATTTAGGGGGGCCGGAAGAGGGCGTTATCCGCCCTCCGCCGACGCCCGGTGCGCCTGCTGCGGGCAGGGTGGGAGGTTGAGATCTCCCTCTCCCTTTCCGCAGCCTCCTTCTGCGACATGACACTTTCGCAGAAGGAAACCACCGCGTCCCAGGACTCTGCGCTGTCGACCATCGACTCGACCACGGCCGACAGCGACAGGTCACTGCCCACTTCTGAGACGAGGGCACGGCGCGGCCCCTCCCAAGCGGCACATTCCGCCAGCGTATGCCGCGCCGTGTCCTCCCGGCAGTCGACGCAGTGGTGACACCGGGCGTCCGGCTCCCTGTTTATGCGACACAGGTACTTCCCGAAGCAACCATGCCCCGAGAGCACCTGCGTCACCCGAAACGACAGGGAGCCGTGCCTCCTCCCGAGCCAGCGCTCGAGCACTGGCCGGACCGCCTCGATGATAGCGAGGCCGGCGGTAGGGCGCGAAAGCCTGTCCCGCCATTCCGCCACCAGGACCTCGCGAAGCTGAGACCGACGCAGCTCCATGTGTCGCTGCATCGGTCGCTCGCCCCGCGCCCGCGCTTCCTCGCGCCACCGGTACAGTGACGCGAGCACCTTCGCCTCCAGGTCCCAGGGCGGGGTTCCGGCCAGTGCACAAGCCGCCTCGTAGGAGATCGTACGATATCCCCTGATGACTCTGACGGCCATCGCGCGTTGCGGCTTTCGCAGCACGGCGATGCTTCCGGCCGTCAGGTCTGCCGCCCAGATCGGGGCCCCATAAAGGGCCATCGATCGCACGATCCCCACGTAGAGCCGCCTGCAGACGGCGCTCGGGCCCCCCAGATTGGGAAGCAGCGTTGACAACGCCCCAGCCGCGCCCAACAACTTGGGCGCCAGCCGCTGGAAATGAGGGCCAAAATCCCATCGGCTGTCGAGCACCAATCCAAGGTACTTCATGGTGGACTCGACAGCTATTCTGGCCCCCCCGACCACGATGTGTGATCCCGGCGGCGGCGCCCGCCGGGGGCCGTGAAAGATCACGGCCTCCAACTTGTTGAGGGCCACCTCCAGGCCGAGGCGCCGGATGCGGCCCACCACCTGTGAGACCGCAGCCGTCGCCAGCAACGCTGCCTCCCTGTACGAACTCCCCCGGGCCGTGACCAGCGTGTCGTCAGCGTAACACGTCAGGTCCACGCCCGGCTGGAGCTCGCCCCTCAGCACCCAGTCGTACCCGATGTTCCACAGGGGCGGTCCTAAGACGGAACCCTGCGGAACACCGCACGACATGCGGCGCTGGTGCTCGCCATCACGTCCCACGTAGGTGACACACCTCTCGGACAGATAAGCCCCAACTATGCGGCGGAGGTAGGAAGGCACACGATGATACCGGAGTGCCTCCCGTACACAACTCCAGGGCAGGGCGTTGAAGGCGTTGGAAATGTCCAAGGACACCGCCAACATCACCCCGCCCCGGGACACCGCTTCCTCCGCCAGGACTCTAACCCGCGATACAGCGTGTATGGTAGAGCGCCCATGCCGAAAGCCATACTGGCTCTCGTCCAGGTCCGGCCCCTCTTCGCACAAGTGGCTGACGAGGCGGGCTGCGATTATCCGCTCAAACAGCTTTCCCACCTCGTCCAGCAGCACTATGGGCCGGTACGCGGACGGAGAGTCCGCAGGGCGCCCCGCCTTCTTGAGCAGGACCAGACGACCAGATTTCCACAATGTGGGAAACTGGCCCCGCTCAAGGCACGCTGTAAACAGTCCTCTAAGTTGGGGCTCTAGCTCCTTCAGAGCGAGGGCCAACGCTAAGCCGTGAATGCCGTCGGGCCCCGGAGCCACGTTCTTGGCCCGGAGCCGCAGCACGGCCGCCCCCATCTCTGCCTGTGTCACCTCTGGGACGCTGATGGCGTTCTCCTCTGTGGACTCTGCGTCTGTGGGCAAAGCCATCGGCGGTGGAGTATGCTCCGCTCGTGCCGGGAAGAGGGCTGAGACAACCTCCTCCAGCAGCTCTGGTTGGAGACTCCCCGTGAGCGGGGGCGCCGCAGACCGAAGTTTCCCTCGAACCGCTTGATATGGGCGCCCCCACGGATCCCGGTTTAGGGTCTCCAACATCTCCTCCCTGGCTTGCGTCTTCGCATCGCCGATGGCCAGACACAGAGTCCTCTTAGCCGCGCGGTACACCTCATACAGCGCGGCTTCTTCGTCCGGGACCCGACGACGTCTCCTCCGGTATCGGGTGTACCGGCGTCTGACCGCTACGCACTCAACGCGCATACGTGCGATCTCGGCCGACCACCAGTACACCTGGCGCCCTGCTGACTGTGCGTGGACCCGGGGCATGGACGCGTCGCAGATTTGCGTCATCGCCCCGCGGAACCACAGCGCCTCCAGTTCGACGTCGACGGGTCCGTTCGTCTCCGACTCCCGGAACCAGGCCTGGACAATGGCGGCCTCCTCGAGAAGTTCCCTGTTCATGCGCTTACGAGCCCAGCGCGGACCGTTCGTTCGTGGGGCCGATGGACTGCGGCCGCCCGCGGTCTGGGCAGAGACGTCGAAACGGATATAACGATGATCCGACAACGTCTCCACCTCCACGGCGACACGCCAGTCGCGGACACGGCTCGCGACAGCAGGGCTAGCGAACGAGACGTCCACTATTGACCCGCCCCGCTGCCGCACGCACGTGTGGACCGAGCCCCGATTCAGAACGGCCAAGCCAGTCGCGACCGCCCACTCCTCCAGCACCTCACCCCGAGCATCGGTCACCGGAGATCCCCACGCCGCAGACTTGGCGTTGAGATCCCCCAGCAACAGCACCGGGCGAGGGTGAAGACGGCCTACGACGGCACCCAACTCAACAAGGAACCTCTCGAAGTCGGCGAGGCTCTTGTTGGGCGAAAAATACGCACCAACTATGCCAATGCCGTCCGCGAGGGCGGCTACCCAGCCGTGACCTCGGGACGGGTTGACAAGAGCCCCGCCAATGATGGCCACCAAGCCGTCCAAGTCTCCCACCCAGTTATCCCTGGGGGGGACGTAGTACGGCTCGGCGACCACAGCCACGTCAATCGACCACTCTGCCATGCTCTGGAGGAAGAGGTCCTGAGCTCTGGCAGAGTGGTTGATGTTGCCCTGGAGGAAATGGTACAGCGCCATTTATGCGCAGTCCATTCCCTCCGTGACACCAGACCGGGAGTCGGCCGATGAGGCGCCAGCCTGCGGGGGGGGTAAAGGGCCCCCAGCAGCCTTGGCGCCCCCTCTCTTCCTGGGGGGCGCACAGGCTTTTCCGCCCGCTGTGTGCCCAGCGGGCCTCCCTGCAGCTGTACAGAGGCTGCAGTTTGGCGCCGCGGAGCACTGGGCCGCCTTGTGACCGGGCTGACCGCAGCGATAACATTGATCACTGCGGTCAACTTTGGAGGTGCACCGAGCCTTGACATGCCCAATGTCAAGGCAGCGGAAGCACCGCATAACCCTGGGTTGCAGCAGCTTAACCCTCGCTGCAACCCACCCCACCAACAGACGGCCGCCGTCAGAAACCTTATTGGCCGCTGCCACCGGACACCGCACCCAGATCGCGCCGAGCCCAGAAGCGTCGACGCGTATCTCGCCCGTCTTTACATCACCCGGCGGACATCCGCCGACACGGGCGATGGCCGCCACGACCTCAGCCGGAGTCACCGAGTCGTCCAGACCGTCGACGCGCACCTCAGCGGTCTTCATCGGCCTGTAGACCCGGACGTCCTCCGGGTTGAGGACTTCCTTCAACTTGGCGGCCAGGATGTCCGCCTTTTCCGCGCTAGAGGCACCCGACACCTCCAGCAGCCGCGCCCCCGTGATCGCCGGCCTCATTTTGAAGCCGGACGGTGTGCCAAGGTCAGGGAACGCGACTTTGGCCTTCGCCTCCATTAGGACCGCCCTGTAGGAGAGGCCCCTTTCGACGGCTCCGGGCTGCAGCGTAATCACTACAGCCGCGGAGCGAGGGGCTCTGACCCTAGGCGGTCTTATGGCCTTCTTAGGTGCCGGTGTTGGCGGTGCCGGTGGTGCTGCCTTCTTCTTTTTTCTTCGACGGCGGCGCTTCTTGGCCTCTGTCCAGCCCTCCTCCGTGTTCTCGCTGGGCTGGGACGCGGTCGTCGCGGCCGCCGTCGGCTGAGAAGCGGGTGTGGACTGACCCGTCGCGGTCGTCCGTGAAGTGGACGCGGATGCACCCTTCGCGGTCTTATTCGCCGCCTTGCCGGGCTTTCTTAGCCCTGCCGCCACCGCGGCCGCAGTTGCGGGCGCCATCCCCGGTTTTGCGGGTACCGGCCCCGACTGACCGGGCGTCACCTTCTTCCGCTGGTCCGCAGCGAGCGGTGGGCGGAGAGTTTCGGCCGGAAGCAGCCTCCCGTCAATGGCCTCCAGCCGGGCCCCCACCATCTTCCCACACTGCATCATGCAGATGCGGGCGATCTTCTCGATCTCCGCATCCGCAAGTGCAGGGCCCGACGTGGCCAACGTGGCCGTCGGAGAAGCCGATGCCAGAGGCGCAGCGAAAGCAGTGCCAGCGGCCGTGGGAGCTGCCCTCTGGGCGGCAAATTGCCGCTTGAGGTCCTCTACCTCGGAGCGGAGACGGCGGTTCTCCTCCCACAGCTTCGCCGTCTCATCCGTGCTCGTACGACTTACGAGGACCCCAACCGCCTCTCGAATGTCGTCAGCCGCCTCCTTCAGGGCGCGCGTGAACGTGCCCTTCAGGTTGCCCGATTTGGTGGCAACCTTCAGGACGACATCCACGCCGTCCAGAACTTGGCGACTGAGCGCCACCGCCGAAACACCCTCGCCGGCCGCCAGCCGAGCTTCGCGCCGCTCTCGAGCCTGTCGGGATAGCTCGGCGACTTCGCCTTCCGCGACAGCCTTTCGCTGAGCCCGCTTGGCGGCGTTCGCCTCCGCCCTGTTCGAGCCCAGTAGAGAGCTCTCACTGTGGTCCGCGATCGAGCTCCGACCGGGCTCAGAGTCGCTCCCCACGCTCTCCACATTATCCGACGGCGCCGGCGTGTCTGGCCGGGAAACCGGCACGAACCGGCCCCGCACATCACGCTCCGGCGGTCGAGCGGGGGCTACATTTGCCACCTTACGACCTCGCCCTCTGCGTGCCGTTGGCACCTTTGGGGCCGACAAGCTCTCCTCGCTGGAGGAGAGACCCATCGGTCCCGATCCCACACTCCGCGGGCGCTTCCTGAAAGCGCTCGCCGCCGCCGCCCTCTTGGCAGTGGCCACCTCGTCATCGCGCAGGCGCTCCAGGCTGATCTGGAGCTCCTTTTCTCGCCTATTCTTCTCATCATTATCCAATCGTTTTGTATCGGTCCGTTTTGCTTGCGTAAGGTCGTTAGTGTGACTAGAGATTGGTTTGCCCCCCCCAGATACGATAGGGCAGCCCTCAGTAGAGGGGCGGGATTCCCCGGAATTTCCGGGACCCGCCTGGGGATTATTATCTGTAGTCATTTTTTCCATTCTGTTTTTCCTTTTTAAGGGTGAGGTCCCTATTCCCTGATCCCCCCCAAGCGCTAACGACCGGATACCCTCCGGCCATTCATCCCCTCGGCACGCTAGACCTTGGGATTAGGTTTCGCCACCCTTCGTCCACTCGTCCTGCCCTCTGCGATCAGAGGGAGGTGAATGGACGATCCGTCACTCGGTCGGAGACGACCCCGGAGCATAATGCTCCCCCCCACGCAGAAATTCGCCACGGCCAATAGTCTCTCCAACTCGGAGAGGGTAATCAATACCATCCTTGAATTGGAGAGACCATTGACCGTGCCCAGGGTGCACCGGCCCGACCACTGCTCTTTCCCCCAAACGTATTCGAACAGAAACAGCAGCAATCAGGCACACGAGGAGGTTTTCTGCACGCACCCCACACTATGTTTACCTTGGACCAACTGTCCAACTAGGTAGGTCCAACTTCGATAAAGAGGTCGCCCGAAGAATCCAACTCGGGTGAGCAGCGTTCGAGAATCTACGAGATATCTTTTCGTCCAAAATTCTACATGCCTAAATACGAGGGTTTATAATCAGTGTGTGTTGCCAGTGATGACATATGACACAGAAACGTGGTCCTTAACTGTTGGCCTCCTTGAGAAGCTCAGAGTCACGTAACGAGCCATGGAGAGAGCTATGCTCGAAGTTTCTTTGCGCGATAGAATCTGTAACGAGGAAATTCGCCGAAGAACTAAGGTCACCGACATAGCTCCCAGAATATGCAAGTTGAAGTGGCAATGAGCAGGCCACATCGCTCGAAGAACCGATAACCGATGGGAAAGAAAGGTACTCGAGTGGCGACCTCGAAGCGGAAGACGCAGCGTTGGTAGGTCTCCCACCAGATGGACTGACGATATGGTCATGGTCGCGGGCAACCGATGGATGCAAGCGGCAGGTTGCCGCTCGTTGTGGCGTTCTATGGGGGAGGCCTATGTTCAACAGTGGACGTCTTTCGGCTGATGATGATGATGATGATGATGATGACATGACTGTGGCTGCCAAAAGGTTAATTAATGAACTAAAATGATAGAAACAACTTGAAACATTACAACCTAACGATAATTGTTTCGGATCTGGCTGTACGGTTTAGTCCCATCCCGGTACCCATGTATGAAAATGGAAATGTTTCGTAGGAACGATATATTAATTCATGGGTGCCGAGATGGGAAGGAAACCGACTGTTTGCGTCAATTAGATATATGTTTGTAAACTTACTAACGATACATAAGAAGTTACTGGGTGTAGGACAAGGTTTCTTTTTAATAACTCATATACTAAATCTACCAGAAATTACGATTAGTCGAGCTGCGTGGACTAACAGTACCCAATTGGGTTAGGTTAAGGGCAGGAGCCACAGGCAGGAGCCGATAAAAGAGAGAAAAAAACAATAGAAACTGCCAGAGGAGGCGGGGTAAGTTTGGAAGAAATACATTAAGAATTTAGAATACCAAAAATTATGAGTTCAGGTAAGAGGGTGTCACAAATTCTTTAGCTATCAATACTCTATTTATTATTAGCGAGTGAGCGGACTTAAATCTGAGGGACATTGTTGAAATGTTACCATAGATTCAGAATATGAGTCTAGGCACCAATAACTCAATAACCTATATCGATTTTCTCAAAACATTATAAGCAGAATCTTTATCATAATAACAAAGAAGAAGTTTTAAAACGCTTTAAAAACTCAGAATGTATATTTCATTAATATACATTTTATCTTTACATACAAAATAAAAACACTAATAAAATGTAAGTAAAAAGTAAAATAAAAAACCGGTCAAATGCGAGAGTTGAACTCGGAGAGGGTTCCGTACAATGCCAATGTCAATTTTCAATTGATTGAATTCTTGTAAGTTTCCTGTAATCTACAAGCAATGAACTATATTTTGTATTTTTTTCAAAATTTTAAGCTCAGTAGTTTCGGAGATCAGGGGGGGGAATGGTCAATTTTCGTCTTCTTTCATGAATAAAATCAAAATTATTTATTTTACAATAATAACAAAAATATTTTTGAGATCCTCATAACAAGCCCTTTCATTTGATATGTGACACAAAAAGGATTGTGAAACTTTTTTTTAAATTTTCTAATTTATCCCCCGAAAATGACCCTTTCTAAAAATAATATTTATTTACTTTGCACATCTGTGTTTGGGTCATAGGATTTCACCATCCTACCAAATTTCACCTGATTTGGTCGAGTAGATTCGGAGCAAATTGGCTGTGACAGACGGACGGACAGACAGACGCACGAGTCATCCTATAAGGGTTCCGTTTTTTTTTGTACCGAACCCGATAACCGATGACAACTAAAGAAAAACAAAGAAATAGCTTAAAAGTTTTCGATTAAAAGAAATTACAAACTTACATTATGTTAGAATATGTTTAGTAATATCAAAATAATACTAGTTTACTTCACTAGCTACTATTATACTAAACGCCAACACTAGTGATTAATAAAAAAGATTGTCTATTCTCAACCAGCAAGTCATTCGTTTTATTAGGTTATGGGCCCAGTGCAAAAACATTAAAATAATTTTACGGTTAATTCATATCGTGTATCAGGAAATAAGTTATAATGTCGTCAGGCAGTTATTTAGTAAATGTGCCGAAGTTAAAGGGACGCGAGAACTATGACGACTGGGCGTTCGCAGCAAGAAATTTTCTCATCTTGGAAGGCATTGACATCGACGCCATTCCTGTCGATTTAAGTGATGCAGAAGATAGAAAAGCGAAAGCAAAGCTCATCATGACGATTGATCCCAAGTTATATGTGCACATTAAAAATGAAACTAAAGTCAAGGACTTGTGGCAAAAACTCCAGAAGTTATTCGATGACAGAGGATTCACAAGAAAAATCGGTCTACTTCGAACACTGATATCCATTCGACTTGATAATTGTGAATCCATGACAAGTTATGTAAGTCAGATAGTGGAAACTGCACAAAGACTAAAAGGTACAGGTTTTGAAATTAACGAGGAATGGATCGGTTCATTGCTGTTGGCGGGGCTGCCAGAAAAGTTTGCCCCAATGATTATGGCAATAGAACATTCCGGCATTGCCATAAATTCTGATGTCATAAAAACGAAATTGCTTGATATGAGTTCTGAGGTCGGTGATCGTGATTCGGAAGTTGCATTATGGTCGAAGCAAAAAAGTAAGGTTAGTCAAAATTTTAATACAAAAGGCGTAAAAAAGGTTATAAAATGCTATAAGTGCAAGAAAATTGGCCACTATAAGAACCAATGTCCCGACATGAAAGAAAAGCAAGTAAATGCATTTAGTGCTGCATTTTTTAATAGTGAATTTAATAAGGAAGACTGGTATATCGACTCAGGGGCTAGTGCTCATATGACATCAAGCAAAGAAAACTTATTGCAAGTGAGAAAAGTAGGTGATATGAAAGAAATTATTGTTGCTAATAATATGACTGTGCCAGTTGTGTGTGCCGGAGATACACAGATTACTACGCTTGTGAATAATTCTCAGTTGGACATTAAAGTAAACAACATTTTATACATACCTAACCTAACCACAAACTTGTTATCAGTAAGCCAGTTAATAGCAAGAGGAAACAAAGTTACTTTCAAAAGTGATGTGTGTTATATAAATAATCAACGGAATGAGCTTATTGGAATAGCTAATCTACAAAATGGTGTGTATAAGTTGAATACAATGAAGTCAGAGAAAGTGTTGGCGGCAGCAGTTCAAACTACAGATGCTAAACAGTGGCATAGAAGATTAGGACACATTAACAGTAATGATTTGCAGAAGATGAAAAATGGTGCTGTAGAGGGAATATCATTTGATATGAAGGCTGATATACAAAAATCCAACTGTCAAGTATGTTGTGAAGGGAAACAGAGTCGTTTACCGTTTCAACTACGAAACCATAGAAGTACAGAAGTGCTAGATTTAGTTCACTCAGATCTGTGTGGGCCTATGGAGGTTCGATCGCTTAGACAGGCAAGATATTTTCTATTGTTTGTTGATGATGCTAGCAAAATGGCATTTGTATATTTTATAAAGGAGAAGAATCAGACTCTACATTATTTCAAGGAATTTCAAAGAATGGTTGAGAATCAAAAAGGAACTAAAATAAAAACATTGAGAACCGACAATGGAGGGGAGTTTTGTTCAGATATGATGGAAAATTATCTGAAAGATAATGGAATTATCCATCAGAAGACAAACCCATACACTCCGGAGCAGAATGGTCTCAGCGAGCGTTTCAACAGGACCATAGTTGAACGAGCAAGATGTTTATTGTTCGAGGCCAAACTGGATAAAAGTTTTTGGGCAGAAGCAGTTAACACGGCAGTTTACTTGAAAAATAGATCGCCGGCTTCAGGTTTGGACCAAAAGACACCGATTGAAGTATGGACAGGACAAAAACCTGATCTCAGTCATGTCAGAATATTTGGGAGCCCAGTAATGATGCATGTTCCTAAAAATAAAAGATTGAAATGGGACAAGAAAGCAGTTCAATTCATATTAGTAGGATACCCAGACAACGTAAAAGGTTACAGATTATATAACCCAGAAACCAGAAAAATATGTACCAGCAGAGATGTCATTGTAATGGAGCAAGATACTACTCAGATAGTAATAAATGAAAGACAGATAGAAAAACAGCAATCAGTACAAAAGGAAAGTTCTACGGAAGAAAGTGAAATAACATTGATAAATCAGGACGATCCTACTTATGTATATGATTCTGAAAAAAGTACAACTTCAACTGAAGGAGAGTCTTATCAGACATTATCTGAAGAAGAAGATCTATCTGAAAATGAAGAGCCTCCATTGGTGGTAAAGCGTATCAGAAAACCTCCTGAAAGTTATGGTTTTACAAATCTTTGTGTTTCAGATGAACCAGAGTCTTGGGCTGAAGACATAACGTATGATGAAGCTACCAACGGTCCAGAGAAAGACAAATGGCAGCAGGCTATGTCCGATGAACTTCAAGCGTTTGAAGACAACCAAGCATGGGAGATTGTAACCCAAGAGGAGGCAGATAGAGTGGTACAATGTAAATGGGTGTTCAAGAAAAAGCCAGAAAGCAATAATAGTGTCAGGTATAGAACTAGACTTGTGGCGAAAGGTTACACTCAGCAGCATGGAGTAGATTTTAATGAAACTTACTCACCAGTTCTCAGGTACTCTACACTTAGACTTCTGTTTGCATTAAGTGTAAAATTTAATTTTGAAATCACTCATCTAGATGTAGTTACAGCATTTTTAAATGGGTTTTTAACAGAAAATGTGTACATGCAGGCACCTCCTAGTTTAAATTGTCCAAATAATTGTGTTCTTAAACTTAAAAAGGCAGTTTATGGTTTGAAGCAGTCAGCTAGGGCGTGGAATGCCAGAATAAATGATTGTTTGATAGATATGGATTATGTAAAGTCAGTTTCAGAACCATGTTTATAATTATAGTAAAAAAGTAAAAATGAGCAGACTATCATTGCAATATTTGTTGATGATTTTTTCATTTTTTCTAATAGTAAGACTATGACTAATGATTTGAAGAAACACCTTATGTCAAAATTTAAAATTAAGACTTAGGTCAATTAAAAAGGTGTTTAGGCATGCGAGTGAAATATGATAATAATTGTATCTCCATTGATCAGGAACAATTTGTAAAACAAATTCTTAAAAAGTTTTATATGAATGATTGTAATACTAAAGATACTCTTCTACTAATGGAATGTAATTTAAAATTAGATAAGGCAGAATGTGTTGACAAACAGTTTCCCTATCAACAGCTTATAGGAAATCTTATGTATCTGTCAGTATTAACACGTCCAGACATATCATATAGTGTGAGCTATCTTAGCCAATTTTAATAATAGTTTTAATTCAGTTCATTGGCATCATGCAAAAAGAATTTTAAAATATTTGCAAAAAACTAAGTCTTATGGTTTGAAGTTTACTAAAGACACTTGTAATTTAGAAGGTTTCGTAGATGCTGATTGGGCTTCAAATACTATAGATAGAAAATCCTACACAGGGTTTTGTTTTAAATTGTCAGGCTGTGTAATATCTTATGAATGCAGGAAGCAACAAACAGTAGCATTGTCAAGTACTGAAGCCGAATACATGGCCATTGCTGAGGCATGTAAATAGGCATTGTATTTAAAAAGTCTTTTATCAGATATTGTTGATTGTAACTATACTGTAGTAATTTACAATGATAACCAGGGAGCTCAAAAGTTGACGGAAAACCCTTTATTCCACAAACGAACAAAGCACATAGATGTGCGCTACCATTTTGTACGAGAAGCAGTTTCTAATTATATACCGTACTTAGTCCGAGATAACTGTATGTATCGTCCTTTCCTTGCTCATCCTGCGCGTAGTTTATAGACACCAAGTAAAAAACAAAACACCACCTGGTAACACTATCAGCAAATGCCATTCGTTTTTTCGCGCTCAGCGCTATTGACACAAAAAATTGTGTATGAGTAAAATTTAAATTGTTTTAAGTAAATTATGGCTGAAATTATGCCCAGTGACGCTGAATTAAGTCGTAGGAAAAGAAAAATTGAAAAGCTGGAGAAGAAGCTGGCTAAATACCGGAAGAAGGAGAAACATTCCAAGGATGAGAGAGGTTATAATTCAAGTTTTTTCTCCATTATTCCTAATCACTTTATTTCAGTGTTCAAGAACATAATCTCCATCGAAATATACGAGCTTTATTATTTACTTTCCGTGGGAAAGTAATAATACGAAATCACCTGCATTATCGTGTGACGTTAATGCACTCCATCCGTGGGTTGGAGAAGGGTTTCACAATGTAAAAACATTTTATTTTAGTAACAAATAGGCTCTGTGAAGCCTTAACGAGTACGGTATGTTTACCTATACTCTTTCTATCATTTCAGGGGAAAGTTCTTACACACCAGAGCTTGACCCGGAATGTTTGGTCTCATTTCAAAGCCCTCAAGGCACGCCAGATCCTGATAACAACCCTGATATAGAGACTATGTCTGTTGAAAATGAAGTGTCTGATGACCTCGACAGTGATATAATGATGGCTTTGGGGGAAACATCAAGTGGGGAAAAACAGTATGGAGAAAATATTCATGAGGAGATATTTAATACCATTAAGGGTGTGCTTGTTGATGGTCTGCCCAAACAGCAAAAGGAAAAAATTTTAGAATCATTGCTGATCCCCAGTAATTGTAAGTTGTTGGATGCCCCAAAATTAAATTTGGAATTAGTTGGTGTAATGAATAACCCATCTAAAACAAGGGATAAATTATTGCTAGACAGACAGCAAGAGATGGGTTTAGCCATTGCCAGTGTGTGCCAAATAATTAATACTTTATCCAAGAAAGAATTTGATAAACTATCAGTTATCAAAAAATTGAGTGATGTTTCAAGAGTGTTAAGCAATTTGCATTACCAATATACTGAAATTCGTCGGAAACTTAGTAATCCGTTTTTGGATAAAAATTTAGCAGAGAGCCTCAAAGAAAATAAGAGAGAAGCATTTCTATATTCAAATCTAAATGACTCTGTGAAGTCATTTTCAGCCTTAAAGAGCCTACCAATACCTTAAAGCCTAAACAGGCAACTCAATCAAAACCGGCTACAAAAAACTATCAGAATCCCTCTCGCCGTCCGTACCCCAACCAGGCCCCTCCTGTGAGAGGATCATTCCGAGGAGGAGCCCCACAACGCTACCAGCCTCGGCAGCCATTCAAGCCCCAAGACAACAGGCAGTCTGGAGCGATCAGAGGCCGTGCCAAATACCCTTAGACTTGGAGGTACCTTTTGCAGCCAGTTTATTTTTTTATTATGCATGCTGGAAAAGCATTAGCCAAGACCCTACTATTTTAGAATGGATAAGAGGATACAAGATTCCCTTTGTCACTGCCCCTTATCAAAATAGTTTTCCCCAGAATAATAATCTCAGTTCTTCTGAAAGGCAAGTGCTATTAGTGGAAATAGCAAATTTAATTAAGTTGGGAGCTATATCTCTGTGTGAAGAAAGAGAAGGTCAGTTTTTATCTAGTATTTTTGCCATACCCAAGAAAGACGGCTCTAATAGATTCATACTTAATTTGAAACAACTAAATAAATTTGTTGAAAGGTGTCATTTCAAACTAGAAGATATAAGAACATTATGCAAATTATTAACTAAAAATGACTTTATGTGTACCATTGATTTGAAAAATGCTTACTATTTATGTCCAATGCACAAAGATTACAAAAAATATTTAAGGTTCAAGTTTGACAACCAACTCTACGAATACAACTGTTTAGCTTTTGGTCTGAGTACAGCCCCCTATACTTTCACAAAGCTTTTGAAACCCGTGGTAGGATATTTAAGAGGACGGGGTATTAGGTTGGTTATGTACTTAGACGATCTAATTTGTATGGGATCATCTTATGATGAATGTATGGCCAATGTCAAGATTATCAGTAACCTTTTTCAATGTTTAGGTCTCATTATAAATACAGAAAAGTCAAACCTTATACCATCAAATATTATTGATTTCTTAGGCTACAAAATAAATTCATTAAAAATGATATTGAGTCCCACAGACATAAAGCGAGAGAAGCTATTAATATCTATCGAGAAATTCATTAAATTAGATCATTGTACTGTTAGAGAATTTGCTAAGATGTTAGGAAGCCTAGTCTCAGTTTGCATGGGAATTGCTTATGGTTTTGTATACACAAAAAATCTTGAAAGGGATAAATTCTTGGCTTTGGAACGGTTGGGGGGGAATTATGATGGTAAGATGGATATTAGTTGTGAGGCTAAGGCAGATCTTACTTGGTGGAAATATAACATTTTAGATGGAAATTGTCTTATAAAACAGTACAATTTTAGTTTAGAAATTTTTTCTGATTCAAGTTTGTCTGGCTGGGGAGCTATGTGCAATAGTAAAAGGGCAAGGGGTAGTTGGTTGACGGAAGAAAAATTAAATCATATCAATTATCTTGAATTATTGGCAGCTTATTTTGCACTGCGATGTTTTGCTAGTGAACATAGACAGTGTGAGATTTTATTAAGGATTGATAACACTACTGCAATAGCATACATCAATAGGATGGGATCGGTTCAATTTCCAAGGTTGAATGAACTTGCAAAACGTATTTGGCAATGGTGCGAAAAAAGAGAAATATGGATATTTGCATCATACATTAAATCCAGGGATAATGTAGAGGCAGATTTTGAATCCCGTCATTCCAACCAAGACACAGAATGGGAACTATGGCAGAGGGTCTTTAACACTATAACACATTCATTAGGAGTACCAGTTATTGATTTGTTTGCATCTCGATTTAACAACAAATGTAAGAAGTATATTGCTTGGCACAGGGATCCGTATGCATGGAATATAGATGCCTTCACTATAAAATGGGATGAATTTTTCTATGCATTCCCTCCATTTTCATTAATTTTAAAGGTATTACGAAAGATTGTAACAGATCAAGCAACTGGGATTCTAGTATTCCCTATTTGGCCCACTCAAGTTTGGTTTCCCTTATTAGAATCACTCAAAGCTTCTGAAGTACTTACATTTGGCCCGTGTAAAGATTTATTAATGTCCCCTTCCAGGTCACCTCACCCCTTACATACTCAACTTACCCTGGGGGCCTGTGTATTATCAGGGAAGCACTGAAAAGAAGAATGTTGGCAGACAATGTGATTGAAGTTATGATAGCATCTTTGGCTAAGAATAGCCTTAAGCAATACGATACCTGCTTGCGACAATGGTGGCAGTACTGTAGGTCACGTAATGAAGATTCAGTTTGTACATCTGTCCCAAAGATACTGTCATATTTAATGGAAATTTTTGATAAGGGTGCTTCCTACCAAACTCTCAATTGTCACCGCTCAGCTTTATCCTTAATTATTGGTAGTAGCATAGGTTCGGATGATAGAGTAAGGCGTTGGTTTAAAGGAGTGTATAAATTGAGGCCCTGTATACCAAAATATTCAAGTACTTGGGATCCAGCCACTGTTCTTTCGTACCTTCAACATTGGTACCCACTGGATAATCTGGATATAAGGAAATTAACGCTTAAGACGGCAATATTGTTGGCTCTTACGACAGGGCAAAGAGTACAAACATTATTCCTGATTAAGATTGAGAACATTAAATTCAATGATGAAGGGGCTGACATCATTTTAACTGATGTACAGAAGACATCAGCACCAGGCCGGTTTTTGAAAAAATTGTCTTTACCTTATTTAACCAATAGTCCTGAGATTTGTCCGGTGAAATGTTTGTTGAGGTATTTACAAGTTACAAAGGTCTACAGAAACAGCAGTGACTGTCCAAATTTATTCCTAACTTTTAAAAAGCCCTATAAAGCTGCTTCAACACAATCAATTAGCAGATGGATTAAAACGGTGATGAAGGACAGTGGTATTGATGTCTCAATTTTTTCTTCCCACTCAACTCGTCACGCTGCGTCGTCACGAGCTTATAGAACAGGTGTTCCAATAGATAATATCTTGAGAGCTGTTGGATGGTCCAGTAGATCAGCGACATTTGCAAGATATTATAACAGACCGCTGATTAATGATAATGATCAAATTTTGTTTGCCACAGCTGTAAGCAACTCGGTTCTTTGAGACTTATTTTTTAATATGTGTCTACTTATTTTAATTATCTTTGTTATAATTAATATTGCATTAGTGGGTGACATGTTAATTAGCTAAATAGATAAGAAGGGTTTAGAAATTAATCATTTGTTTTCTTTTTTGAATACATCAGTAAGCGACTGAAACTAAGTTGAATAATATAACTTTATTAGCAACATAAAAGTATTATTTTTAATTTCTGTATTCTCTAAACATCTACAGTTATCTCGGACTAAGTACGGTATATAATAATAAGATTAAACGAACTTACCTGTAAGTGAAGTTCGATCTTGATTATATGAAGTACTTAGTCCGAGATAGGGATAATTCCCACCCACCCTGATACCCCTTTTTATGCTTTAACTCTAAACGTGATGACATTTGCTGATAGTGTTACCAGGTGGTGTTTTGTTTTTTACTTGGTGTCTATAAACTACGCGCAGGATGAGCAAGGAAAGGACGATACATACAGTTATCTCGGACTAAGTACTTCATATAATCAAGATCGAACTTCACTTACAGGTAAGTTCGTTTAATCTTATTATAAGCTTGTAAAAATTGTTTATCTGTCAACCTCTGAGATGCCTGCCGATATATTCACGAAAAGTCTAAGTGGTGCCAAACATAACTATTTTGTAAAATTATTAGGAGTTCAAAATGTTTAAAAATGTCAAGGTCAATGTCAAGTTATTGTTCTTGATTTTTGTTATTAATTGATATTAGATTATTTTGATAAGTGGTGCTGTTAGAATATGTTTAGTTATATCAAAATAATACTAGTTTACTTCACTAGCTACTATTATACTAAACGCCAACACTAGTGATTAATAAAAAAGATTGTCTATTCTCAACCAGCAAGTCATTCATTTTATTATATTATACCTCTTACAAATGAAGAAAACAAGGAAACTTGACGTCTTTATAATATTTGTATAGAATATAAAAGTCCATGTTTCCTCACAGCATTCATACTGATGCCAGTAATGTCCAAATAAACTTAGAAATAAACTTAGTAGAGAGAGACCAACAAGTAGGAACACAAGTTTGCTAAACCAGTTTGATAAACACATAACAACTTTCAAATACTGTACTCCCCTTTTCAACAAAATGCCAAAACAATCGGTGCACTTCAACATTATGCAGACGTCTACATTGAACAGGCATCATAAAACACGAAACATCATTCATTTTCCCCGCTTAATCGATACGGTTGCTCGTCCGTCAGGTAGATTCAAATTAACTTAGCAAAATAAGAGCGCAGTCGAGGTCCCGGGCGCCCGGGATGCGTCGAGCTCAGGCGTTGCCGTGGTTACAGAGGGGGTCGGGCGGGTGCATCGCGAGATCAAAGTAGACAGGTACTGACAGAAGGTCGACTTCTCAAAAATAATAGAGGTTCTCTGTTCGCCTCTTTGGGAAGGATCAGCCAAATACTTACCAGCTTGAGGCGTAAGGAGCTATTGATAGACGTGCCAAGAGGCTCGTTGACAACAATTCCCTTAAGGGCGCGTATTCGATTTAGCGCAACTCAAAATCTAAACGATTACTAGAACGGCGTCGCAGCATTGACACACACTAGTACAATACAATGGTCTGTTTGTGTGCATCAGAAAAAAAATATATGCACGAAATAAGCACGAATCATTGAAATTGATCGGCAAACGACAGCGCGCGATGTTTTACAGTGCTTTTTAAAATAATTGTCTAAAATAAATGAGCTCGTATAACGGACTGAAAAATATTCTGTATATTAAGCATAACATTTACTTTCATCAAATAAATATATCAGTTATGTTTTTATTCAAATACTAGTGAAAAAAAATTGTCAAAGTGATCCGATTTTCTACTTTTTCAACATTGTTTTTTAATACATAATAGTAATATTTTCATAATTTTGGCTCTGTTACTGTCTTTATGACTGTATATACTGTTGGTAAAACGCATAAAACGAAATATTTTGGCATATTTTAATGGTTGTATTCGTCCTGAAAGTTAACTCTGACGTCTATTTTCGTAAAACGATATGAAAAAATTGTCTTCGCTATAAAAAACCATAATTAAAAATTATACTTTTACTCTGTAGCTGTCTAAATCAAGAATTAATCTTTCTAAAACTGTAAATTGTCTTTAAATAATCTGCTCACATAATTACGATATTGTTCTGGGCAAAACGCAAAAACATGAAGTTTTCGTCACGAATCGAATGCGCGCTCTTAAGGCTCCAGAGCCTAGAACATCGATTCGTTAAACGTTGCCCCATACCAGGGAAGTCTCCTGCATCGTGGGTGCGTTTACAAACATGTAAACTCACATACACTAACAGCTCGACCCGGGAGTTGTCCCGGTCCCCGGAGTTGTTGTTTGCTCCCACAAAGAGCAAATATTTGTATGACTAATAGTTGTATAAATTAGTCATACAAATATTTGAATCGAACGCGTGACACCCAGGGCAGCAGTCAATTGCTCAGCCACTGCACCAACCGTGTCGTCAAACCGCACCGTTGCCAGTCTTTCGGTCTTTTATTGGGTACTTTTCGGAGAGTTTGCCATGGAATTATTGCACAACTTAACTCCCCCATCCCTATTTCATGGTTGAAGCTCCATGGTCCCGAACCATACGCTTAGCTTTTGATTATGACTGCAGGAGCATGTTAGATGCAAGCAGCCTTCAACCGGTCGTCTTGGAAACCTATGTCCGGCAATGGAAGTTGTACAGCTATGTTGACGTTGATGATAATTATACTGTAAGTAAGTACAACAAGCGAACACTTGCGCACGCACATATAGATGCTTACCGTGAAACTTAAGTCAGTAGTAACACTTGAAATACAGAATTGCTCTTCCCTACTATACTTATCGAAACTAATACAGGGTGACTTACAAATCACGGGTAATTTTTCAGGGGGTCAACTTGATTCAAATGTATGAAATAGAATAAAATAATACATTTTCAATTTTTATTTGAAATTTTTCACATTTTTTAAATATATACTGCACCTACCTATTTACTGTCTTCAATATTGTTACACAATAATTGCTTTAAGGGCGCGTATTAGATTTAGCGCAACTCAAAATCGAAACGATTGCTAGAACGGCATAGCAGCATTGACACGCACTAGTACAATACAATGGTCTGTTTGTGCGCATCAGAAAAAAAATACGCACAAAATAAGCACGAATCATTGAAATTGATCGGCAAACGACAGCGCGCGATGTTTTACAGTGCTTTTTAAAATAATTGTGTAAAATAAATGGGTTCGTATAACGGACTGAAAAATATTCTGTATATTAAACATAACCTTTATTTTCATAAAAAAAATATATCAGTTAGGTTTTTATTCAAATACTGGTGAAAAAAATGGTCAAAGTGAACCGATTTTATACTTTTTCAACATTGTTTTTTAATACATAATAGTAATATTTTCGTAATTTTGGCTCTGTAGTAGACTTTAAGACGGTATATATCCTGTTGGAAAAACGTATAAAACATAATATTTTGGCATACTGTAAGGGCGTTTGTGCACTACAAGGAATTTTACTGTCCGCCAGTCCGATTTTTTACGGTCGGATACAGAGTCTCGTAGATTCAGATTAGGTTAAATTCCAAAATCGAACTGCCGGACAGTAAAATTCCTTGTAGTGCACAAACGCCCTAATGGTTGTATTTGTCCTGAAAGTTAACTCTGACGTCTATTTTCGTAAAACGCTATGAAAGAACTGTCTTCGCTTTAAAAAACCATAATTAAAAATTATACTTTTACTCTATAGTTCCCTAAATCAAGGCTTAATCTTTCTAAAACTGTAATTGTTTTTAAATAATCTATTCACATTATTGCGATATTGCTCTGGGCAAAACGCAAAAACATGAAGTTTTCGTCACGAATCGAATACACGCTCTTAAGTGGAAACAGGTTTATTCAATATCTTTTTAAACTTTGTACCTATACATCCTTTGTTTTTAAGGTGTAATTGTTGCTAATAAAATATAATACAATAAAATTATTGTTTTATTTTTTATTTTCCAGGTTGATCTATAGTACAGACGCTACCACATCAAGCTATACCAAACTGTAAAATTTTCCCAAATTAACATGAACTTTATTCTTTTGTAATAAAGTTGGAAAAACTATCAAAGAAATTTGACAGATCGGGGTAGCTTGATGTACTACCATTTACACGTGGCTGGCCTACATTTGTTCGTTTTCATGAGTACTTTCACGCCCTAAAATATGGTTGTCAGTTTCAAAATGTTGAAGGTCAAACGTTCACTACTTATGACCCTATAATGCGGTATCATCAGATACTCGAGATCTTCTTTTTTTTTTTTTTCAAATTAAATTATTTGCTTGAACTGTGACCGATCGCCGCAGTCTTCGCGCGCCCCATTCCTATCCAAGCTTTTTTGTTTTCGTTTGTGAGCTCGTGTAAACGATTCATTCTTTTTAACCGATTGTGAAAGAGCAAGTGGTGTTATTTTGTTAGTAGTCAGGAGCAGGAGACAAGAAAGGCTTTTCAAAAGATTATATCCTAAGGCTTTATTTCCAACAGATGCAACAGGTGCAGGTGCAGAGGGACAGAGGTAGCGAGAGAAGTGTGTAACATTTTTTAATATCCAATGCCAAAGTGAGTTTGTTAGTATGTCACGGCTAAATTATTAAACTGATTTTGATGAAATTTGGTACAGACTCAGTTAAACCACTAGAAAGAGTATAGGCAACTATTTAATACGCGACTTCTTCTGCATCCGCGATAACCGACATTCACACAAATGAAATCGCGGGCAAAGAGTAAAAGATGATAATTACACTAGCGACCCGACCCGGCTTCGCATGGGTCTTCCACGATAAATGGACTATCCAACACAAACATATTTTTTCAATTCGAACCAGTAGATCCTGAGATTAGCGCGTTCAACTAAACAAACAAACAAACTCTTCAGATTTATAATATTAATATATATAGAAAATAATTTTCTTTTCATATAGTGAAAATATCTATAACTAGCACTTTGCTCGCAACTTCGTCAGCGTGAATTTTCTCAAGGATCCCTAATAATTTCAATTGATATATCGACTGCCGCAACAAACACTATCGAAACTGCAAAAAAACGATTTTTGCATTTTTACATATTTGAAAAGAGAATTTAAAACTACGTCCGAAACATTAATAAAAATAATTAAAAAGTCATTATCAAAGAAGTTTTTAATTGAACAAAATCGAAACAGAACATGTTGCGCGACGAACATGCTCGGAAGTGGTACTTACAATGATGTTCTGTGCAAGCGTGTTGCGCGAGCGTCTCGAATCTACCAGATCCGTTAGTGTACGCCGCGATGTGACTTTATGTGCTTTTACAATAATACTGTTTTGTTTAACTTAAAATAATAATGCTTTTACTGTATTGTTACAAGTAAACGTAATTCGAGGTTTGCAAGTAACATAATTGAAAGTGGTAGGTTCGATAACTGTGATGATTAATACATATCGAAAGTGGGACTTCCGATAATGTTCGTATAATTTTGACAACTATGTACAGTTTTGTTACTATCGAAACTGTCAGTTTCGATATTTTTTGGATTAGTAAATACATTGAAACTACCACATTCGATGGTGTTTTACGTTTATAGAAAAATTTGGTAGGTAGATTCGATTGTTAAGCTGTTGTTAATTTTTAAAATGTTAATGCTTTTTTGTTTATTTTCATTTTAAATTTACGTGTACCACTTAACGAAAGTAATGATGAGGATTTAGAGTGCTTAAATGTTTTTTTTTTTTAAATGGTAACAAAGAAGATATAAGCTCACTGCACTCACATTTTGAGCGTGAAATTGCTGATAACTGAATCTGACAAAATAAAGAACTAGGCAACATTTTGAGTCTGAATTCGTTGATAACTGAATCTGAAAATAAAAGCAACACATTGAGTAATGGATGGTGTATGAAAGAAGTTACTTACTAATTTCAGTAAGCTCTTTTAGCAACATAACGCTTACTGTAATTAGTTAGTAACTTCTTTCAAACACTGTCCATTGCTCAATGTGTCGCTTTTATTTTTAGATTCAGTTATCAACGAATTCACACACAAAATGTTGCCAAGTTCTTTAGACTGTTTCAGTTTAAAAATAATTTGAAGATAAATACGATAAGACAAGCGTACTTTCATAGCTATGGAGTATACCTGTGCTCGAGTCATTAGGTAGTCAGTTATTCGGTTTTTCCTCCTCTGACATTTGGATTATTATGTTGGATTCAGTTACAAGATAGTCACAGAAATTTTCAGATGATGTCCGGACAACTATGTTCATAAAGAACAGATAAAATAAACAATTCGTTGTCTGTATTTGCGCCGCTACCGTATATAACACAATTGTAGCGATTATACTCAATACGAGTTAATCCAAATCACGTTGCGGAATAGCCGCCAAGATCCGTTGTAACAGGTGTGACGTAGGGGTTACGTGGAGATGAATAAAACCAAACGTAACCGGTCAACATAAAAAATATATATTAGAGAAAATGTGTGGGTAGGTTTACGGTCACTAAGCGAGAGAGAGCGAGGAGGTTGTCTCACCTCACCCCGAGCAGCACCGGAGATCCCCACGCCGCAGACTTGGCGTTGAGATCCCCCAGCAACAGCACCGGGCGAGGGTGAAGACGGCCTACGACGGCACCCAACACAACAAGGAACCTCTCGAAGTCGGCGAGGCTCTTGTTGGGCGAAAAATACGCACCAACTATGCCAATGCCGTCCGCGAGGGCGGCTACCCAGCCGTGACCTCGGGACGGGTTGACAAGAGCCCCGCCAATGATGGCCACCAAGCCGTCCAAGTCTCCCACCCAGTTATCCCTGGGGGGGACGAAGTACGGCTCGGCGACTACAGCCACGTCAATCGACCACTCTGCCATGCTCTGGAGGAAGAGGTCCTGAGCTCTGGCAGAGTGGTTGATGTTGCCCTGGAGAAAATGGTACAGCGCCATTTATGCGCAGTCCATTCCCTCCGTGACACCAGACCGGGAGTCGGCCGATGAGGCGCCAGCCTGCGGGGGGGGGTAAAGGGCCCCCAGCAGCCTTGGCGCCCCCTCTCTTCCTGGGGGGCGCACAGGCCTTTCCGCCCGCTGTGTGCCCAGCGGGCCTCCCTGCAGCTGTACAGAGGCTGCAGTTTGGCGCCGCGGAGCACTGGGCCGCCTTGTGACCGGGCTGACCGCAGCGATAACACTGACCACTGCGGTCAATTTGGGAGGTGCACCGAGCCTTGACATGCCCAATGTCAAGTCAGCGGAAGCACCGCATAACCCTGGGTTACAGCAGCTTCACCCTCGCTGCAACCCACCCCACCAACAGACGCCCGCCGTTGGCGACCTTATTGGGCTATAGAAGAGGCCCCTTTCGACGGCTCCGGGCTGCAGCGTAATTACTACAGCCGCGAAGCGAGGGGTTCTGACCTTCGGCGGTAGTTGGGCCTTCTTAGGTGCCGGTGCTGGCGGTGCCGGTGCCGGTGGTGCTGCCTTCTTCTTTTTTCTTCGACGGCGGCGCTTCTTGGCCTCTGTCCAACCCTCCTCCGTGTTCTCGGTGGGGTGTCTGAGTAGCAGGTGCGGATGGGCCCGTCGCGGTCGTCCGTGAAGTGGACGCGGATGCACCCTTCGCGGTCTTATTTGCCGCCTTGCCGGGCTTTCTAGGCCCTGCCGCCACCGCGGCCACAGTTGCGGGCGCCATCCCCGGTTTAGCGGGTACCGGCCCCGACTGACCGGGCGTCACCTTCTTCCGCTGGTCCGCAGCGAGCAGTGGGCGGAGAGTTTCGGCCGGAAGAAGCCTCCCGTCAATGGCCTCCAGCCGGGCTCCCACCATCTTCCCACACTGCATCATGCAGATGCGGGCGATCTTCTCGATCTCCGCATCCGCAAGTGCAGGGCCCGACGACGTGACCGTTGGAGGAGCCGATGCCGGAGCCGCAGCGAAAGCAGTGCCAGCGGCCGTGGGAGCTGCCCTCTGGACGGCAAATTGCCGCTTGAGGTCCTCTACCTCGGAGCGGAGACGGCGGTTCTCCTCCCACAGCTTCGCCGTCTCATCCGTGCTCGTACGACTTACGAGGACCCCAACCGCCTCTCTAATGTCGTCAGCCGCCTCCTTCAGGGCGCGCGTGAACGTGCCCTTCAGGTTGCCCGATTTGGTGGCAACCTTCAGGACGACATCCACGCCGTCCAGAACTTGGCGACTGAGCGCCACCGCCGAAACACCCTCGCCGGCCGCCAGCCGAGCTTCGCGCCGCTCTCGAGCCTATCGGGATAACTCGGCGACTTCGCCTTCCACGACAGCCTTTCGCTGAGCCCGCTTGGCGGCGTTCGCCTCCGCCCTGTTCGAGCCCAGTAGAGAGCTCTCACTGTGGTCCGCGATCGAGCTCCGACCGGGCTCAGAGTCGCTCCCCACGCTCTCCACATTATCCGACGTCACCGGCGTGTCAGGCCGGGATACCGGCACGAACCGGCCCCGCACATCGCGCTCCGGCAAACGAGCGGGGGCTACACTCGCCGCCGCGCGTCCTCGCCCTCTGCGTGCAGTTGACACTTTCGGGGCCGACAAGTTCTCCTCGCCAGAGGAGAGACCCATCGAACCCGAGTCCTCACTCCGCGGGCGCTTCTTAAATGCGCTCGCTGCCGCCGCCACCGACCTCTTTGCAGGGGCGACCTCCTCATCGCGCAGGTGCTCCAGGCTACCCTGAAGCTCCTTTTCTCGCTTACTTCCCTCATTCACCGCGCTTCGCACGCTCGTCACCGATGCGGCATCAGACTCTGATGCCACATCCACCTCTTTCTCTTTAGTTTTTAAGTTTTTGTTTAATTTGTCCATATTTGTTTCCACGAGTAGTGGGGGATATTAAAAGTCCACCTAGTTAACCCCCTGTCCCCAGGTAAGTGGTGTCATTTGTTTCCCAACCCCGAGGTCCCACTGGCCCCTGGCTGGGGGTGCGCTAACGACTGATGCGCCACCTACAACTACAAAGTTGCAAGTGACACTACTCCTCAGCCATCCATACCCTCGCCACGCACCAAAACTTGGTATTAGAGGAATTTATTATAGAGGTTCTCTTCCTCGCGGCCCAGGCCGTTAAGCCAAGACCCTCGTCCCGTTCCAAGTCACAAGATGTGAGCTCTTCACGGATTACGATTTCGACGGGTGCAGTCGGGAGAAAGGTTCTCCCGCTGCCAGCCCGTAGGCAGGGTAAGTGCACTACGAGCGCCGCCCATGCTTCACCACCATGTCCTCTGCTTAGATCAGAGGGACACGTGAAAAAACGCCCCTTTTCGGCCCAGATTGGGCCCCACCTCCACGAGCCTGAAGCTCCCCCCCCCACGCAGAAATTCGCGAAAGCCAATACTCTCTCCGAGATGAAGAGACTATTGACTGTACCCAGGGTGCACCGGCCCGATCACTGCTCTTTCCCCCGAACGTATTCGAAAGGAACCAGCAGCAATCAGGCACACGAGGAGGTTTTCTGCACGCACCCCTGCACTGTACTCTCCTGGCTCAGCCTTGGGCACGACGATCACAGCGGTGTGCCACGCTGGAGACGCCAGGTGTGGTGACGGTCGGCAGGTGGTGTTGCCAGACCCGAAGTGAGCTCGACGCGGCCACGCGGGATAAATAGGGACCCGGGGGCGCGGAGCTTGTTGTCCGGCGGTGTGGACGAGCGGTGGTGCGGCACCCAACGTTGGGATGCACTTGATGTCCGCGGATTAATAAAAATCCAGGTGTTTGGCCGGAACTTTGGACCCTGGAATGCAACGTCCAGCGTGTCACAAGATGGCCGTAGGTCATCTCCGCTGATTGTGACACCAAAGCGTAAGCAAAGCGAGATGTACTAGTGCGCTAATGAAGGTGTGTGTGGTTGTCACAATCAGTACGGAGTTTACAATGAACAATGGATGACTTGACTTTAACAAAGAAACAAGACTTGATTTGCAGACTCGAACCGCGTGGTAAATAGGTACCTACGTGTAACAAAATGCACTGAGCTAGGAGCAAATAGGTTGCATCTGCATTAGAAATAACGCATTAGGCGTATTAAGCTGCAATAAGAAGAAACTAAACGATTACATAGGTGCACGCCCTAACATAACCTATAAGGTAGGAACACGAAATGTAAAATATAGTTAGCTGTTCAACACTTACCCAATATGGGGTTACGAATTCACTGAGTTTAATACTTTAGACTATTATTAGTCAATTTAAACTGGCTGGCAAGAAAATAAAATGGCGAAGAACATTTAATGGGTAACAGGTGTACCTCTGTCTATCTTTGCCGATGCCGGAATTCGAAAAAAGGGCTGTCATGTCCTTCGTGGTGGCTTAAATACGGTAATTGGCATAGATAACATTCCTCATTTCACACGTTCGGATACAACAATTAGGCGGATTTCACTAGTACTATAGCTAATAGTAACTTAGGACGACCCTAAATAATAATAATCTGTGGTTGTGATTTGACATTTATTTGTTATTGTGAGGTTAATTGTTGATATTTGGTTGTGATTTTAATTGTTTTCAGGTAAAGTAACGATACAACGTTACACAGGCGGACTAGATTTTTTGGTGTGTGTACGGTATCAATATTGGGCAGAGCTCTTCGTTGAAGCATGCGTGCTCAATAGGATTCAAGCCTGGCGATTGGGCAGGCTACAAATTAGTTCGGTTCATCTGCCAATTCAAATACCTGTCTTTAATATGATTACTACACTACTGTAAGCATGGACTTCGTGGCGTGATTTTAAACAATCCTGTCATCCATAATAATCTGATCTCATACCAAACCGAGAATAGTCAGAAAACACACAAAACTCCACTCTTGTTCCGCCTAATAACTGTGTTCACGATCCCATTGTAAACGGGATGTGCAATTGCGGGGCTCAATAGGTGCAACACGTAGCACGTATGTCATGCTTATTATCATTCCTGAAGAGCTAGGAAGCCTTGTAACTAACATCATTGTGGTCATTGTACTAATTCGTCGAGCAGTAATTTGTATCCATTGATCTTGTCTGCGTTTGGTGATGCGAGCTTGTCCTCCATGTAGCTCTGCTAGTGATACGGTAACGTATCCAAAGTTGACCTATAACCCACTGCGAAATGCCCAGAGAACCAACTTCCAACAGTGGCACAATTCAGATAATTTGTTCTCAGCTCAAATGACGACTTCTCCTTAATAACGTTCCTGTTTTAATTCCACTCAGAAAGATGGCAGAAATTGTACCGATTTGGCCTCAAATTCGTTGGCAGGTTATATAGCAATACCAATTGACAAAATATTAATAATAATATACCGAATAAAAAATAATATACCGAAATTCAAAAACCTCTTTTCAAATGACATTTACTAAAAAGTATCCATTGAAGTTACAAACAATAATAACTAAAACACCAGATTTTCAGTACCTAACTAGCAAAAACGTGCTTGATCCAAATACACTTTTGATGTGTGTACGAGTGGTAGTGACCACCAGAGAATGGGCAGCAGCGTTCTCTGTGCCTTTGTAATAACCATAGGTACTAATGGACAGCAGCGTTCTCTGTGCCTTTGTAATAACCATAGGTACTGCGATCGCCAATCCGCCTGCCAAGCGTGGCGATTATGGCAAAAGCCTCCCTTGAGGAGGCCTATGTCCAGCAGTGGACGTCTTTCGGCTGAAATGATGATGATGATGATGATGACGAGTGGTAGTCTAATTAAGTGCAAGAAGAAGACTGAAAATATTCAAATATAAGTTTTTTTGTAGGTGATAATTATTTTGTGTTTTATATAGATATTTTTTAATTTACGGGAAATGCATTTTTATTGATTTTAGTTAAAATTGATATGAAAATAGCACCTAGTGAGTGCCCAATAAGATATCGAAAGTGCACATTTTTGTTTCTCTGTAATAATTTTCTTAGAACAGTAGCGAAAGTACCAGATTCAATATTCACACAGTGTTCAATCACATCGAACACTATCGAATTTGGCACTTTCGATGAAATTTTGCGAAAAACAAAATCGAAAGTGAAATATTTCGAAAAGTATAAGAAAATATGAAATTCATTGTCAAAGATAACAAAACTGTATAAAATTTACTATTTATTCAATACATAATTTCACTGAAGTTAATAATACATATTATTCTACATCGAATTACAACTTTGAATCGCTCTCCTCTAAAGTACGTGATTTGCAGTTTCGATAGTGTTTGTTGCGGCAGTCGATATATAGCCTATGTTACTCAGGAATATTGTAACATTCAAATGGTGAAAGAATTTTTGAAATCGAATCAGCCTTTTTTGTGTTTATTCGTTATAAACATACAAAAATACAAATGTTTCCTTTTTACAATATACTAGCTTTTGCCCGCGACTTCGTCCGCGTGAATGTAGTATCGTAGTAACGGGTATCGCGGATGCAGACGAAGTCGCGGATTAAAAAGTATGTCCTACCACAGGGTTCAAGCTATCGTTATGGTAAATTTCATTAAAATCGGTTCAGCCGTTTCATCGTGAAAGCGTAACAGACAGAGTTACTTTCGCATTTCTAATATTAATAATAATAACACCTGTACGTCGGCGGGGACGACGCCGGCCGCCGGACAGCTTGGGACTTCGAGACCCACCGGTCTCTGATAGGGTCCCCGCTCCCGGTGGAAGTGTGCAGCGCATGAGATGGACGCAGTCTATTAATGAAAGTGTCATGCGCTCATACTATAATAATAATAATAATAAAAAGTGTTTATTTCTCACCACAAGCCAAAAATTACAGACAAAATTTTTCAAAAACAACAAGTAGCTATTCGTAACAATTTCTGGTTGTGGATCGCTGGTGCCTGTGGTAGGTAAATAATACTATGGGGCTACAGAGGGGGAAGTAACTTGACTGCGTACCGTGGTCGAATGCTCTCTCTGTTTCAGGTGCTTGAGCCAGCTGTCAACGTGTCGGCGCAGCGACTGTCGGATCAGGTGCGGGCCATCCAGCGTAACCATATACTGGATGACGCTGTACTTGATCGACTACGCCTTGAATCACGGAGTAGCCGTGTCACGTCTGCTTTGCCACTGGTTGCGGTCGCGGTACAATCGCAAAATTTACCCAGTGCATCACCGCGACCTGACGACGGTGGTGAAGAGGATAATGACGAGGCTATATCTGTGAGTACCCAATACAATGATCAATTGAGGAGTGCTTTGGAGGATGCGTTCCGGGAGTATCGTTCTACACCGCCTCAACTAAGGCCGCGATTACCTCGTTTGCCCATGCACAAGAAAAATAGGGCACTGGTGTGTGCTTTAGATTCGCAGCTGTCAAATTGTTTTGACAGCAGCGAAGACCTCGCTGATACCCACTCGATCTTGTACTGCGCGGCTGTAGCAGCATGTCGTGTAGCTCATGTCAAATTCCCTAACAGTGACGGAGCTGCACGACCAAAACCAGCTGTACCAGCATGGCAGTGCAGGATTGAGCGTCGTATTGGTGAGGCTAGAGCACTTATCGGCAAGCTTATCTGCTTCAGGGAGGGCAATATGCGCCCTAGAGTGATGCGCTTTGTGAGGTGGGCATTTTCGGGGACTGATATCAGTCCTCGAGATTATTTGTCCTGCATCACAGAGCGTATCGACTTCCTGAAGCAAAAAATCTGTGCATGGGCAAACCGTATCAGATGGTACAAGCGGCGAGTGGAGCGGTACACTCAGAATCGCATATTCCAGAGTGATGAGAGGTGGGTGTATAGGACTTGGGAGCGACCGGACCAAGGTGTGACTGATACGCACCTGCCGGATGATGATGCCATGTGTTCGTTTTGGCGCAGCATCTGGTCGGTGCATGTTAGTCACACTGAGGGCGATTGGGCTCGGGAGGTTGAGCGAGCGTGTGATCCAATACCAGAAATGGGGGCAATAACCATCGGCCCCGCAAGACGTAGCTCGTGCAGTTCGTCCGTTGCCTTATTGGAAATCTCCAGCCCCGGACGGGCTGCATAATTTCTGGATTAAATGGTTTCAGAGATCGCACGTTCGCTTGGCGTCCCAGTTCCAGTCAGCCTTAGAGTCGTTGCCCCAATTCCTAACAACTGGAATAATCCACCTGCTCCATAAATCAGGTAGTACTACGGAACCCAAAAATTATAGGCCGATCATTTGTCTACCAACGGTCTAAAAAGTTCTTACATCCATTTTGAGAGCTAAAATTAACGAACATATTGACAAAAATTTTATCATGTCTGCCTCTCAAAATGGATGTAGGAACGGGTCTCGTGGTACTAAGGAGCTACTCCTCATTGATATGGCCATTAACCAGCAGGTTCGTCGTTCCCGAAGGGATATGTCAACATGTTGGATAGACTATAAGAAGGCCTATGATTCTGTGCCACATACATGGCTCATGAGGGTGTTGGAGTTGTATAAAGTTTATACAACTCTGTGCACCTTCCTAATGTCGTGTATGGGGCAATGGAGGACGGTCCTTCGCTATCCAGGATGTCGACAAATCAGAGAGAATAGCGAACCGATAAGGATCGAGCGAGGTATATTTCAGGGCGATAGTCTGAATCCACTGTGGTTTTGTTTGGCCTTGAACCCTCTAAGCACGTTGCTGGAGGGTTCAGGTTTGGGCTATCGGTTAAGAAGAGGAGGTCAGGTTATATCTCACCTCCTTTACATGGATGATCTGAAACTCTTTGCCCCCAATAATTTGCGACTGATGGAGCTACTGAAAGTAACAGAAACTTTCAGTAGTGCCATCAGGATGGAATTTGGTGTGGACAAATGTGCAGTCATTCATGTGAAGCGAGGGGAGATTATGGAATCCGTGGGAACCCAACTCTCGGATTCCATACGCCTTAAGTAGTATATTATTGGGCATTCTGGACCACTTTTCGCTCGGCGAAACGAGTTCGCCATCGCTCCGGTGGTCCAGAATGCCCAATCGTGAACGGTCGACACGGACCATTTGACAGTGCCTCAGAATGTCCAATAATACACAATCGACTTGACTGACACAGTGATTCAAGACGCTCAATAATCAAGAATCGACTAACCGGTTCAGTTTACCATGGTATTCTATCACTGAGCATTGTTAATAGTTTAAAACTCAAACAAGCATGAGAACAGACTATTTAGTGTTTGCTGACGTAATATTATTTATAAATGTGAATGTAACAAATTAATTGACTCATTATTAATCTATTTGTTTCATGTGTAACTATGAAGTTTGTCAAACAACCACAATCATTACATGTGAAAACAGTGTGCATTGAGCCTCAAAATACTGGTTCTCGTCATGGAGAGCTACTACCTACCTCTGTACGTTGCATTATTTGCGGGCCTTCCAATTGTGGAAAAACTAATTTGTTAATAGGTCTTCTCATACATGAGAATGGATTAAGATTTCAAAATGTTTATGTTTATTCGAAAACTGTACATCAACCCAAATACATCTTCTTAGAACAAGTTTTACAAAGGGTTTCTGGTGTCTCATTCCAGAAATATCATGGTAATGCGGAAGTACTGAGTGTCCAGGAGGCAAAACCTAATTCTGTGATCATATTTGATGATGTTGCTTGCGAAAACCAAAACAATATGCGTGATTACTTTGCGATGGGAAGACACAAATGTATTGATTGTTTTTACCTTAACCAGGCATATAGTAAAATTCCTAAACAGTTAGTTAGGGACAATGCTAACTTAATTATACTTTTTAAACAAGATGAAATTAATTTGAAACATATTTATGAAGAACATGTCAACACTGATATGACATGGCTAGAATTTCGTGAAATGTGTTCAAAAATATGGAATGAACCTTACAGTTACGTAGTCATTAATAAGGATTGTTCCAAAAATAAAGGATGTTACAGAAATAAATTTGACACATTTGTAATATTTGATTAAAATAATTAATATTTAAGTATCTTACCTTTGCAATATTATTAATCATTAAACAACGCTTAATCTATCAAGATCTAAAAATGGAAAAATCATTAAAAAGACAAATTGTTGATGCTGCAGAAGCTGTTAAGAAAAAAATACGAAAAATGAAAGACATTGAGATTGATAATAAACATACACTGGAGTCAGTGTTCAAGCCTGTAACAGACCCACTCAACCTTATTGCAAATGCAAGCCAGCAACCGCCTCGTTTACATACCACGGGAAATGAAGAAGCAGATACTTCATTTACTGATTCGGCTTCTCAGAAAGGAAACCTGAGTAACGTCGACAACGACTATGAATCTGACAAGGAAAGTGATTTTTCGTTTCAATCATTAGTTGAAAATAAACAGGGTGATACATCCTCTTGGTCAATATCACCAGAAGCACTCGCCGGGGTCCCATATGGTGTTAGAGTGAAGGACGGGAACTTGATGCTAGGTTCAGCTCACATAACAATCAGCGATGAATATATTATCGTGTCTGGGCGCAAATATCAAAATACACCTGGCTTGAAATAGTTGTTGCTAAAGAAAGATGTAGATTTAAGTTTGGTAACCAACTGTGATATGCAACACTATAAGTCAATGCTACTCGATACAAATGCTCATCGACGAGACTATGATTCCAGTAAACCAATAAAAAGTAATAAGGGACAGAAATATTTACAAGTTATTAAGCCACTTTTTAAACTACGAAGTACCATTCAAGACCCTCTGCCGAAGGGAAAAGGAATGTTATTGACAAAAATGTGGAAAAAGAATACAGATTTTGTATATTGGAATGATCCAAATGAACTAGTGAATAGGTTAAAATTACTGATAGCTTCTCGAGATGCTGGTAACACTGGAGTAAACAACGAAATTATATCTATCATTGAAGAATTGCGTGAAAATAAAATTATAAATAAATAAATGATTTTTAAAAATGTATTCATTTTATTGTTAACCTTCCATTAATATACATCTAAATATGAACGTAGACAAATTTGGACATCATTGGAAACATTCTGGCCAAATAGAAAAAATCAAGATCTTTTTCTTTGTGTAGTACCTACTGTTGTAAGTTCAACGATAATCGGGTTAGATGAGTCTTTCGATTTTATCCTGTAGATGTCCTTTACACAATTTCGGTCAACTTGAGCATTAATATTTTGTCCAACTAGTTCAAACAAGGTACATAAATCCTGCTTAGTTTCACCAGCCTTTTTCGGCACGTTGCGAATTTCGATTCCTGTTGATCTTGACTTGCGCTCAAGATATTTGAGCTTATCTTCAAGGGTTTCTATCGTTTTTTTGTCCACTCGACTCTCAGACTCCAGCTGTGTAATTCTAGATAAGAATTCATCATACTTGTTTGACATGAGCTCCACACTTAATGTCAATTTGCTATTTTGCTCTTTAAGACTATTAATCGATGATTGTAGCTCTTCAAACCTAGCCGCCTGGTCCTTTGAAAACAACGCGAACATCTCCTTAATGACGTCAGAACTACAAGAATCATTTTCATCAATTTTCCTCTTTTTCCTTTCTGTTATATTCTCCAACATCGAACGTAAATCTGGCGCTGAATCATAATGTTGAATCCCCACAGTAGTAGAAGATCCGCTTTCAGCAGCTTCCTCCTTGTTTACGTTAGAGTTTTGCGGCAGAGGGGAGGTCGGAGGCGGCGTTCGATTTAATGGCATCTTCAAAACTTGGTAAGTTTGGCCGCACGTAAATATAACACGGAACGAGCCCACAAGCGAACACACGCTCAGAATCACGGAGTAAACGGGATGGCAATTATGGCGACTGTCCTGCTTCCCCGAGTAGGCGTGGCGCGACCGTGAGTCGGGTCAACGGCGCATGAGCAGTGTAGCGGCCGTTCGAGAATAAAATATATTATTTTATTATCTTTACGCAAGATTGACCACTCTAACTTTACGGTTACGGGATAAAGTGTTATGTACTATCGAGCAAACTTCCGCAAGCTCACCTTTAAGGCGATAATCGCCTGGCACGGCTCTGGACTCGATCGCCGTATGCATGCGTTTTGACCAATAAAAAGGAAGCGTGTTTTAGTTGTGTTGATCGGAATACAATGATGTGTAGAAGTTGACACTCACACTAGTGTGTAGAGGCGCACATTAGTGAGCTGCGTTCCCTAGTTTGTGGGATGTTTTTTTCAATGGACACAAATTCTAATTGTCGTATCGGTTTCAAACTATGATACGGCCAGCGTGAACTCTTTATAAATTACTAGCGGCTCTTGCCGCTTTCGCAAGGGTGGACGTTTATTTTTATACATTTTGGGATAAACGTAGAGTAAATGTCTTTATGCAGGAAATAAGTAGTTTTATTTTTTTTTAATTACCATTATATTTTTCACGGCGTTTTTTTTCTATTAGTATTTTGTCTAGCTTGACATTTTTAAATCCGTAATATCTTTTGATTGGAATGTCCGATTTCAATGTTTCAAAAACTAATCTACAGGTATTTAAACAGTCTTCAATACGAGATGTTTTATTTGAATAAGTATTAATACAAAAGGTATGGATAACATGGTTTGATTTTGGTCGGTGATTTCTATCAACTTTTAACATGTAAAAAAGTAGTTATAGTGGCATAACTATAATATTTGGACATTTTCGCGAAGTATTTTGTAGATTATTTTATTTTGTAAAATGTTTGTATGTTCTTTAATATTGTAGAACATTTTTTTGTTCTATCATCAGTAGTTTCCGCAGCGCATGCGTTGGAAAACATTTTAGGGCAATTTTTTTTACACCTTAGGGTCAAGTCACACCGGAATGTCAGCGCAGCGGCCGGCAGCTTGCCTGCAAACCATTTTCAACTTTATCTCTAAACGTCAAGGCATAGTATCGCTTCGGAGGTCATCGGCTCGCAGAGCCGCGCGGCGTCACGAGTTGCCAGTCGACGTATGCAAATCTTTAAGCGATACTATGTCTTGACATTTACAGATAAAGTTGAAAATGGTTTAACAGCGAAACTGCCTTCCGCTGTGCTGCCATTCCGGTGTGACTCGGCCCTAGGATACCTTATTGAAGTTTTAGTTGGGATCTCTAATTTTTTCAACGAATAAATATAGCTTATGTTACTCAGGGATAATGTAGCATTCTAATGAATGGTGAAAGAAATTGGTTTAGTACTTTTTGAGTTAATTCGTTACAAACAAACAAAAATACAAATCTTTTCTCTTTATAATATTATTATGATTGTTGACAAGAAGTAATTTCGTACTCATAGTAATATAATATGTTTGGCGTAGAAAATGTATTATTGGTATAACTTTATTTTAATTAGAAAGTATCAACATTCCACAAAAAAATATTTTGTACTAAGATATGTAAACTAAAGAGTGTCTTTTTAGGTTTGAATTTTTTTTTTATACATACACTAATGGGTACACCTCTGCCTAATCCTTCAGGGATTATTTATTTTATATAGTTATGTATTTAAATATTTCATCTGTATAGTAAGAAATGTTTGTATGATAGGCTACCGGTTTTAGTCTTAGTGTGATATATGCACTGGTTGCTTGTGGGTTGTTTAAAATTCACTTAGGATGTCCCTTAAAAAAAAAACAATTCAAATTCAAACTATAATTTATTTTATAACTACAGATATATTAAAAATTAGCATTAAATAAAAATTTACATATTATTTAACATACTTGTCTTGCCACGCAATCAGCCTAACAGATTGTTCATATGAGGTAACAAATAACACAACTATAATAATATCTAATTATTAACATAAAAATATTAAAATATATTTTTTAAATCATACATATCTTTTATTAATAAATTATTTTATTTTAGCACACATACACATATTATACATTACTCTTACTTTATTACATTATTTATCAAATACTAGCTGTCTCCCGCGGTTCACCCGTGTCTTTGGTTACTGCTCCGTGATGAGCATGATATTTACAACCTGTTCCAGAAATGCGTAGCCACATTTAAAGGTGATGATCTGCAGTATCTGATAGAGAGCCTATACACATATCAAACTATACTGAGTTTTGGTGTTACTTTGCCTCATCCAATAAATCGATATATTCGGAAAGTTATCGAAAACTTAGGACAGTTTATTTTGATATATATGTGTATAGACGTATTGTGTATGTGTTAAGTATGAGCACCCATTTATGGAACACGTTGTATAGTTTATAATATTCCTCATAAATCTAGCTATCATATATTATACAAAAATAATGACTATATTATATTATCACAATAGCACTGATAGTTCCAGATATTAACGCGATTAACAAACAAACAAAAAAATCTTTAGCTTTACAATATTATTAGTATACACATTCATTTATATTAATTATATAGGTGACTTAAAAATAATTGGCACAATCATTTGACAAAATAACATGATGACAATCATTATTATGGAATTAGAATAATACAAATTAGAATGATATACACTAAAATACGGGGTGTAAAAAAACACATCACATAGCCGTTAACTACGCATGCGCATCAAACTTAGTAATATTACATACACAATAATATTGGTAGAACAAGTAGGTATCTTTCGGTTTCATTAAATATCTCTTTACACCCTTTACACCACTGTGAAATTTTAATGTGTTTTTCCTGCAGCGAAATGATATTATCTTGTTAGAAAAATTCATTTTTTTATTAAAATAAAATTGTGATTAAAAAAAAATTCAAAGTGATCTCTTGAACCATTTATTATTATAATGATAATAGGTGTATTTATTTTTATTTTTTGGAAACAAAAACATTTTTAATGTTTAAAGTTTGCTGTATGTTTTGATAGTACTTAACTGAGAGCAAATCATTCTGCCGCGGGGAAACAACCATTAACATTTCAGAATGTATAATATATTATACAGGTGGTCTCAATAGTGACGTCATAGATTAATATATTAGGTTTCTCGTGCCCAGGCTTATTCAAAAATATTCCACGGATGTTTCCCGATTCTTGATTGTTACGAGTTATATATTTTTTTTTAATCTTTTGAAAACATTTATGGGTATAGCTTTAAAAAAAAATGTCTTTTTTACACGCCTTTTTACATTCATGTTGCTTTGAAAATTTATACTTTGAATATAATATATATTTAATAAAAGCTAATATTAAAAAAAAAATGTTTGAAGTAAAAGTTTCGACTGTGTATCACTCGAACGTAAATTCGAAGATGATTATTTTATATCTGAAATAATGTGTCGTAACAATAATAATTGAAAAAAAAATGTAAAATAATCGCATAAAAAAAAGAGTTTTTTGAAGTGGACCCCTTAACTCGAAAACTATCAAGAATCGCAAATCATACATGAGGTATTTTCGAATACCTCTGTGCATGAAGAGACAATTTTTTTAAGGTCACTATTTGGACCATCTGTATGTTAAAATTAAATTATTACGAAAACTAATATTTCGTCGCTGCTCCTCCCGCGTCTATTACAGCATCGCACCGGTTACGCATCGACCTAACCAGGACTTCGCACAAATTGGAACCCCTTAATGTCTCCCAAGCTTGTTCGCAATGGGTGACGAGTGCTTCTTTGGTTCTTTCTGCCCTATTATCCCATTTCTGGACCATTAAACCCCATAAATTTTCAATGGGGTTTAAGTCTGGCGATCGGGGGGGCCATGGCACTGTTTTAATTTGTGGTTGCTCTCGCAACCACTCTCGGACAACTAGCGCACGGTGTATCGGGCAATTATCTTGAAAAAAATAAAATTCTGGCACCTCCATTTCTGGATACACCGTGCGCACAGTTGGCAACATAATATTTTGAAGGACTTCTTTATATGTGTGGCCGTTTGCCCTCCCCGGTATAAAAGCAAGCTCGCCTGGTCCAGCAGCACTCATCCAGCCCCACATATTTACAACAACTCTTCCCGATTCAGCATTTGGGGTTACATTTCGAGGTTCGTATCTTGTGTTATCTATACGCCATAAATTCCGACGACCTTGTTGGCTAGACCTAAAGCTCTTTTCATCGCAAAATATGGCGTAAGAAAAATCGAAGTCTCTGTAGTCCCGAGCGAATCGTACACGAGCAGCTTTTTGCTCCTGTGTCAAAATAATTTTTTTTGCGGGCCGTCTGTGGTGGACTCCAGCTCGATGTAACTCGTTCCGGATAGTTTGCATTGATACTTCATACTCTTGTGCGAAATTGCGAGTAGGTGTGAAAGGGCTTTCTTGAAATGTAGCTAGCATATTTCCTAACTGACCTTCGCTTATAGCCCGAGGTCGAGGTGCACGAACGCGCTGGGTCATATCTTCTCCTTCTTCATATCTTCGCACCCAACGGCGCACCGTGGTTCTCTGTAAAAAAATAATAATAATTAGCATCAAATTGTCACATAATATTGTCACATAAAATATTATGGCAGTCTTAACTTAATCCTTTTGCACACACAAAAGGATTACTAGTTCATAACAAATAAACCCTAACTTTTTAAATATCTATTGTTCTTCTTCACACATTCTTATCTGTATTTTGTATGGGTAGTAAACCACAAACAAATATTTATCTACGGCATTATAGTAAATTCCAATGTTGTGTGAAACTCTCCCAAGCATATTTAAGCTTTATTTTTAACACCATAAGTGCGGTAACCCAATTTGAAAATGCAGTGATGACTTGAAATGAAGAGCCATTGTTTAGGTGTTGAAAGATTTGTTATCGGGTCATAAAAGGCCCGAACAATGTCTTTGAATGTGCCGATATAAAAAAAAGACAGGACAAAAACAAACTTCTTGACTGCATCACTTATTATATTGAAAGTAAAATATTTTGAATATCTAAACGTAATTTCTTATTTAATTATTTCAAAATTGTAATAACATGTTATGTTTTATTTATATTTATCATTAACTAGCGATCCACACCGACTTCGCACAGGTGTTACACATCTTTAAAATTCTTGCCTTTGCTCTAAAATAATATGCATGTGATAAATGATATAAGTATTTGATGAGTGAAAACCATATCAAAATCCGTAAAACATTCAAATATAATATTTATGAATTGAATTACAAGCGATGTTAGCAATGTTTTGTCACAAGTTTTAGGTTTAGCATTGTATTTTTTTCTGAACCAAAATAATATGAATTATTAAACATTTTGTTTGTAAACTACAATTTAATCTGTCAAGCATTGTCGTCGGGCCGATGTCGGCTTTAGAAATAATAACTTTTAATTGCCTCTGTAATTACGGTAACTGAAGAAAAAATTGAGATCTACATATATAATAATGCAAACAATGAAAATATAGCACAGTGAACGAAACCTATACTTGCCCTTAATTTATTTCTATTAACTCTCTCTGGATTTAAAAAAAAATATAACTTACTTGTAAATTCAACTCCAGCGCAATTTGGGATATATTTAATCCTTGTCTATGCAAGACAATGATCTCATTCCTTTCGTCTTGATTGAGGTTTCGGGTTGTCATGGTTATCAGCAAAACACAGCCCACAGTAGTCACAATACACAGTCCAGGACACGAGCAAAGGTCAAAAAGAGTTCCACGATCACAGTCCGGTATACAAAGCAGAGGTCACAGTTGGGCAGGCAATCAGTCCGATAGAAATAAACAGGTCGTAGTAAAATAAAATTGCGAAACGAGAACAGGAAGCGTGAACAATTAGCGAGATGCAAATTGGCACTGGTTAATGGTTGTTAATATTTTTTGTCGCACGCACGCAGTAAGTAAGCACTCACACAAATACTTATTGTCTCTAATTGGGTAGAGCAAGGAAAGGGCGTGGTCTGTCACTAACTGCGCTTCCGCAGAAAAATTTTCTTAAGTGAGCTTGCTTAAGTTTTGCCGATAGTACACTAATGAATAATTTACGCAAGCAATGTGACGGGCGAAGGGGGAATAAATATAAATGATTTACCCCAATTACTTCAAAATCAACCGAAGATGGTGTTATTTGCTGATGACACCTCATTGATTTTTAAGGTAAACAGACGGTCACAACATCTTGACGACGTAAATGATGTTATTCTTCAGGTTCAAAATTGGTTTACGGTAAACAATTTGGTACTTAATGAAAAAAAAACCAAATGTATTCGATTCATTTTACCAAATGTTAGGAATAGCAAATGTGACATCATTCTAAATGGAGAGAAACTGGAATTTACTAATCAAACGGTTTTCCTAGGAATCACGCTAGACGAGAAATTACAATGGGGACCTCACATAACATCTATTGCGGGGCGACTAAGCTCCGCGGCTTATGCTGTTAGAAAGATAAGACGGTTGACAGATGTAGAAACTGCGCGTATGGTCTAATTTAGCTACTTTCACAGCATTATGTCGTATGGTATTTTACTGTGGGGACGGGCTGCCGACATTGAATCCATTTTTATCTTACAAAAAAGAGCTGTTAGAGCCATTTATAATCTACGTCGCTGCGAATCTCTGAAGGAACTATTTAAAAATATAAATATAATGACAGTGCATTGCCAATTTATCTATGAAAATATTATGTATGTAAGAAAAAACCAACATATTTTTAATAAAGTAAGTGATAGACTTAGTATTAATACCAGAAACAAAGACAAAATAGCTCAACCATATTTTAGATTGTCTAAATTTCATAAATCTTTTATGGGGTACTGTGTTAAGTGGGTCCATATTGGCTCACCTAAAGTTCTTTACCCGAAATTGTACTTCCTAAGGATTTGTAATCCGAATGATCACTCTTCCTAAAAATTTTCATCCTAAAGTTTTCATTCATACTATTTGTAGTGCTACCGGCGATGTTCATAACACTCATGTTTCCGAAAATTGTTATTCATAATATCATTAATGTAAATATATTTAAACTCCTGTACTACTGTTTTTTATCATAACGCTTCTGTCCCTAAACATAATTACCATAATATTTTCACTCATACTCGGAAAGAAACATTTACCAAGTGTAATAAAAAATATATGTGGATAGAAAATGATATTTATAGTTTTAATTTGAGGGTATGATTATTATTTGGGGGTATGCTTTACATAACGTACTGAATTGTGTCTATTGCTAAGTTCAAACCTACTGCGCGTGCGTGCAAGCAAGCATGCAGCGCGCAAGCAACCATGCAGCATGCAAGCAAGCATGCGGCATGCAAGCAAGCATGCAGCGTGCAAGCAAGCATGCAGCGTGCAAACAAACATGCATCATGCAAGCAAGCATGCAACATGCAAGCGATCATGGAACATGCAGCAGGCATGATTTCTGTCACGGCTTCGGCGTTGCGGGGCTCCGGCGGTCCCACGCGAGCTTATCGTCGCAGATGGTATTCACGCTCACCACCGCAGCTTCGGCTTGCTGGCCGGCAAGCCGGCCAGCCTCAGCCGCGGCGGCGGGCGTTAAAACCACCTGCTCCTCAGCTCACGGGCCGCCTCGCCCCTCCGCGCCTACGCGGATTTAAATTACACTCTAGGGGTAGGGCAGACAAGACTACGGGGAGTCGGTTTCGCAGCGATTCGTTTCTGTCATTAACTTTTGTAGCACAACATATTCACTTTTTAAGACAATATTTTAGTTATTGTCTATTTATATATATTTTCGTTGAAATAAATTCCATGGAAAAATACACTGAACAAACAATATTCGTTAAAAAATAATTCTACCGTTTGATAAGTTTGTTAAACAAAAAAATGTGAATAAAAATTCATTGAATTGTGTTTCTGTGAAATATGTTTCATTGAAGTAATTAGTCTTTGAAACAATAATAGTCGAAATAAAATTACAAGAACCAAATATGATATGAAACATTTTCTGGAAAACGAAATTCTATGAAATTTCTGTCTGCGAAACAAGGGGACACCGTTATAATTGTTATGTGAAAATAAAGTTACGCAAAATTAATGTATGTCTATAGTACTGATTATTATGAATAAAAAGAAATCTAAACAAAAAAGATATGACTTTGAATAATAGTGTAAGAGATGGTTATGTTGAGAAAATATAGGAAAACAAATAAAAGTATAATAGATGTTTATTGCTACTGACATTATGAAGTTGAATGCTTCGGATTATGAACATTAGAGATAGAGTAGTTAGGAATTGTGATTGTTAGGATGAAAAATGTTAGGAAGAACATTTTCGGATTTCCAATTATCGGAGTTAAAAATTTAGGTGAACTTTGGCGCACCCGTGATAACCACGTACCACGTACCTTCTGTGGCTTTGACAAAAGCCGTTTGAAATTAAAAAATATATCTTTGCGAGTCGTTGCACACACCCAATTACCTACAACAAGAAATATTATTCACAAAGGAATGTAATCACATAAGTTAAAACAACTAGTGAAGGTAAATACAAAATATTTAAATAACGGGTAATTAAAAAATATATCAAAAATGCAACATCAACAGTGTCAACAATATATTTAAAGTAACGACAACTTACAGTTCAAAACAAAATTTGAACTAATTTGAAAATGTAGGTACCTATCACTTTATCGAAATACGCAACTTCGCGCCACACAAACAAATTTCACTCTTAAACAAACATTGATCATCTATTGCACCATCTCTCGCGCATCTCACACATAGATATATAATCCCGGCTTTTCTGTTCATACATTTTCGCCACAATCGGCGGCCGGTGTGCGAAGAGTATTAACACAATTTGTAGGCAAAACTATCAGATCTCAAAAGCCACATAAGAAGCCGATGAGTGCGACCGAGATAGCAATATATATACGCTCAGTCACATGGCAAGACTGTTACGTTGCGAAATGAATGAATGAATGCGGCCAATATACGATCGAGTAGCATCGACTGTCACGCGCGCTATTGTTTATTGTTGTCAATTCTTATGAGATTCAATACCTACTTAGAGATATTTTCTTTTTGTACTTTATATATCGACACCTCCTACGTAGAGTATCGTAATCAACAAATTTAGATTTTTTACTTTTCTTCATTTTCATACTTCTAAACATGAGGACTAACGTCTACAATTATTAAAACTTTAGTATTTCTAATAGAAGGCCTCTTTAATTAGACTGCAAAATGTCGTATATTCACTATTGTCCGAGTACAAAATCGTATACTGCACTACCGATACAATGCGGGGGGGCGGGGAGACGCTCGGCACGCGCGGGCGCCTCGTATCTAACAGAAGCGACAGAATACGCGGGGGAGACGCACGCTCGTCGCGCGGCGAATGCATTTCTATATTATTGTTGTTTTTACGTTAATTCTTAAGTTACATATACTCGAAATAAGTTAAAATGTCATCTAGAGCACAAATTATTCTTGATCTCATAACAAAAGACAAAAAAAAATATACAACACGAAAAAAAGGAACCGTTCAAAATTTAAATTATGAAAACAATAATATGGTTAAAACAACGCCTGTCATTGAAGAACCTGAGAGAAATGAAGGTATGTATTATTCTGTATTGTTATTTGAAGTGAATTATGTGTTTTTTAAATAAACGTAATAATTTGCATGATTACCGATGTATAGTATCGTATGTTATATTTACTATAGTTTACGTTGTTTTAACGAGTAAAAAAAATATAGTATGTATTAGATAAGATATTTTACACCGGAACCGAATTAAAAATTATGTCGGAACATGCACATACCATGTTTTACGTTAGCGTTTTAAATTGTTTTTTTTGTCGTATGTACTACTTCCAATAGATTACTTCGTTAAATTATGTAACTTACTACACTATACGTGTCAATAAATCTTCAAATTTAACAAATTACATTTTCTTTTTACAGAATCACCTATGCCAGTGGATGCAGATATGGATGCTATTGACCGAATGATGAATTTATTGTCGGATTCAGATGTAGGTGACAATAACATCCGTCAAGGTAGGTACCTAAAAATCGCCAATACTTTAGTACTTATTTAAAAAAAAAACTGTTTTTTGTTACCTATTTATGCACTACTATGTTGTGATAAATAATTTGTCAACCGTAAATAGTTATTTTTTTTTTTAGGTTTGGAATCAGAAATCATTTTAAATTTTGATATAAATTCCGAAGATGCACTCAAAGTTACTGACATAGAAGAGAATGGGACAAAAGAAGGGGAACCATATCAATTTCCTGGTAGGTATATAAACATGAAATTCATAAATTATATTATGATTCAATAGGTACACAATATTAACTTAACAATTTATTATTTTTAGAATCAATCGAGGATAATAGTAACCGGTCCAATGAAAATAACACACCCATTCCATCCCCAGAGTGTGCTACAAACCATTTAGACTACGATTGTAGTAACTACTTCTGTCCTTGGTATATTGAGAATGCTATACAAGAACCGCATTCAGTAATTTCATCCACTACCGATTTACTATCTACACCCCAGGCGAACACCCCGTTGTCTTCATTTTCCGAATCGACGCCGAGTTGTTCTAGAAAACGAAAAAAGATATAACAAAATTCCTAGTGATATATTGCAACTAAGTGAAAGAAAATTTAAAACATATATTAAAAGTACACTCTGTAAACAAGCATATTACAGTTTAGAGGATTATACCCATGATAATAATGTTACAACTATGCCGACCCGCCAAGACGCTGGCAACATTGTCGGCGTGCCCTCGCCACTGTCAAGCCCATCCACGCACTTCAACCAAGACGCTGGCAACATTGTCGGCGTGTCCTCGCCACTGTCAAGCCCCGCCACGTACTCCAAGACGCCATGACGGGAAATAATCTATAAATGAGCTTGCACGTCTCATTCTCACTTACTTTCGGAGAGCACATAAAGACGGTGCGTTCGCGCGCCGCTTTCGCTCTCGGTAGGCTCTACTTCATGTTGAATGCACGCAGCAAATTGTCACTCAAGTGCAAATTGCGCATTTACACGGCGTGCATTCGTCCCATCATGACGTACGCCTGTGCTGTATTCGCACACGCGAAACCATACCGTCTCCATAGGATGCAGACCCTCCAAAACCGTTTCTTGCGAAGAATCACAGGAGCCCCTTTTACCTTCGCAACGAGAACCTCCATCTCGATTTAAAAATACCCACCATCCAGCAGTTCATGAAAAGCTCCGCCAAGCGCTTCTTCGACACTGCTGAGAAGCACTCTAACCCGTTAATCGTATCGGCCGCCCGGTACACTCCCTCCCGTATTAGTAAGACTCGACGACCGAGACATACTCTGACCGACCCTGACGATGCTATTACTCTCCTGCAGGAGAGCAATAAGGCCACCAGTACAGTTAAGAAACACAGACACAGACGCCGTCATTCCGTCCTCGCCGCCGAGGCCCGCCGCGACGACCCCGTACGTCCCCTCCCCGACCCTTGCTCGTGCCAGCCCACGCCGCTGAGCCTGTAGTTTTAAATTCGTCCCTAAATAATGGAAATCCGATCCAGCCTGTCCCTTTGCTGTCCTCTCCCAGCGACGCCCTAAGCCGAGGCTCGTACCCCACAGGGGGTGCCCTTAGCGTGTAGTCGCTTAGTTTGTAAGCTATTTTGCCCTGGCTGGAGGCCCTAAAAATAATATTTTTTAAGGCACCACAGGAAAGTCCGGTTAAGCAGCCGACAACCTCCTAGGTTGACCTGCGAGATGCCAATCCGAAAAAAAAAAAAAAAACATTCTTACTCTCTTTCTTTCGGAGACTGCTGACTAGGTCGAACCTCTGTCAATTTAATATTTGATTGCTTTTTCTGCTGATCATTAAACCCGATAAGTATACCCAATCTTGATTTATATAATTCCTAAGTTTAATAACTTAATTAAATAAAATGATGATTGTAGTTTAATATCTATGAACACTAATTAGCGATTGCTGATTTGCTTCTTGTGTGAATAAGTTGCTGTTATATCAAGTGTCTACATAATTAAAATAAGTTACATAGATTGTATTGCATTTTATTTGTTATAAACCCTGTGTCTAATCCGTTGTTACAATAATGCTTGGAAACATGCTGGTCCGGGCTCCATAGGACAATTTACAGTCTAGACAAAATCAAACTGATTGCTAATCAAAACTACTTAATCTATACTTAATATATATATGTCGGATCGTCAGGTGCGATCGAGGAGGAGTGCCGAGCGGTATAGTACATCGTCAGGACTATAGGCGTTCCCATTATCCCATTATCGATAAACAAGACCTGTAAAAACAATTACACACTATTAGTAAAGAAAACATAATACAAATTGTAATCAGTAACAAGAATAAAGTAAGTTAAAGGTACAGCAACAATACAGTTAATCGAACAGACCATTAAGGTTTACAGTTCGTACAGCAGCCTAAGCCACCCAATGATAAACGAACAAACCCTTAAGGTCTATAGTTCGTACAGTAGCATAAGCCACCCAAATACAACGTGTATCGCTCGCTAGCAGCAAGCCTATACAGCTATGTGAATATACAGCAGCGCTGTACCAGGTAAACCGACAGTATTGTCGGGAGCAGGAACTCTTTACTGAGTCGAATCCGAGGATCGACTGCCATACTTACGGAGTGCACGCTCTTTTATAAGGCGATGCCCCCCACCTTGCAACCTCTCCATACAAGTCTGTCCATGCGCACGGAAGTGCGTCACGCGTTTACTTGATACAAAACACTAAAATGTGCTGAATCTAATAAGATCTGTAATCAAATAACACAATGATAATTGTCATGAATAAACAATAGTGATTTTATAAAGTAATTCGTTTTACATTCAAAGTAATGTGTCAACAATTATTTTGAATAAAACCATCGATAATAATTATCGAAATAAAGTAACTACAAATCAGTGTGCACACACAATAAATCATGTTTCGAATTAATAGACAATAATTGATAGTAAAATCACATAAATTAACAATAAGAAACACAAATCATAACAAATTTAGTTAACACCCACAATGTGATTAATAAACTGTCTCCGACACGGCCAGACTGACATTCTACACGTCCTCGTGTAGTTATAAAGTTCTTGGTAAATATCGATCGGCCTTTCTGACAAAAAGCTTTAATTAGCAAAAGGCATATTGCAAAGAAAAATCCTGAATTAGTCCTGAAGTAAAATCATTAGCAAAATTTGCATCATAACCAGTCAAAATAACCATACTGTTACAGACAATACATAGCTCAACAAATCAGCCGAAATCACACCATGGGATTCGACAAGTAACTTTAAGTTGAATAGACAACCCGCATAGGCGTCAACATAGACAACCCGCATAAGCGTCAAGTTCAACATTCAAATCCAGGAGTCAACATAGACATCCGAATAAAAGTAGAGACATAGTCTCCCAGCCGAATTCACACCATGGGAATCGACAAGTAGCTTGAAGTCGAATAGACAACCAACATAGGCGTCAAGTTCAACAAACAAACCCAGGAGTCAACATAGACATCCAAATAAAAGTAGAGACATAGTCTCCCAGCCGAATTCACACCATGGGAATCGACAAGTAGCTTGAAGTCGAATAGACAACCAACATATGCGTCAAGTTCAACAAACAAACCCAGGAGTCAACATAGACATCCAAACAAAAGTAGAGACATAGTCTCCCAGCCGAATTCACACCATGGGAATCGACAAGTAGTTTGTAGCTGAATAGACAACCAACATAGGCGTCAAGTTCAACAAACAAACCCAGGAGTCAACATAGACATCCAAACAAGAGTCAACATAGACATCTTGTCAATTAAGCTATGGTATGTCAGCAGCAGATGATTATTATCAGTGTCAACACTGACATCATTAAAATTGAATGGACATTCAGGCATTTTTCATACATGATCAAGACTAAATTTTACTGGCACTCAAAGATTTCAACCAATATCATATTGGATCTGCAAGAAGTACGAAGTTTCCAACGAAGTCTCCAACTTTAACCTTCGGCACCCAGGGCTGCTTGTTTTCTTGCACGGGACCGATTTACTTCTATCTCCACACTGTCAACAGGTGAAACAATTGTTAAACTATTAAACAGTTGTATTATGAAAGAAATACAGCATTGGTCAATAACATTAACTCGTGTAATGATAGCACTATTTTTTCGGTCATATTAACTGCAAAAAATGAAATTAAAAATCTCACAGCATACTATGATTGATCCAGTATCACATGAAAGCTCTAAACCCTAGCAACCAACTATTTCTACTTCTCTTAGAATTTGTTCGGTACATATTATCCCATCAAAGTCACAGAATTCATTTCAATTAAACCATCTACAGGCAATGTTGTATTGTCCAAGAGTCAGTTAACCATAGTTCATCACAATTATTAACCGTACAAGAATACGTTTGCCAGTACACTTTTCAGCAAATGTCTCAGCATTGTGAGAATATTCCCAATGATTAAAAAATAACAATAAACCATAACCCTCAAAATTAACTGATTTTCATTACTAAATCACGCCACGCGCCGTTACGGTCACCCTGCATCTTCACACGTCCTTGGGTGAATAGTTTATTACATCATCTGTAAATAATCAGAAAAGAGCTCAAGTAAACAGCTTAACGTCCGGTCATTCTGATCAATTTAAAACAAACACTACAGACCTGATAACACAAAACAAGTTTAGTATCTTACCACACATGTCATGTCATTACCTTATTACCACACATGTCATGTCATTACCTTATTACCACACATGTCATGTCATTACCTTATTACCACACATGTCATGTCATTACCTTATTACCACACATGTCATGTCATTACCTTATTACCACACATGTCATGTCATTACTTTATTACCTCACAACACATGTCATTACCTTATTACCTCACAACACATGTCATTACCTTATTACCTCACAACACATGTCATTACCTTATTACCTCACAACACATGTCATTACCTTATTACCTCACAACACATGTCATTACCTTATTACCTCACAACACATGTCATTACCTTATTACCTCACAACACATGTCATTACCTTATTACCTCACAACACATGTCATTACCTTATTACCTCACAACACATGTCATTACCTTACCTCACAACACATGTCATTACCTTACCTCACAACACATGTCATTACCTTACCTCACAACACATGTCATTACCTTACCTCACAACACATGTCATTACCTTACCTCACAACACATGTAATTACCTTACCACAGAACACATGTAATTACCTTACCTCACAACATATGTCATTACCTTACCACAGAACACATGTCAACAATCAGGGGGTACACATTTACTTTTCAGATATTTTAATCTCTCATGGCATAATAATTATGATACTATGATTTGAATAAGCATTCAGTATTACATGAAACTTCACTTTATATTGACCATACAAGTAAGTTTGCCACACATGTATCAGTAATGAAAGTAGGTACATTCAAACCCAGAGTCATAACAAAATGGAAGCGTCTCACCAGATAGTTGTAGAACATCACATCAGTGGTGGGTACATCACACTTATCTTATCACGGACTTCAACTTATTACGGATGATTAGTTGCTCGAAAACCGACTCAAAGTAGTAGTACTCACTCGAACCTCCCGGCTGTTCTCCGGTAGTCACTAAAGTGACATACTATTGTACCTGGTTTGAACGATAACTAGGGAAGCCATGCGGAAGCATTAAGAGGCAATCCCACTTCTGATGTCGGATCGTCAGGTGCGATCGAGGAGGAGTGCCGAGCGGTATAGTACATCGTCAGGACTATAGGCGTTCCCATTATCCCATTATCGATAAACAAGACCTGTAAAAACAATTACACACTATTAGTAAAGAAAACATAATACAAATTGTAATCAGTAACAAGAATAAAGTAAGTTAAAGGTACAGCAACAATACAGTTAATCGAACAGACCATTAAGGTCCCACAGTTCGTACAGTGGCCAAGCCACCCAATGATAAACGAACAAACCCTTAAGGTTTACAGTTCGTACAGCAGCCTAAGCCACCCAATGATAAACGAACAAACCCTTAAGGTCTATAGTTCGTACAGTAGCATAAGCCACCCAAATACAACGTGTATCGCTCGCTAGCAGCAAGCCTATACAGCTATGTGAATATACAGCAGCGCTGTACCAGGTAAACCGACAGTATTGTCGGGAGCAGGAACTCTTTACTGAGTCGAATCCGAGGATCGACTGCCATACTTACGGAGTGCACGCTCTTTTATAAGGCGATGCCCCCCACCTTGCAACCTCTCCATACAAGTCTGTCCATGCGCACGGAAGTGCGTCACGCGTTTACTTGATACAAAACACTAAAATGTGCTGAATCTAATAAGATCTGTAATCAAATAACACAATGATAATTGTCATGAATAAACAATAGTGATTTCATAAAGTAATTCGTTTTACATTCAAAGTAATGTGACAACAATTGTTTTGAATAAAACCATCGATAATAATTATCGAAATAAAGTAACCACAAATCAGTGTGCACACACAATAAATCATGTTTCGAATTAATAGACAATAATTGATAGTAAAATCACATAAATTAACAATAAGAAACACAAATCATAACAAATTTAGTTAACACCCACAATGTGATTAATAAACTGTCTCCGACATATATATATATACATTATATTTAATTCTTGCTCTGGTTCACACACTAGTTCATAGTTTGTTGAAATGTAAGGAGTTGTTGTCTACTTTTTCAATAATTATAAATAATAATATGTGAACACTATGTATCTATGTATACAATTTGGCTGTCGTTCTTAATCTTGTAATACTTTGTACATACTTCAATATAGTGTTTTTTTATGCAGGGTCCATCGTGTTCACGTATAGTTATATAACTATAAACTGTAAATGCAAAATATTGTACACATTTTTTTTAAAAGAGCAAGTATGGAGTTTATTGCCCATTCTTCTCCATACGAAACTACCTTTTGGAAGGGGCAACTAGAATCAACTTTTTTTTTTTTATGACGTTCAAAAGTGCCTTTAATTGTCTAATTAAAATAAATGATTTGACTTTGACTTTGGGTATTGTTTTTAAGTTTTCAATTACATAATATATTAATGTTATTTTCTTTTAATAAATATTATATTATAAGGATTGTTATTCCGTATTTTATTTTGGTATTTTGCTCGCAGTGTCACACGCTTTCCCTTAGAAACCTATCCTTTACCTATGTCCTCTGATACCTATACTTACCCTGTTCACAATAAGATTAGACATTTACACAAAACTTTTTTACAGTCCGTTCAACCGATTTTGACTTATAGTGCGTTGGTAGCATGACAAATGGCAACTGCAGTAAACAGTTCGCGACTGATGCCTCTTTGTTTTGTTTCGACTGATGCCTTTTTGTTTTGTTTACAGTTGTTCAATAAACAAATTCCGGCCAGGCAGGGTGACACGACAGAGGAAAAACACGAAAGCTCCGCCACCCGCGCGTCTGTACCAGGAAGCAAAGTTATATTGCTACAGAGGAAATCAATTGGGGTATATTTTAGTATCGAACAAAATCCTGTTCAACTCACGGTCAGCGTAAACTGAGCAGCTTTGTTTATGAGTTGGTAATGAAGTAAGATAATATTAATCAGCGCATTGTAATATTGTGTGAGTCTTTGAAATGCCAATACGGTGTTTGCATAAGTTATTGTTGCACTATAAGTTTGTTTTAAGCAATTATTGTTAATAATTATCTTTATACAAATAAATAAAAAGTGTATGTTTGAAAGTAGGTACTTACATTAAAAACTAAACATTTTTTATTAAAATTGTTGTCTGTTTGTTCTGGAAAATCTCTGAAACGGCGGACCCGATTTTAACGGGACTTTCACTGGCAGAGCTGATGTTAAAAGCAGTAAATTAGGCTACTTTTATTTTAGAAAAAAAAAATAGGTGTTACGTGCAAAAAAAATTAAACCCCCGCTGACAACCGACAATCATGTGGATGAAGACGCGGGCATTAGCTAGTATGTACAGTCAGCAAAAGAGATAGGTATGCAGGGTTGTCTGATATAGCTAAAGTTTACTTAGAAACTGATGAATGTTTTTGAATGAAATTTAATTAAATCATTGAAATCTTTATTCTCTATTAATTTTATTTTATTTTATTCAAAAACATCCATCAGTTTCTAAGTAAACTTTAGCTATATCAGACAACCCTGCATACCTATCTCTTTTGCTGATTGTATATATAAAAGGCAAACCTGACTGCCTCACTGACGTACCAACGCACAGCCAAAGCTACTGGAAACGAACGTGAAATTTTGCACACTTTTTTCGTTTATGATGTAGGCGAGCACTAAGAAGGGATTAGGAAATTCTACCTCTAGGAGAGAAAAGGGAGGGAGTTGTATGAAAAATCTTATTATAACACGCTTATATTAGCTTTTATTATAGTTATTAAAATTTAAACCAACACCACCTATATTTATTTTCAAACCACTTAACCGAATTAAATATAATATATACAAAGCTTCAAAATAAATATTAACACATAATATGTACAATGGCGGGCTCACAGGGCATCGAAAAACTCGTCCGCATCGCTCTCAATGGGACAAGTGCCCAAAAGGCTAGCAGCACTACCACGTTATTAAAATTCGTTAACCATCATTAACTGGTGGATTCCAAATAACAAACTTCTTATTTCAAAATTATTTTGTACCCTTTCAGTTCGGATTGCAATTAAAGCGTGTTTTTCTAGTTTTTTTTTAAATTATTATTTAGATTAATCAACTTGAAATTTGGCACGAATTTGACGTTGAGTAAATATATTTATTTATTATTTATTTATGTCGGATCGTCAGGTGCGATCGAGGAGGAGTGCCGAGCGGTATAGTACATCGTCAGAACTATAGGCGTTCCCATTATCCCATTAGGGATAAACAAGACCTGTAAAATTACACACTATTAGTAAAGAAAACACAATACAAATGGTAATCAGTAACAGGAATAAAGTAAGTTAAAGGTACAGCAACAATACAGTTAATCGAACAGACCATTAAGGTCCCACAGTTCGTACAGTGGCCAAGCCACCCAATGATAAACGAACAAACCCTTAAGGTTTACAGTTCGTACAGCAGCCTAAGCCACCCAATGATAAACGAACAAACCCTTAAGGTTTATAGTTCGTACAGTAGCATAAGCCACCCAAATACAAAGTGTATCGCTCGCTAGCAGCAAGCCTATACAGCTATGTGAATATACAGCAGCGCTGTACCAGGTAAGCCGACAGTATTGTCGGGAGCAGGAACTCTTTACTGAGTCGAATCCGAGGATCGACTGCCATACTTACAGCGTTGGTAGTCGCTACGTCCCCGCCAAGGGGCGCGGCAGGCGGGTTACGGGCATCGCCCATCGTATCATTCGGTGCCCGTCAATACGGGCACGTCCATTGGGTGGCCGTTTAGGCCTGGCCTGGGGCAGGTGCGTTGGTGGCGCAACATGCCAATGTGTGTAGATGCATTGGTAATCAGCAGGAGCGCCACGGTACTTTACTACAGTACCGCGTTCTTCACGTCACCTCGGCGGTCTGTCTCCGCCAGGTGGGACCTCCGGTTCCCCGGAGGAGGCCCAGCGGAAGACGACCAGCGACAGAGGCGACGACTCACGGCGCTCCCCGCTGAGGATGTGGGCCCCCGTCTGCACACGCTTCCAGGTCGAGCCGGTCACGCGAGCTGACTAAGGGGCCGTTGTGAGTGTGTGAGCGGCAATGTGTTGTGTTACACCGTTCATGTTAGCGATAGAACTGCGAGCCCGCGCCGCACATTCAACGCGTGAGTTTATGCGCTTGTGGAGTTGCGTATGTATGGAGTTCAGTGCACGTCATGCCTATATTAACTTAGAACACGACGCACACTGGGTGCATGGTATGTGTGTGGAGTGTTATTGTGGGAGTAAGCCGCGTGTAAGTGAAGGCGGCTTACTCAGGCGTCAGTCCGGTGGGTTGGAGTCGTCAGCGTCCGGCAATAGGTCGCGAGGTAGGCGCCTCCTGTCAGGTGGGCGCGCATGCCAGGGCGCTAAATGCTTGACATGAGGCCAAGCAGATGCGTCGGCACGCGCAAACATGGTTGACGCGAGGCGCCTGCAGTGGTCGTCCAGGCTCTCGATCCTAAGATCCCGCTGGATTACGCTATTCCTCACGTAGCGAGGGGCAGCGGTGATTTTCCGCAGCGTTTGGTTCTGCTGCGCGCGGAGGAGCTTTTTGTTAGGCTCGCTAGTGAGGGCGAGCCAAGCTGGGGCAGCGTACGTGAGTATCGGGCGAATATACGTCTTGTATACACCCAACTTGGCACGCAGCGGGAGGCGGGACGAGAGGACCGGGTGGAGCAGAGCGCGGGCTGCTCTGCCCTTTACGGCGACCTTGCGGACGTGACTTCTCATGGTGAGCCGACGATCGATGGTGACTCCTAGGTACTTGGCCTGTGGTGACCACGCGATGTCGGCTCCTTGTAGCTGTAAGGGTGGTGGGAGGTGGGCGCCTCCAGCGAGCAGCGCCTGTGTCTTACTCACGTTTACCGACAAATGCCACTTCGACAGCCAGTGGGGAAGCAAGTTGCGGACGCGCTGCATTTTGACGGCCGCGTGTCTCGCTTTAATAGAAGTTGCGATGTACGCGGCGTCGTCAGCATACAGCGCGAGCGTGGTGTCCTGCGTCGTGGGGATGTCGTCGGTATACCATGAGTAGCACAGCGGCGAGATACAACTGCCCTGCGGTACCCCTGCCGCTATCTGGCGCACGCCTGACAGCGCACCGTCGACCACCACCCTGAAGGTCCTGTGGGAAAGGAAGGAGGAGACCACCATTACGACGCGACTGGGCGCGTCTGACTTCGACATTTTGAAAAGCAGACCGGCGTGCCAAACGCGATCAAAAGCTTTTTCCATGTCGAGGAATACTGCAACTGCGTGTTCTTTCTTATTCAGTGACGCCGTAAGTAAGTGCAGTACCCTCGACAGCTGGAGAGTCGTACTATGTTCCGAGCGGAACCCGAACTGTTCCGGGCGAGGCGTCAAGTGAGGTGTTAGATGTCGCAGCAGGAGTTGTTCAAACACCTTGGATAATGTTGACAGCAGAGTGATTGGCCGATTGCTCCCAGGCTTCAGCACATCTTTGTTCGCCTTGGGCAGCATTATGACGCGCCCTTCCTTCCAGCTGGTCGGGAAGACCCCCGTGCGCAGTATCCCCGTGTACAGGCGCGCCAGTGCCGCTACCGTACGGTATGGCAGGTGGCGCAGCACTGTGTTGGTGATACCGTCCGCTCCAGGGGCCTTTCTTGGCTTGGTCTTCAGTATGGCGCGTCTGACTGCGCAAGGCGAGAAGAAAATGGGGTCTTCCTCTGGGGCTATCGGCGAGGCGAAGTATTTCTCAAGGTGCCTCTCGACTGCTGCGACATGCTCGTTGTCGTCGGTCGGGTTCGGCTGGAATTGACGCTCCAGGTGTTCAGCAAAGATCTCCGCACGGTCTACTGCGATATATCTTGGGGCCCCGTCGCTGTGCAGTAGCGGGCGCACCGGAGCTGGTGAGTTCGAGAGCTGCCTGCACAGTCTATGTATAGAAGGCCAGTCTCCTTCAACAGCGTCGATATGTGACTCCCAGCTCTCGGCGTTGAAGTCCTGCAACTTGGCCCTTACTCTCTCCGCGAGACGGTTGAGTTCGGACTTCATAGTCGGGCATCCAGTAGTTTGCCACCGTTTGCGTAGGCGCCTCTTCTTGGCGATCAACTCTTTTAGGTGGTTGGGCAGGGGTTTATATAGAGACCCCTGCGGCTGCGTCACTATTGTTGTCGCCAGTTCGTAGGCGCGTTTGATGCAAACGGTGGTCTCTTCTGCCAGTCCATCAACGTCTGCGGCGGTGACGATGGGCCAAGTTGGTGTGGTAGTCTCCATCACTTCCTTAAACCTATTCCAGTCCGTTTTTCGACGTGGCGAGGAGAGAGTCGGGTTGGCATTTCTGATATGACGACGAGAACTGGTTGGTGGTCGGACTGCATCTCGTCGTCTATCACCTGTTGGGTGATCTGGCAGCTCAGGCCTCTGTGGATCACGATGTCCAGCACGTCCGGTGAATGGGCCCGTATGTCTGGGTAGTGGGTGGGTGTCTCAGGGCCAGACACCGTGTACCCACAGGCTTCCGCGTCTGCGAAGAGCCGTCTCCCCCCGGGATTCGTGGTGTGGCTGTTCCACGCCGGGTGCTTGCAGTTCATGTCGCCGGCGAGGACCGTCGGGTGTGGCGACCGATGCAGGAGCGCCTGCAGCTCCACTAAGTCAAGCGGTGCTGCGGGCGGGCAGTAGCACGCGTAGATATCGACGTCCTCGCCAGCCAAGTGCAGCTGGACTCCCAGCGCATAGAAAGTTGCCAACAACGTCAGAGGGAGAGCTTGATGTACGACTCTTCGCTTCACCAATACCGCCAGACCGCGGTAGATGTGGCCGAGTGCCGACTTCTCATCCTTCCTGTAGAGCAGGTAGCCTGGGAACCTGATTTGGTCCGCTGGTCCCAGGAGTTTCGCTGATTAGCGCTACGTCGATCTTCTGTTCCTTGAGGAGGAGGCGGAGGGGTGCGACCTTGCTCCGAAGGCCACGGGCGTTCCAATGTAGAATCCTCAACGGCCTAGCCATGGCAGAGCGTGAGTAAAGCGGCCAGGCCGTCGAGGATGACCAATTCCGCGTCTTGCCCCTCTCTGATGGCCTTAATTAGGTCCATCAGTAGCTGGATAGCGCAGGCGGTAAATTCCTTGTGACGCTCCTGTCTTAAAGCGCCAGTCTGTGGTGGTGCGCAGCGCCGCTGCTGGTCGCGGGCGGCGTTGGAGCCTACAGCTTTGTTTTGTGCCGCCTCTGTGGCAGCCTGAGGCTTTGGTGCCGGTTGGTCCTTTTTCCCATCAGAAGCGCCAGAGGTGTGGGTCGTCGCCTGCGCTATAGTAGGAGCATGGTCCGGTCGTGGAAGCTGATTGGCGGGGGGCTGAGGCTTCTTCTTTTTCTTGCCCCCACGCTTTTTCTTCCTCCGCCCCGAGGACGAGGGAGGGGCTTCCCTGTTTGTGGGCCCGTTTGCTGCAGCCATCAGCGACGCACTGGGGGCCTCATGGCCCTCTGTGTCGGGCTTCTGGGTAGTGCCGGCCGGGCGGCGTTGTTGCCGCGAGATGGCGACAGTGCCCGCACGCTTGTTTTGTATCTCTTACTGAAATACGGGGCATCTTATGTTGCACGCCGGGTGATCCCCCGCGCAGTTGGCGCAGGTGGCCGCTTCCGTCGGTGTCCCGGGGCGGGGTGATGTTGGCGGTGTCCTTGGACATCTCCAACGCCTTCAACGCCCTGCCCTGGAGTTGTGTACGGGAGGCACTCCGGTATCATCGTGTGCCTTCCTACCTCCGCCGCATAGTTGGGGCTTATCTGTCCGAGAGGTGTGTCACCTACGTGGGACGTGATGGCGAACACCAGCGCCGCATGTCGTGCGGTGTTCCGCAGGGTTCCGTCTTAGGACCGCCCCTGTGGAACATCGGGTACGACTGGGTGCTGAGGGGCGAGCTCCAGCCGGGCGTGGACCTGACGTGTTACGCTGACGACACGCTGGTCACGGCCCGGGGGAGTTCGTACAGGGAGGCAGCGTTGCTGGCGACGGCTGCGGTCTCACAGGTGGTGGGCCGCATCCGGCGCCTCGGCCTGGAGGTGGCCCTCAACAAGTCGGAGGCCGTGATCTTTCACGGCCCCCGGCGGGCGCCGCCGCCGGGATCACACATCGTGGTCGGGGGGGCCAGAATAGCTGTCGAGTCCACCATGAAGTACCTTGGATTGGTGCTCGACAGCCGATGGGATTTTGGCCCTCATTTCCAGCGGCTGGCGCCCAAGTTGTTGGGCGCGGCTGGGGCGTTGTCAACGCTGCTTCCCAATCTGGGGGGCCCGAGCGCCGTCTGCAGGCGGCTCTACGTGGGGATCGTGCGATCGATGGCCCTTTATGGGGCCCCGATCTGGGCGGCAGACCTGACGGCCGGAAGCATCGCCGTGCTGCGAAAGCCGCAACGCGCGATGGCCGTCAGAGTCATCAGGGGATATCGCACGATCTCCTACGAGGCGGCTTGTGCACTGGCCGGATCCCCGCCCTGGGACCTGGAGGCGAAGGTACTCGCGTCACTGTACCGGTGGCGCGAGGAAGCGCGGGCGCGGGGCGAGCGACCGATGCAGCGACACATGGAGCTGCGTCGGTCTCAGCTTCGCGAGGTCCTGGTGGCGGAATGGCGGGACAGGCTTTCGTGCCCTACCGCCGGCCTCGCCATCATCGAGGCGGTCCGGCCAGTGCTCGAGCGCTGGCTCGGGAGGAGGCACGGCTCCCTGTCGTTTCGGGTGACGCAGGTGCTCTCGGGGCATGGTTGCTTCGGGAAGTACCTGTGTCGCATAAACAGGGAGCCGGACGCCCGGTGTCACCACTGCGTCGACTGCCGGGAGGACACGGCGCGGCATACGCTGGCGGAATGTGCCGCTTGGGAGGGGCCGCGCCGTGCCCTCGTCTCAGAAGTAGGCAGTGACCTGTCGCTGTCGGCCGTGGTCGAGTCGATGGTCGACAGCGCAGAGTCCTGGGACGCGGTGGTTTCCTTCTGCGAAAATGTCATGTCGCAGAAGGAGGCTGCGGAAAGGGAGAGGGAGATCTCAACCTCCCACCCTGCCCGCAGCAGGCGCACCGGGCGTCGGCGAAGGGCGGACAACGCCCTCTTCCGGCCCCCCTAAATGGGTCCAGGGGCGGCAGACTCGGGGACGTCTGTCGCCCCCCACATACACCAGGACCCGAGGTGGCGGCGCGTAGTGTTCCACGCGCGCCCCTCTAAGACGTCCGGGGGGGAGTCTAACACCTCACTCCCCCCCCTGACCCGAGAAGTGGCCCGCTGCAGCGGGCCGGCACCAGCCGGGGGTTGCGGAAGTATCTCCAGTTCCCGCGACCCCCGACGTAGGTGTGAGATGGAACACCGGGGTGGTTTTTAGTCAGTAAGAGTCTGACAGACCCCTCCGCCCGCCCCAGGGCGGAGGACATCCATGAGGATTTTCCACCCCGTACCAAAAAAAAAAAAAAAAAAAAGGTGGCCGCTTCCGTCCTTGGGCGCGGGCAGTCGCGGGCGGCGTGTTCTTCCCCGCATCTCACGCAAGCGAGCAGGCGATGGCAGTGGTGCGAACTGTGCCGTAACTTTTGGCAGCGGTGGCACTGAGCGGGCCCACGCTTGCCCCTCCATGCCTCGATCTTGACACCACGCATGTATAGAAAAACCGTGGTGTCGTAGATCCTCCTGATGTCAGGCGTCTTCTTAAGGACTGCATGGAATATGCAGCCGGGCCTCCCCTCGCGCGCCTTTATGTGGCGCACGTATTCCGGCTGATATCCCAGCAGTCGGAGTTCCTCTTCGATGTCAGCGGGGTCAGTGTCTGCCGGCAGACCCCTGATGGCCACTTTCAGGTTGCGCTCGGCTGGTAAAGAGTAGGCGAACCAAGACAGGCCGCTCGACTTTTCCAGGTCGGTGAGGTACCTCTGGACGACTCTGTACTCATCCGCACTCTCGGGTAAGAAGCGAATGCCGCCTTGGTAGGGGCGGGCATTCGGTGGGTGGCCCAGTTTAGCACTCACGACCCTAAAATGAGTCGCCCAGTCTGGCAGCTTCTCCACTACCAACAGAGGGTAACGTGGCTTCTTTTGTTTGGCTGCGTTTGTGCCCTGTGCGGGGGGTGCAGCAGAGGATGTCGGGTCCGGGGTGGAGCCTGTAGGTTGTGGTGAGCGGCGCGCAGCTTCGGCGGCGGCGCTGCGGAAGTGGCGGGTCGGTGCAGTAGCGTTTCGCCTCTTCAGCGGCCTCGTCGTCCGGGCTTCTGGGTCGGCGCTGGGCTCTGGCGATGGTATCGAGTTGTGCCTCTAACTCGAGGCTCGGGGCATCACTTGGGGCGACAGAGCCGGTTCGCACGGGCGTATCTTCTGATACGTCTCGGCAACCGGTATCGGATGACGTGCGGCCGATGTTTGGCAGCGACGTAGCCCGGTCCAACACCGGTTGGAGCTCCTGGGAGCCGGCGTCACCGCGGCCGAAAGAGCTGCGGGCGCCAGGCTTCGGCATCGTGGGGGCGTGGCCTCCGCGACCGCTTCGGTGAAACTACACACACCGGGCAGCGCGGCGGTGGCGCCCTCTGTGCCCGCACCAGTACCCACTTGTTGTACCAGTACGAACACAGAAGAGACCAAACTTAACGGTCCGTGCGGTTATTATTTCTAACGAGACGTTGTTAGAAATAATATAGGATAAGCCACGGGCTAATCCGCCATACTTACGGAGTGCACGCTCTTTTATAAGGCGATGCCCCCCACCTTGCAACCTCTCCATACAAGTCTATCCAATAGCGCACGGAAGTGCGTCACGCGTTTACTTGATACTAAACACTACAATGTACTAAATCTAATAAGATTTAATTATAAAGCTATCAAATAACACACTAATAATTGTCATGAATAAACAGTAGTGATTTCATAAAGTAATTCGTTTTACATTCAAAGTAACGTGTCAACAATTGTTTTAAATAAAACCATCGATAACAATTATCGAAATAAAGTAACCACAAATCAGTGTGTGCACATAATAAATCATGTTTCGAATTAATAGACAATAATTGATAGTAAAACCACATAAATTAACAATAAGAAACACAAATCATAACACATTTAGTTAACACTCACTATTGTGATTAATAAACCGTCTCCGACATATATAAATATTGATGATACCCATGTCTTTTTAGGGTTTCGTAGCCAAATGGCAAAAAACGGAACCCTTATAGATTCGTCATGTCTGTCTGTCCGTCCGTATGTCACAGCCACTTTTTTCCGAAACTATAGTTTTTTATACTGTTAAAACTTGGTAAGTAGATATATTCTGTGAACGTTTTTGTGAACGAACATTAAGATTTTCACACAAAAATAGAAAAAAAAAAAAATTTGGGGTTCCCCATACTTAGAACTGAAACTCAACAGTATTTTTCATTAAACCCATACGTGTGGCGTATCTATGGATAGGTCTTCAAAAATGATATTGAGGTTTCTAGTATCATTTTTTTCTAAACTGAATAGTTTGCGCGAGAGACACTTCCAAAGTGCTAAAATGTGTATCCCCTGTAACTTCTACAATAAGAGAATTATAAAACTAAAAAAAATAAATGACGTACATTTCCATGTGAAATTCCACCGAAAATTGGTTTGAACGAGATCTAGTAAGTAGTTTTTTTTAATACGTCATAAATCGTAAACCTTTCATTCAATAAACTCAAATATAAAAATAAAAAAAACCAGTATATTATTATGTTACTTGCTGCTACGGAACCCTTCATGGGCGAGTCCGACTCGCACTTTTCCGCTTTTTTTAACTACCACTGAATGCCGTTTGGTGCCGGCCACAATTAGCACCTCCCCATTTCTACCCGTGGGTATCGTAGAAGACGATAGAGGGATATTGACCAGAGGATGGGCAGCAGCGTCCTTCTGAGCACCATAACTCCTACTGCGATCGCCAAAATCGATCGGCCAAGCATGGCGATTACAGCTGAACACCATTGGGGGACCTATTCCCATCGATTGACGTCTAAAGGTTGACATGATGATGATGATGATACCCAATCAAAATTAAGTTTGAAGGGAAAGTACAAAATCTACGTGGATAAGTCTTGGGCTAAGTGCTAGGTAATAATAATAATAATTGTTTATTTATCTGTTAAGTACGTGAACAGTACAAGTAAAAGGATTAACGGTTGAATACGCACTGACGTTTATTTTCCAATGACAGATGGCTCACCATAGGATATCAGTAGCCACACATACATACATAACATTTCTCCCTCCTTAGTCCCTTAAGAATCTATACAAAAGAAAGGCTTATAATTAACCCTAGGAATCGGACGTAACGCTCTGCCTGGCAGATTCGATCTGTAATGAGCGTGCTCGTGCTCCAGCTCAGTAGTAGCTTGCCCTCTCTCACTAGTGGAAGAAGCGTCGAAGAATTCTTCCTCATCTCCTGCTGCCACAGGTTCTGGACGGCGTGTTTCCGGAGGTAACGTAAGTTGGCCGCACTCTCCCCCTTCCTCCTGATTTTGCGGTTCACTGTCCTGTATCTCAGCGGCAGACGTTGTCAAGCCATTATCTGGTGTTGGATCGGGTATGTCCACAGAGCTAGCTTGAAACTGATTGTCAGCACTGTGGCCCATTCCTATGTAGAGTACCTATAAGCTGATTTTTATGTTTTTTTAACCGACACAATGTCACAGAGTCTTTAACTAAATAAACTGTTTTCACAATGCATCTTATAACGACACCCCTATTCCAAGTGAACTTTTTATTTAAATAAAACTTTTTAAACATAATATTGTCACCTGGCTTAAAACATTGTTTATTTGTGCCTCCTCCTGCTTTACTCTGCAAACACTGATTGTGTTTAACTACATTAGTGAGAGTGTCAGATGATGACGGCGGCGGTGGTGTGTTTGTATTTATCAAATCCAAGCGCGAACGAAGTTTTCGGCCAAATACTAATTGCGCAGGCGAAGAGCCCGTTGTTGCGTGAATAGAATTTCTATAATCAAATAAATATTTTAATATTTTTTTGTGGCTATCGTTTGAGTTATTACTCATTAAACAAGACTTGATTCCCTTCTTCACCACTTTTACATAGCTCTCTGCCTGGCCATTACTAGCTGGGTGATAAGCGGGAGATGTCACATGCGAAATTCCATTTGAATTGCAAAATTTTACAAATTCTTCCGATACAAAGGATGTGGCATTGTCACTGACCAACGTGTGAAATAGACCAAATCTTGACATGAAATCATACAATATTGCTATGACTACAGCCGATGATGTATTGTTTACTTTGTTAACTTCGGGCCATTTGGAATCCGCGTCCACTAAATATATCTGACCTTTGATCGGACCGAGAAAATCAATGTGCACACGCCAAAATTGCTGATGAGGATGCGGCCACGCAGCAAGCGGTGCGCGCGCTGGAGATGGTCTGAGCTGTACGCAAATATCATTGTTCTCACAGCCTCTCTCACAGCTCGCGATCATTGTTTCGATAGCTTTGTCGATTCCCGGAAACCATAGCCGACCTCTTAGCTTTACATTTTACTATGCCTAAATGTGACTGATGAAGTTCAGACAATATTCTACTCTGCAGAACTTCTGGTATGACCACTTTGTGGCCACGCATGACAATACCATTCTCTACAGAAAGATGGCATTTACATAAAAAATAAGGGGAAATACTATGATCGGTCATTTTTCTAGGCCAACCATTTAAAATATATTTTGCCACTTTCGCCAACTTTACATCTTTTCGTGTTTCTTCAAGTAAGGAATTTCGTGGAATAGGCAAACTAGCGTCGACTACAAAATTGACATAACTAGCCCTGTCTTCAATTTCTGATAAATCGCTCACCGTGCGGCCCTCCGTGTCGTCGCTTAAACTCGCGCGGGATAAGTAATCGGCACAATTATCAACACTACGAATGTATTCTATTCTATAGTTGTAACCACTTAAAAACATTGCATACCGCTGAAGCCTATTAGCGGACACCTCTGGAATACCGTGATGGGGACCAAAAATGGTGATGAGCGGTTTGTGATCAGTTCGGAGTAAAAATGGAACAGATTTACCGTATAGATATTGGTGAAATCGGCGTACACCAAATATGATAACTTACTGTTGCTTCCTTTTGGATCTGGGAATACCTGTGTTCAGTCGCGTTCAACGTACGAGAAGCATATGACACCGGGCGCACCACCCCGTTAATATCCACCTGCGACAACACAGCGCCGAGTCCACTCGGAGACGCGACGAGGTACTCCAGCGATTTAAAAAAAAAAAAAGTGCAGTATTATGGCTCTTTTTAGGTTATTAACTAGTTTTAACCATGAGTCACAAGCGTGGCAAGAGTACAAGGGGCGGTTGACACAATGGTTCATCGCCAATGACATCAGCGGGGCCAATGATTCTGCTGGCGTGAAACGGCGGGCGGTCTTGTAAAGCGCACTCAGCGAGACTACATACAAGCTTGCTGCTGACCTGGCGCTGCCTAAGGATCTCCAGGTGGTGCCATTTGAAGATATATTGCAATTATTGGACAACCATTTCACGCCACAAAAATGTGGGTTTGCCGAAAGGTATAAATTTTATACAGCGGGGCAAGTTGAAGGTGAAAGCTACCCTCAATGGGCAGCGAGGTTGCGCGGTTTGACTGCTCACTGCGGATTCCTAAACGTGGAGGAAGCATTAAGAGACCGTTTTGTAATGGGAATGCTCCCGGGAGCGGAGCGAGAGAAATTATTCACTCAGGATCTGAAGACATTATCTCTGGCAAAGGTCGTGGAACAGGCGGAGAGTGTGCGCTGTGCGCGCCAGGCGGCAGCGGCTACGACGGCGGTTGTAGCAGCACCCGCGCCCTCTGATCAGCTGTTCAAGATCGCGGCAAAGAACGCTGGCGGTGATAAAATATCTTGCTCAGTTTGCGGTGTACGTGTAGAAAAATTAACTATCTAACAAATGAGGGCGTTGATGATAACGGCGATGACGGTGAGTTTTACAATATTTGTACTTATAACGGAGAACCAATGACCGAAATAGTAAATGTCCGAGGAGTCCAAATTAAGTTGCAGATTCGATCTGTAATGAGCGTGCTCGTGCTCCAGCTCAGTAGTAGCTTGCCCTCTCTCACTAGTGGAAGAAGCGTCGAAGTGTGCAGCCAGTATCAGTAGCCACAGATACATACATAACATTATCCAAAGCATATTAGGGTGTTACTACACCAATCGATCGATCATCGATCGATGCCATCGGTTGACGTCGATCAACGTTGATCGATTGGTGTGGTAGCTTTAATTGATCGACGGATACCGGTCAGTAGGATATTATTGGGCATTCTACCCCACCTGCGGTGGAGTAGAACGCCCAATAATATAAATGAAATCCGCAGGTTCGACGTCTATTCCACGCATCTACCCCACCTGCGGTGGAGTAGAATGCGTAATAATATAAATGAAATCCGCAGGTTCGACGTATATTCCACGCATCTACCTCACCTGCGGTGGAATAGAATGCGTAATAATATAAATGAAATCCGCAGGTGTGATTGATTCAAACATATAACATAGGTACTTTCCGTTAACATAATTAGGTCTGTATCTGAATGAACCAGTAACCTAAAATTCAGGACAGATTGTCTCATGTCTCTCCACATACTTAAGAATGGTGCATTACCGCTTAGGATTACACACATATCCGTTTTCGTGACCAGATTGGCTCGAGGACATCTGAACTTTAGGATACCACGTACATTAAACTAAAATTTAGGACAGATTGTCTCATGTCTCTCCACAAAAGTAAAGTAGTGCTCACCTTTAGGCTCACACATTTTTTCTGTGACCAGATTGGCTCGAGGACATCTAAATTTTAATTTAACACATTACAGACGATACATCCTTTACGTCTCGGATTCATTTAATTATACTCACCAGCTTAAAACAACTATGAAACTTACTATACATTGATTTAAACATACAACACACATACTTTCCGTTAACATAATTAGATCTGTATCTGAACGAACCAGTAACCTAAAATTCAGGACCGATTGTCTCATGTCTCTCCACATACTTATTAGGATGGTGCATTGTCGCTTAGGATTACACACATACCCGTTTTCGTGACCAGATTGGCTCGAGGACATCTGAACTTTAGGATACCACGTACATTAAACTAAAATTTAGGACAGATTGTCTCATGTCTCTCCACAAAAGTAAGTAGTGCACACCTTTAGGCCAACACATTTTTTCTGTGACCAGTTTGGCTCGAGGACATCTAAATTTTAATTTAACACATTACAGACGATACATCCTTTACGTCTCGGATTCATTTATTTATACTCACCAGCTTAAAACAACTATGAAACTTACTATACATTGATTTAAACATACAACACACATACTTTCCGTTAACATAATTAGATCTGTATCTGAACGAACCAGTAACCTAAAATTCAGGACCGATTGTCTCATGTCTCTCCACATACTTATTAGGATGGTGCATTGTCGCTTAGGATTACACACATACCCGTTTTCGTGACCAGATTGGCTCGAGGACATCTGAACTTTAGGATACCACGTACATTAAACTAAAATTTAGGACAGATTGTCTCATGTCTCTCCACAAAAGTAAGTAGTGCACACCTTTAGGCCAACACATTTTTTCTGTGACCAGTTTGGCTCGAGGACATCTAAATTTTAATTTAACACATTACAGACGATACATCAACCTTTTACATCAACACGTAACAATCAAGTGGTAAGCGTGGTCACACGGATAGTCGATCCTTGCCTTGCATGCATAAAACTAAGGTGCAGATACACTTGACAACGACAACCGGATCAGAACCGTATTGCACATTATTCAATCAAGCGTACAAACTGTGTGTGAATCCGCTGCTGTAAATTGTTCCGTAGACGGTAACCGTATCCGGTGGTTGCATCATAGATGTAAATTAGCTTTATGTTTATTTTCGAATCAGCAAAGTTCAATGTCAATGCAATGCTCGCTTCCCACGGTCGCATCAACTGCATTGCATATTCTAAGTAACATGATCGACTATCATGTTGTAAATAAATACTGAATTCGTCTTTTATAGAATTTCCTAAATATTATTTTCGTATTTATATTTGAAGTTTGTAATCGCTTCTAATTTATTGTGTTTCATTCTTCTAGGTATTAAGACTATATATTTATATGATATATTTTTATCAAGTACAACATGTATTATTGGATGAACCATTACCCACTTCGATCGAGTGCGATTTTAACTTACATAAAAGAGAACCCTGTGCACAACAAGATTATTTGGGAGCATTGTAATAGTACCTATACTAAAATTAAACTAAAGTTGTTATTGATAACTTAGACCACTATAAAACCATAACTCAGACACGTGTGTTCGATTCCCACACGATACAGTTTCTTGGATTCTTTAATTGTGGGTTTAAGTGATTATTTAATAATACGATTAAAAATTTTATTTGAGAGTATTTATAAACGAACTTATTCCACAGTAGTATTTTTATGTGATTATAATATTTAGCCCCGAGTTTAACCGCAACTTAACATTAACAACCACACGGATTGGTCAATATGACGTAAACGACATATTTTTTATACAACTGTAAGACATGTACTTAGAGTTTAAAATTGAAACGATCTATTTTATGCTGAAATAGTATTTTTTGTGAATATAAACGAATTAATTAAATCGCTAAATTACATTCGCTCCAGAATCTTCAAAGTGACAAGTAGTACTAGCAGTACCTACTTTAAAATCAACTTTAAATCATGTAAGTGAGTACTTCTTAATTTTAAATTAGTAGTCATAATGCACAGCTACGGACCTGGTTTTTGCCTGCCGGCTGTTGTAATTAGCATGTTCTGTCTATCCATCGTGATTGCTACTCAGCTACGGACCTGGTTTTTGCCTGCCGGTTGTTGTAATTATCATGTTCTATCTATCCATCGTGACTGTTACTCAGCTACGGACCTGGTTTCTGCCTGCCGGCTGATGTAACTGTTCTCAACCTGTTATAAATTGATTATTGTATCTCAAAAAAGACCTTAAACGGTTATTTGATTTGTTATATAAAATATTAAGTACTTTTTTATCTTGTGTATTAGGTCTGACTCCGACGTTTCTCGTGTGTCCGACTACATAAAGAGCCCGCCGACTGCTACAAAGGTCGTGCCGAGCAAGAGCCAGCCTACGAAAAAAACAACAAAACGCAAAGCTTCCTCGGTCGTGGAATTAGGATCAAGGTAGTTTATGACTACTTTTTATTTTCTAAGTTATTACTTTCACATATTCTAATATAAAGTAGATTTCAATAGAGAACTTTGATTTGAAAAAATATTTTTAAGTACATACTTACTTATTTTTCGCTAAACCTAAGTTTGTATCTAGAAAAGTGTTTCTTCTAGATTATTAAAATAAAATTATTTTTTTACAGTAACAAGAGACCAGGGACCACCGATCTTTTCGGTTTGGAAGACTTAGATGGCATTCCTCCGCAGTCGGAGTTAGGTTCATCCTTGCTGTCCCGCGTCGCCAACGGGAAGGTACGACGGACAGCGGACCTAAGGGGCGCCTTCTTTGTGGAACTGAAGGTGTACCATAAAGAAGACATCATCTCCACTGCTCCTGAGGAGCGTTGGAAGAAGTCCCAAGTTGCATTAAAACTGCAATTGGATAAAGGTAGCTCGCAGTGGAACTCACTACAAAAATTCATGCATAAGGCTCACGAGTTGTTTAATGACTCAGAGCCGGTATATTTTAGTGATAAGATACATTTTAAATAAGTTAAACTTTAAAGGGAATTGTCCAAACTTGGCCATTTTTGTACGCGATGCTATACAAAAAAATAATTTACCAATATTTTAAATTCTATTTTAGTAAACATCTGGTGCATATATCTTTGTATCAATGTGCATTGTAAAAAAAACCTTTTTTTTTAGTATTTGATTTGATGCTACACATGAACTGGCTTCGGATTTGGTTTCAGTGTTGCCAAATAAAAACTCCATAAACCAACAAATTCAAATCGATTTAAAATACAATGCAATCTCTCCACTATATTTAATATAGGTAGTTTTCATTAAATAACATAATTAAAAATTCTAATAAACGATATAATTAATAGGACTTCAAAAATGATAAAACTGAGGTTTTATGCATTATTTCTGGAGAAATCATCGCAGTATAATCGATTTCAAATGAATCGATATATAATTGTTTTTTTTTATATGGCAACACAATGTTTAAAAAATGTTGTTTTGAATTCAAAATGACAGTTGTCATTCGCTTTGTTTATTTGCATCGTGAGTGTTGTTTTTGTGAGTTTTATAACGATTTTTTTGAAATGGATTCCGATTCTTCCCTTCATGACGACCCCGGCACTTCTATGGACCCCGAACCTTGTATTTACGTTGAACTTGGCATACCTACGGACACCGAACCTCGCCCTAACGATAACCCCGGCTTGAATGTGGACATGGATCCCGTGTTACCTCTCGGTGATCTGATGACGGATGAAGTGTCAACGCAGCGATGTGTGAATTGTGGAAGCGATTTATTTCAAAGCAGGAGACACAGTCTCATTCTAATGGATGTGCGGTTAATTGTACAACATTGGATTGCTCCTCGTTTGGTAAATATGTATTTATTACCATTAAATCTTAATGATTTTGAATAAAAATCAAACACTAATAGTATCTATTTTTTGGTTTATTTAGATTGAAGATGATAGTTTAGTTTGTCATCCTTGCTGGACTATGGCTCTTCATCATTCGAGGACGCAAATAATAAATGAACCAACAACTAGCAGTGGTCATCGTCGAAGTATCTGTGTCAACTGTGGATGCTCTTTGTTACGGACAAGATCTCATAGGCTTCATTCCGAGACAGAAAGAGAATCTCGCATTAGAAATATGGTAATGGAACAGATTGCTCCTCGTCAAGTAAGTAGTTCAAATAATTATTGAGTGTATTTGTAAAATGCAATTAATGTAAATTATTTCTCACTACAGTTTTGTTAAAATTCATATTTACAATAAAGCAGGAAACTGGAACATAAACTAAATAAGCTTGTACAGCAGCATTTGAAAATAGTTTGGCCTATGTATTTGTGTGACTTGGTTCTGTGTTTATAAATATGAAATCTAAGCACATCTTTTTATTTAGTTTTTTTTTACTATTTCTGATATTTATTTATTTTGTTACAGTTATATGGATCGGATCAAATCTGTCATACCTGCTGGCAACGAGTAGACCGAGCTTCTGTCCGGTCTACTGAGGCTGAAAGACATTCGGATGAAACAACTATCAACTTGCCTTTGTATACCAGAGCAGCAGCCACTGAAAGGTTCTGTTTTTATCCTGATTGTCATTCGACCCAAAGGCTAGCTGTCCCTAAATGGCTAAGGGTGAAGTTATTTGCAGATTATAAATTCTATGTGCCACAGAACTGTAGGATTTGCTCATTACATTTATACAGTAATAATTGGGAAGTTCTCGCTGATATCCAGTCACCCATTCATAGTTTTAATGCAGAACACATCCAAGATTTTGCATCATTTGTAAATGAGCGACAGTTAATCCTGGATTTTTCTAATATAGAAACTATGTCTGATGAACTGTTTCATTATTGGGTTGGGTTGAGCAAAGAGCAATTTAGACAACTCTATTTAGAATTGCCAGGAATACAAAACATTCCTCAAACTCAATTAGCGCTTGCTGCCTATCTAATTAAATTGCGAACAGGTGATAGTGATCAAAGGATCTCAACACTTTTAAATATACCTCGCACTACATTAATGAGGTTAATGGGTAAAGCTCGAGATATAATAGAGCAAGTATTTGTCCCAAATAACTTGGGGATTGATCATATAAGTAGAACACAAATCTCTGAACGGAATTTATTAATACCTAATGGTTTATTTGGAGGTGAAAATAGACAACCTATTATTATAAGTGATGGAACATATTTATATGTACAAAAATCATCTAATTATATGTACCAAAAAGATACATATTCATTGCACAAGTATAGGAACTTGATGAAGCCTTTGCTTATGGTTTGTTGTGATGGATACATTATAGATGTATTAGGCCCCTATCCAGCTACAACATCAGATGCCAATATAATAATAAATGAATTTAATGAAGAAACAAAACCACTAAGGAGATATTTCCAAGCAGGTGATGTATTTATTCTGGATAGGGGCTTTAGAGATTCTGTGCCATTGCTGAGAGATTGTAATTATTCAACTCATATGCCTGCATCCTTACAACAAGGTGAAACCCAATTGTCAACTCTTGCTGCTAATAAGTCGAGGGCTGTCACGGTTTGTAGGTGGGTGGTTGAAGCAGTAAATGGCATATTTAAACAATCATTTAAATTGCTTAGGCACGAATTTTTTAATCGTGCATCAAGACATGCAATGACAGACTTTCGCATAGCAGCAGCTCTGATAAATAGGTTTCACCAAAGAATCAGAGACAGAGAGGATGCAGGGCAAATACTAGAAATAATAAATCAAAACATGCATATAAACAATACTCTTGCAGAGTTTGTTAATCAAAATAATTTAAATAGACGGCGAACAGATTTTCTTTCTATTAATGTAAACATACATAATGTATCCTTTCCGAGGATGGAATATAGTGATTTAATTCTAATTGCATGTGGAACATACCAATTGAAACAAGCACGTTCTTATTATGGAGAACACATACGAGGCGATGGTTCCTATACTATTGAGATATGCAGAAATACTGCCAGCAACCTACTGGAAGGTTTCCCACTCCCTTCGGTTAACTGCAGTTTATTGCGTGGTAAAATACAGAGCAGACATATCAGTAGAAAAACATATTTCGTGTATATATTATATGAAAATAACACTGAAGGGAGGTCAGCAATAAAACATTATTGCTGCAACTGTATGGTGGGCCGTAGAACAGTAGGTTGCTGTGCACATATTATGACAATTATGTGGTTTTTAAGTTGGGCAAGATATCAGGAACATATTAATCCACCTGCTCAGTTCCTTGACAATGTACTCATAACTTATGAATCTGACTAATAAATATATATAATTATAAAAAAAAGTTTTATTTCATACATAACCTCTTCCAATTAAATGTTAAAAAAATATCTAAATAAAAATCTTGATACAAAACTAGCTGTAGATCCTCATTCTTACTGATTTGAGCTAATAAATCAATCACATATTATTAGCTGAACTGTTTGTTTAAGAGTGGCCAAAGTCCCATAGAAATTGGACAATGTCCTTTGAGGCATCCAAAATAAGATTAAAACTGCAACTGGATAAAGGTAGCTCGCAGTGAAACTCACTACAAAATTCATGCATAAGGCTCACGAGTTGTTCGATGACTCAGAGCCCATATTTATAGTGATAAGATACATTTTAAATAAGTTACATTATTCATTTAAAATTTAAATTTGAAGCATCCAAAATAAATCTTTATTTTTAAACTTAGCAGGTAATTAATTACGATAGAATGCCTTTCTGCACTGTTTGTAACATATCTGTTGAGCGCAGTCATTGGACGGGCCATCTACGCAGTATCGATCATAAAAATAAAAATATTTCATACGTTTGCGAAGGTGTTGAATTAATTCATTCTGCATTTCTAAAACGTATAGCTTCTTATAGAATTATTGATACTAACGAAAATTATTCTTTAGATTCGTTTTTGAATAACAGTCAAGAAAAAATCAAGACATTAATAAACAAATCTCTTAGGGATCATATCTGTCTAAAAATTAATTTTGAATATTTTTCTTTGTTTTTGATGGTTAAAAATGATAGTCAGGAGATGAAATCATTTGCTACAAAGAATTATGTAGTACATCAGAATTATGATTATGATTCATTAGCATCTCAGGTTAAAAACACGTTGAAAAAAAAGATAGAAGAATTTCAAGATCGTGACAGTGGGTGGACATTTTTAAACAGTTCGTATTTGGAAGTTAATGTTAACAAATACCAACCTTTGCGCGGTTCAAGCTTTATCGAGTTGCCGACATCAATTAAATCAAAAAAAGCATGTATTAATATTCGCAATAAAGATAATTATTGCTTTTTATGGTCAGTTGTTGCTGCTTTATATCCAGCTAAAACTCATCCTGAAAGAGTATCGTCTTACCCCCATTTTCAAAGCGTGTTAAATATAAAAGACATTCAATTTCCATTGAGTTTCTCAGATATTGCTCGATTCGAATTAAATAACCCTGAAATTTGTATATATATATATGGCTTTAAAAATAATTCCGTGATTGGACCGTTTTATAAACCAAAATCTTTGAAGAGGAAAGTGATTCATTTACTTTACTTAGAAAAAGATGATTTATCACATTACTGTCTCATTAAGGATTTACCTCGTCTTGTTAAAAAACAAATAACAAGACACCACAGTAAATTATACTTTTGTGATGTTTGTTTAATGTTCTTTGATTCATGTGATGATCTGAATTCACACAGTTGTGGAGAAGTTGCTACTGAACTACCTCCAAAGGGTTCTTTCATTCAGTTTGAAAATTATGGTAGAAAGCAATTTGTTCCATTTGTTATATATGCAGATTTTGAAACAATGCTAGAGCGGTACGACTCCTGCGAACCTGACCCAACTCAGGCGAGCACCGTTACGAGACAGCGACATGTGCCCATCGCTTTCGCTTATCATATTACATGCACTCTAGATAAAACCTATAATCGTTACATCTCGTATCGTGGTTTGGATTGCGTTTCGAAATTTGTGAAGTCTATCTATAAAGACGCTAAAAAGCTTTATAGAATTTTAAATAATACCATTCCTATGATTTACACGAATGAGAATGCTCTCGACTTTGAAAACTCTGATACATGTCATATTTGTGAGAATTTCTTGTTTGGTGATAGGGTTCGCGATCATTGTCATTTGACTGGTAAATATCGTGGCGCAGCTCACAGTTACTGTAACCTACAATATAAAATGCCTAAGTTTCTGCCTATATTTTTTCATAACTTATCGGGTTATGATTGCCATCTTTTCATAAAAGAATTGGGTAAAGCTCCAGGATCTATTAAAGTCATACCTAAAACAAAAGAAAATTATATTTCTTTCACGAAGTATATTCCGATTTCCGATAATGAAAGCATACAGGTACGATTTGTAGATTCTTTCAAGTTTTTAGGAACAAGCTTAGAAAAGTTGGTTAGTACAATGAAAAAACAAGAATTTAAACAATTAAAATTTTATTTTCCCGAAAAAACACAATTCGATCTACTTACCCGTAAAGGAGTTTATCCGTACGACTATGTGTCTCAATGGAAACTTTACGAAGATACGTGTTTACCCTCTAAAAAATGTTTTTTTAACTCTTTAACTAATGAGTCAATTACTGATGAAGACTATGAACACGCTCAGTCCGTTTGGTCATTATTTAATATTCGTAACATGGGTATGTATACAGATTTATACCTTAAAACCGACGTTCTTTTGCTTACAGACGTGTTTGAAAGTTTTAGAAAAACATGTAAACGACATTACAATCTGGATCCCGCGTTCTATCTTACGGCACCAAGTCTATCATTCGATGCAATGCTTTTGAAAACTAGAATTAAATTAGAATTGATAAGTGATGTTCAAATTTATAGGATGATACAATCAGGTATTAGAGGAGGTATTTGTATGTGTTCCAGAAGACATGCCCAAGCCAATCATAAATACTTAGATTCTTACGACCCATCCCTTCCGAATTCATTTATTATTTATTTAGATTGTAACAATTTATATGGCTATAGCATGTGTCAATATTTACCTCATTCGGATTTTAGATTCATGAGTAGACAGGAAATAGATGATTTGCAATTGAACTTAATAGATTTAAGCGATACTGCGGAAAACGGTTATATTCTTGAAGTTGATTTATTATATCCTACAACATTGCACATTGAACATAATGACTTTCCATTTTGCTCAGAAAAATTCGTCCCACCCGGTGGTAAGAATAAAAAATTAATACCGAATTTGTATGACAAATACCACTATATTATTCATTACATACATTTAAAAAAATGCTTGCAGCACGGATTGGTATTACGAAGGATTCATCGTGCAATTGTTTTCAAGCAAAGCTGTTTTTTAAAACAATATATTGATATTAACACCCAGTTACGTCAAAAAGCAGAGTCAACGTTTGAACAAGATTTTTTCAAATTATTGAACAATAGTATTTTTGGAAAGACTCTGGAAAATAATGAGCATCGAATAGATGTTAAGTTAGTAAACAAGTGGTGTGACTTGAACAATAAAACAAAAAAGACTACTTGTGCTGAGAAATTGATCGGCAGTCCATATTTTCATAGCGCCTCAGTATTTTCTGATGATCTAGTGGCAATCCAAATGAAGCCTTCTCGCGTTATTCTTAATAAACCAATATATATAGGATTTACTGTATTGGAATTATCTAAGAATCACATGTATGACTTCCATTATTCAATCATAAAGCCTTTTTATGGTAACCGAATTGAATTGTGTTATACTGATACGGATAGTTTGGTTTATGATGTAAATACTGATGACATTTATCAAGATATCAATGAACATTTTCTAAAATATTTTGATACCAGCAACTACGACTTAAACAACGAATTTAACTTACCAATTATTAATAAGAAGGTTCCAGGGTTATTTAAAGATGAAATGGGTGATAAAATTATCAAAGAATTCGTAGGACTGCGCTCAAAGCTTTATTGTATTAAAACTTTAGACAAAACAATAAAGAAAGCAAAAGGTACAAAAAAATGTGTTACGAAAAATTTTAATATGTTAGATTATAAAAACGTTTTGTACAATTGTAATGTCATTCACAAAAAAAATGTTTTGTTTAAGTCGATAAAACATGAAATATTCACTCAGGATGTAAATAAAGTAGCACTTTCAAGCAATGATGATAAGCGGTTGCTATCGTTTGATAAGGTATCTACTTTAGCTTGGGGTAATGCAACTATATTTAAGTAATGAATTGCAATTATTTTTAATGTAAGTAATTACAGTAGATATATTTTTTACAATGTAAAAAATACCTAAAGTAAGGTCAAATAATGTGTAAAAATTTAAATTTTCTTGGTGCCTCAAATAGATATTATTATTTTAACTGTTACTTATAGCAAATTATGTATAAAACTTTAGAACTTAGTACTTAATTAGTTTTAAGAGCGTTTACGCGACACAGCATTTCGTAAAATTCCTAAAATATAATTTACTAACTTTTTGTGACGTATCAAGTTATATTAATTCATATTATTAATTTCCAAAACTTCGGACTTAAGTTTGTATGAAATGCCATGCCGCTATGTGATAAGTTTTCTTATATTGGTAGTAAATAAATAAATAGTATTTAATGGTTATAATTATATCTGTTTTATTTCCATTCCTGATTGATTACAAACCACACAGGGCTCCCAGCGTGTCGATACAGGTTCCAACTTGATAAACATAAAATGTTCATTTTTGATGACAAAGGACTCGTGCCTCGAAGTTCGCACGCGCGTTGTAGAATTTGACATGTTGAAACATGAAATTGATTCACAGCGTATGGCTTTATGGAGTCTAATTACATATTAGCCACGTTCCACAGTAATATTATTGTGTAGAACATCATTCTATCATTACACAGTCGGTCGGAGTGGTCATATCACGTTGAATAAAAACAAAACAAATTGTAAGTATTGCACAAGCATATACATATTTATAAAATTATTTCTTAAGCTGTTAAACATAATTATTATCAATAATTATAACTTTGTTTATTTCAGATCATCAATAATGTGCGATTCTCCTGATTTTATCTTATCACAATACGGTCAAGGTTGGCCAACTCCAAGTTTAAGCTGGCATACTCCAGAGCAACAAAGACCTGAACCAACCAACAAAAAGCCTAGAGCAAGACGGGAGGGTTTAAAACGGAAGGCACCTGCTGAACATTCTATAAGTCAATCGTCGTTCGTTATAAACAACGAAAAGAAAAAAGGTTTACGACTGATCCAGATACAAGTGTTAGACATCAGTGAGCGTCAAGAAGCAAGTGCTGCAAGTTCAAGTGACAATGAGAACGTGTTATTAAGTGCACAATATGTAGTTAGTGAACCGGTGGACAATGTTATGGAAGAGACACAATCATTATACACATTATTATTATTTGTAGAGTACATCCGTATTAAGTCGAATTTTGCTCTGAGGGTCGAGCGGTTGGCCTCGAGCCACAATGTGAACTTCAACTCCTTTGTGGTGAGAGTACCAACTGAACATCTGTCGACCTTCACGAAGGAGGAATTTTGGCCGAAAGGTGTTATGTTCCGGCGCTTCCGAGGCCGGTTACCTGCTGACACCGCGCGACACACGACGCCAACATTACGTGTGAAATAGGATATATTTAATTAAGGTTTTAATATGTATTAGTTTGTTATTGTTTAAGATTATTTTGTGTATTTTATCTATGGGCCACAGTTGCCTGATAATAAAGTTATTATTATTATTATTATTATTATTGATACATAAAATTTCAAAGAAACTTTGTGGTGATGATTATTATTAGTAAGTAACTAATGTATCTACCTAGTTGTATATTCAGTAGAAATAAATAATTAGTTTAATATTGGTATTATAAATTCATTTGTTAATTTGTTAGTGTAATAAAATGATTCCACTTAGATCATCACAATCTGTAAATAAAAATAAAATAATAAGAAAACTTTAAGCCCTTAGTTAGGTTCTTAGTTAAGGTTTTTAGTTAATATGTAAGTTTAATGTAATAAAAAAAAAAAAATATATAAACAAAAAAATATCAAAGGTGTAAGTTTTATTGTAATTAGAGGGAATAAGTTAGAAGAAATAAAATAATTTATTTGATAATGTAGTAGTGTATTAAAATTCTCAAATACATCGTAGTTCATAGTAGATAAGTTTCATGTACATACATAAAATATTAAATAACAAGGCCAAGTGTATTTAGTTTGTAATTGAAGTGAATGTAAATGTTTTGTGATTGTTTTTAACGAGAAAACTAAATAAATAATATATTTGTCCGAGACAGTTTATTAATCACATTGTGGGTGTTAACTAAATTTGTTATGATTTGTGTTTCTTATTGTTAATTTATGTGATTTTACTATCAATTATTGTCTATTAATTCGAAACATGATTAATTGTGTGTGCACACTGATTTGTGGTTACTTTATTTCGATAATTGTTATCGATGGTTTTATTCAAAACAATTGTTGACACGTTACTTTGAATGTAAAACGAATTACTTTATAAAATCACTATTGTTTATTCATGACAATTATTAGTGTGGTATTTGATTGCTTTATAATTAAATCTTATTAGATTTAGTACATTGTAGTGTTTTGTATCAAGTAAACGCGTGACGCACTTCCGTGCGCCAATGGATAGACTTGTATGGAGAGGTTGTAAGGTGGGGGGCATCGCCTTATAAAAGAGCGTGCACTCCGTAAGTATGGCAGTCGATCCTCGGATTCGACTCAGTAAAGAATTCCTGCTCCCGACAATACTGTCGGTTTACCTGGTACAGCGCTGCTGTATATTCACATAGCTGTATAGGCTTGCTGCTAGCGAGCGATACACTTTGTATATGGGTGGCTTATGCTACTGTACGAACTTTGAACCTTAAGGGTTTGTTCGTTTATCATTGGGTGGCTTAGGCTGCTGTACGAACTATAAACCTTAAGGGTTTGTTCGTTTATCATTGGGTGGCTTCGCCACTGTACGAACTGTGGGACCTTAATGGTCTGTTCGATTAACTGTATTGTTGCTGTACCTTGAACTTACTTTATTCTTGTTACTGATTACCATTTGTATTGTGTTTTCTTTACTAATAGTGTGTAATTGTTTTCACAGGTATGTTGTTTATCCCTAATGGGATAATGGGAACGCCTATAGTCCTGACGATGTACTATACCGCTCGGCACTCCTCCTCGATCGCACCTGACGATCCGACATCAGAAGTGGGATTGCCTCTTAATGCTTCCGCATGGCTTCCCTAGTTATCGTATGTCTTTTCCACTCTTGTTATGACAGCTTCCTCTCTTGGGATTACCTAGCGCTGAGCTAAGGCTGTTTTAATGGCATTCATAAATCACCTACCCACATTAATTTCATTGTTTACATACTCCAACAGTTACCGCTACCCTTATTTACCTACCTAAGTGTCAAACAAATTGCTGTTTGTACTGTACTGGCCCATGTTTCCAAATTTCATTTTCCGTGCTCATCTACTATCATTCACTACCGAAGTACATGAGGTTTAAACTTTAACAAGAACTGAGTGTCTTGTCCCATCTTAAGAGAAAGTCTCATTTTCCTCTGACCTACACATTTCTTCTCAACCCTCTTAGGTTCAAACCAGGTACAATAGTATGTCACTTTAGTGACTACCGGAGAACAGCCGGGAGGTTCGAGTGAGTACTACTACTTTGAGTCAGTTTTCGAGCAACTAATCATCCGTGATAAGTTGAAGTCCGTGATAAGATAAGTGTGATGTACCCACCACTAATGTGATGTTCTACAACTATCTGGTGAGACGCTTCCATTTTGTTATGACTCTGGGTTTGAATGTACCTACTTTCATTACTGATACATGTGTGGCAAACTTACTTGTATGGTCAATATAAAGTGAAGTTTCATGTAATACTGAATGCTTATTCAAATCATAGTATCATAATTATTATGCCATGAGAGATTAAATTATCTGAAAAGTAACTGTGTACCCCCTGATTGTTGACATGTGTTCTGTGGTAAGGTAATGACATGTGTTGTGAGGTAAGGTAATTACATGTGTTCTGTGGTAAGGTAATTACATGTGTTCTGTGGTAAGGTAATGACATGTGTTGTGAGGTAAGGTAATGACATGTGTTCTGTGGTAAGGTAATGACATGTGTTGTGAGGCAAGGTAATGACATGTGTTGTGAGGTAAGGTAATGACATGTGTTGTGAGGTAATAAGGTAATGACATGTGTTGTGAGGTAATAAGGTAATGACATGTGTTGTGAGGTAATAAGGTAATGACATGTGCTGTGAGGTAATAAGGTAATGACATGACATGTGTGGTAATAAGGTAATGGCATGACATGTGTGGTAATAAGGTAATGACATGACATGTGTGGTAATAAGGTAATGACATGACATGTGTGGTAAGAAGGTAATGACATGACATGTGTGGTAATAAGGTAATGACATGACATGTGTGGTAATAAGGTAATGACATGACATGTGTGGTAATAAGGTAATGACATGACATGTGTGGTAATAAGGTAATGACATGACATGTGTGGTAATAAGGTAATGACATGACATGTGTGGTAATAAGGTAATGACATGACATGTGTGGTAATAAGGTAATGACATGACATGTGTGGTAATAAGGTAATGACATGACATGTGTGGTAATAAGGTAATGACATGACATGTGTGGTACCTTTCCAAAAGTCCTAAAGAGAGCGGTGGTACACCCTATTCACAAGGGAGGGGACAGATGCTGTGTCAACAATTATAGGCCTATCTCGGTCCTGCCGGCATTGTCAAAGGTTCTAGAAAAGGTTTTAAATAAGCGCCTTTCGGCTTTCCTGGAAAAAAATAACATCCTATCCAATAATCAATTTGGATTCCGTGCAGGAAAGTCTTGCGAAGATGCGGTATCAGCTCTCATTGACAATGCCGTAAGGACACTTGATCTAGGGTCAAAGTGCCTGGGAATCTTTTTAGATCTTTCAAAGGCATTTGACACAGTCTCTGTCCCAATCTTATTGGAGAAATTGGAAAGGATTGGAATACGCGGTCCAGCGCTGGCAATTTTTGAAAGCTACCTGTCTGAGCGAACACAATGTGTTAAAATAGGCTCGTATGTGAGTGACGATTGTGTTTTGTCTTTTGGGGTCCCTCAGGGCTCAATTTTGGGGCCAATCCTCTTCCTAATATATGTTAATAGCCTATGTGATCTGAAACTCCCAAACTGTACTATATACACATATGCAGATGATACGGCTCTGCTCATACAGGGACAGGATTGGAACGAGACACGGAAGACAGCAGAATCAGTCCTTAGCATTGTCATGTCTTGGCTATCTGCTAACAGTCTAACATTTAATATCGAGAAAACAAGTTACATCACTTTTTCTCTAAAATCTTCCTCACAACCTAATGATTTGTTTGAAATAATGGCCCATACTTGTGACGGAGTCTCGGAGCACTGTTCCTGTCTCTCCCTGACTAGAACCGCTACTGTTAAATATCTCGGTGTTTTAATAGATAACCTTATATCTTGGAATCCTCAAATTAAAGGGCTGTCGAGCCGGGTGCGGAAACTGATTACAATTTTTAAAAAATTACGGTATAGCGCAGACATTGATACGTTGAAGATGGTTTATTTTTCATTATGTCAGTCAATATTGTCTTTCGCCATAACTGTTTGGGGTGGCGCCCCGAAGACTTACTTCATTCATCTGGAAAGGGCGCAAAGGGCGGTCCTCAAGGTCATGACTTTCAAGCATTATCGCTTCAGTACTGTACAGTTGTATAAGGACTGCCAGGTCATGACCGTGAGACAGCTCTTTGTGCTACTTATCACTTTACGTAAGCACACGTCCTTGCGTTACGATCCTGGTCGTTTAGCAAGGCGCAGAGCAACAGAAGTATGCCCAGTAGAGAGGCATAAAACAAAGTTGGCTGGGCGTCATTTTCGAGTTCTTGGTGGCCGTGTTTATAACTTAATAAACAAGCAATGTAAAATTTATACCTTGAATAAATTTGAATGCAAGAGCAAAATTAGTACATGGCTAATGACCCTTAACTATGAGGAGGTAGAAAACTTACTATTATACACATAATATACTTACCATTTCATACATATACACATACATACATACACCCATAAACATCTTACGCACACATAAACACCTTACACACACATTACACAGCGAGGTTTCATGTTATATATTTTTTTTAATTGTACTTTCCTATTATTTCTAATTTTTGTTGCTAAATTGTCTTAACTTTATGTACATCTACAGCGAGTGACCGTTAATTTTGAACCACATTATGTAATTTAATGTCAATACTTGATTACACGTCATTACTGAGAACCCTGACTTCCATAACACAAGTTTAATCTTAGCTTGGGAGTCAGAGGTCTAAACTCTTGTGTAAAAATTTACAATTTTACTGTGATGCATTGTTACATGATGACCTAGCTACGATATAATGTTAAACAATTGTAAACTGGCAATAAATATTATTATTATTATTATTATTATTATTATTACTATTATGTGTGGTAATAAGGTAATGACATGACATGTGTGGTAATAAGGTAATGACATGACATGTGTGGTAATAAGGTAATGACATGTGTGGTAAGATACTAAACTTGTTTTGTGTTATCAGGTCTGTAGTGTTTGTTTTAAATTGATCAGAATGACCGAACGTTAAGCTGTTTACTTGAGCTCTTTTCTGATTATTTACAGATGATGTAATAAACTATTCACCCAAGGACGTGTGAAGATGCAGGGTGACCGTAACGGCGCGTGGCGTGATTTAGTAATGAAAATCAGTTAATTTTGAGGGTTATGGTTTATTGTTATTTTTTTAATCATTGGGAATATTCTCACAATGCTGAGACATTTGCTGAAAAGTGTACTGGCAAACGTATTCTTGTACGGTTAATAATTGTGATGAACTATGGTTAACTGACTCTTGGACAATACAACAGTGCCTGTAGATGGTTTAATTGAAATGAATTCTGTGACTTTGATGGGATAATATGTACCGAACAAATTCTAAGAGAAGTAGAAATAGTTGGTTGCTAGGGTTTAGAGCTTTCATGTGATACTGGATCAATCATAGTATGCTGTGAGATTTTTAATTTCATTTTTTGCAGTTATATGACCGAAAAAATAGTGCTATCATTACACGAGTTAATGTTATTGACCAATGCTGTATTTCTTTCATAATACAACTGTTTAATAGTTTAACAATTGTTTCACCTGTTGACAGTGTGGAGATAGAAGTAAATCGGTCCCGTGCAAGAAAACAAGCAGCCCTGGGTGCCGAAGGTTAAAGTTGGAGACTTCGTGGGAAACTTCGTACTTCTTGCAGATCCAACATGATATTGGTTGAAATCTTTGAGTGCCAGTAAAATTTAGTCTTGATCATGTATGAAAAATGCCTGAATGTCCATTCAATTTTAATGATGTCAATGTTGACACTGATAATAATCATCTGCTGCTGACATACCATAGCTTAATTGACAAGATGTCTATGTTGACTGTTGTTTGGATGTCTATGTTGACTCCTGGGTTTGTTTGTTGAACTTGACGCCTATGTTGGTTGTCTATTCGACTTCAAGCTACTTGTCGATTCCCATGGTGTGAATTCGGCTGGGAGACTATGTCTCTACTTTTGTTTGGATGTCTATGTTGACTCCTGGGTTTGTTCGTTGAACTTGACGCCTATGTTGGTTGTCTATTCGACTTCAAGCTACTTGTCGATTCCCATGGTGTGAATTCGGCTGGGAGACTATGTCTCTACTTTTATTTGGATGTCTATGTTGACTCCTGGGTTTGTTTGTTGAACTTGACGCCTATGTTGGTTGTCTATTCGACTTCAAGCTACTTGTCGATTCCCATGGTGTGAATTCGGCTGGGAGACTATGTCTCTACTTTTATTCGGATGTCTATGTTGACTCCTGGATTTGAATGTTGAACTTGACGCTTATGCGGGTTGTCTATGTTGACGCCTATGCGGGTTGTCTATTCAACTTCAAGTTACTTGTCGAATCCCATGGTGTGATTTCGGCTGATTTGTTGAGCTATGTATTGTCTGTAACAGTATGTCGAGCCGCGCAAAATAAGTTGGTTACTATCCCAGCTAAGAATTGCTACGGCGAACGAACGAGCGCCTACCTGATCCCGCGATTGATTAATTCCTTACCTACCGACATTCGAAATATTATTACTATAAAAAATATAAAACACAAATTGAAAACATACTTTCTAACTCTTCCCGAATCGTAAACTAATAATGGTCGATATCGCATAACCTGTAGATATTGTTATTATTTAATGTAACTATGTTGTTTTTAATGCAGATTTCATTATAAATTACCCATATCCAAATAAACTTGTATGCTGTACCATAGTGTTGAGGAGGCTGTCGGCGCGGAAGTGGTGTGTCTTTTCCAGGCACAATTGAAAACCAATTGTTCTTGGAAGGGTTACGCCGCTTTTGCGCTGATAGCCTCAATTATGATACCCTAAAGGTATCGCGTTGTTCTGGGTGTCGCACCTACTGGTAGATATTTTTTATTGGTTTGTGGATTCCTACATCCGAAAACGGAATGCAATCTTTTTCTCTTGTTTTTCGTTTAAGAATTTCGGCTTTGTGTTTTTGCTTGGGACAGCGCTGCCTTTATGGTGCCATCTAATTGTTAAGTTTAATGTAACATGAGTTCTTTTTTATTATTTAAATTTCTTTTAGTAGTAAGTATAGCATGAGAATAAACTGTATGTGCCACACACAAACTCCAGAAGTTTATGTGACACTATAATTATAACAAACTGTAAAATAACCACTGTTTGATAAATAAAAAAAATAAAAAAAAAATATTAGAATTTGAATTTATTTATGAGTGTACAGTCATCAAACGAAATAAATAACCACTACCAGGATCGTCAGAGATTGCTAAGATTTTCTTAGAAATCGATGGACGTTTTCGAATGAAATTGAGTTTATTTACAAAAAAAACAGCTTATCAATACGCACCTACAAGTACCTACTAATGTGTTTTGCAAATAGATACATTACTAGAGTTGACCCTGAGACTACATCCCTTTTTTCCATGTTTTTCTATTTTTCTTATTACAACTAACTAAACTCTAAGTACTACTTATATGAGAGTGAGTTTAACTCTAAAATTCTTGCAAACGTCTTTGACGCTGGTACTAATTTAGTAACTAGACTACATTTATAATTCGGCCAGATATTTTATATCTAATTCCCTTTGGGCTATGCCCAGCAAAAGAAATAACATAAACACTACATCACACCGGTAGCGACAGTAAATACGTTTATACAAACAAAGGTAATAATTTTACATTATTAAAATAAGATTAAGAAATGAATTATTAGCAACTCAAACACTTCAATTACTGAGATTAATTATTCATTAAACTCAGCAACTAAGATTAATTATTCATTCATCTCAGCAATTTACGGATTGGAGTAATTTGAAAATATTTTTTCCATATTATCAAAAGGGTAACGCTTTCGATGAAGTTGTAGGTACCCACTATAGGCTAAAATGGTTGAACCTTCAATGTATTTCAATTTGTTGGGGATAGTGAAATTAGGTTGTTAGACCATACCAGCCATTTTGAATGTGTTAATTTTTATTATTATTATTCCGGGTCACTGCACTTTTTTTCTTGTATATTTTAAAAAAACAGGCCAGCGAGATCTAATTGAAAGTAGTAGGTACCTAATTTTAAGATCAAACTAGCTTCTGCCCGCGACTTCGTACGCGGATCCTGTTGCTTATGCCAGCGACAACGGGGTCGGCAAAATCGAAGATCTGAAACGTCTGATGTCGAATTCTAAGAGCCCGGGGACGGGAAACCAACGGGATGCGCGAGACGATTCGAGACGTTCAAAAAGTACAATTTTGAATCATACCTCCGATGGCGGAATATGTGGCGTAGTCAATCTTAGGAGTACCTATACGTAAATGCACTCCGTTCCTTATCAACCCAAGGAACGTCGCCATGCCCTACGGCTATATCTGACAGACAGACACATCCGATTCTTCAGATGATATCGACATTCTGCACAGACAATGTCGAAGTCGATCAGAATTCAAACGTTCGCTGCGCTCTTCTCCTGTCTCTTCATGCCGTACTCCAGCAATTCTTTCTCTCTCACTTTCTAACTGATTATGAATATTTTGTTGTGTGCGTGTTCGGGACAATGTATGATAATCTCGATCAGCAGTTAGTCGTGCATCACGTTCATCACTCGTCTCAAAAAACCTGTTAGTAGATGTGAATACGCTAAACTCTGTATCGGTAAACGTTTCCGATTCGCGAGACAATGCATGTCGCTCACGATCAGCGGACAGTCGCGCATCACGTTCCGCACTTGTCTCTAGAAACCTAGAAGCAGATGCGTAGATACGCTGAGAACTCAAGCGCAATTCTCTATACGTGAACGTCTCCGACTCGCGAGACAATGCGTGATGTTCACGATCAGCGGTCAGTCGCGCATCACGTTCCTCACTTGTCTCTAGAGACCTAGAAGTCGATGCGTAGATACGCTTGGAACTTAAGCGCAATTTACTATCCGTGAACGTCTCCGACTCGCGAGACAATGCGTGACGTTCACGATCAGCGGTCAGTCGCGCATCACGTTCCCCACTTGTCTCTAGAGACCTGGATGTAGATGCGTAAATACGCTGAGAACGCAGACGTGCTTCGCGATCTGAAGAGGTTTTCATGGAGCAATTTGCAGCCTGATGTTTTCGAACAGCATCAAGTCTCTCCTGACGCTCTTCGGTAGATTCTTGGGATCTTATGATCCTCAATCTTTTAGCTCCTTTGGAACATTGCGAAAGATTTGACTTCTTTCTTGGCATGGTTATAGTTTTATTGTGAAGAGATACCTGATCAATTAAAATCTAAGTGACTGCTCCCCTGCGTTACCGGGTAGGCTACCGTGTAAAGGAAATGAAACACTCAAATAAAATAAGCAGGAAGTCATATTTATTCGATAAAATAAAAAAAATAAATGGGAGTTTTGACCAGTAGACTCAAATTTTCAATGATATACCAGCGTCATCAAAAATCAGTCCTAAACTGTAACCGCATACACCGCGAGGAGGTACTCCCAGCTTATGTTATTTTATAATAATATACAGTGAAATTAGTGATAGCTTTACAGTAAAATTAGTGAAAGCTTTGATTTCCACATTAGATGTTTCTGATCTTCGATTTTTATAAGTCAACAGGAAATGCTCATCAGACCGAACAACTTTTGCTAAGACGTCATTCCTATATGTGATAAGGTGTAGCTGGGCTCTTGGAGTTCCACATCAGGTGTTACAGATCTTCAAATTTATTCTCTCAGCAGAAAATGCTCATCACGTGGAACAATTTTTGCTACGGTACCATTTTTGTATCTCTTATAGTTTAGCTGGTCTGTTGCGGTTCTGCATCAGGTGTTCAAGTTTCCAAGATAAATTATAGCCTATATGTTGCCCAGACTTAATACCTATACAACAAAAAAAAAAATCATTCAAATCCGTCCAGCAGTTCCGAAGATTAGCGTGTACAAACAAACAGACAAACAGACAGAATTTTTTTTTTTGGATTCGTGCTCTAATACTGTTTCTAAACCCCCCTCAATTTTTTTTTTTTAATATATTCAATGTACAAACACAGTTTTTTTACTGTTTTATTATATGTATAGATTTATAGTTGAACACCTATTAACGATACACTAGGTTTACTTCTAATTATATTACAGCTACTTGTAGTGAAGACTTATGGCTGATTTTTCGCTATTCGTAAGGTACCTATCTACTCTAAATTTAATGTGAGCTTATAATTCCTATAAAATATTATTTCGGTTTCTGCAAGAGATAAAAGTATAAATATTACGTCGCAGGGGTATGGTACAATTAGGAATTTAATGAAATCCCGTAATCGCCATGTTTGGCCGATGCATGTTGGCGATCGCAGTAAGTATTATGGTACTCAGAAGGACGCTGCTGCCCATCCTCTGGTCAATATCCCTCTGTCGCCTTCTACGACACCCACGGGTAGAAAATGGGGTGATGCTATTCGCGGCCGGCACCACACGGTTTCATCAATACTATGTAGATATCTATATAAATATGTTTCATGTCGTGCGTGTTGTATGTGTGTTTTATGTTGTTTGTCAATAAATAAATAAATGTCGTCATATTTTAAGTCGATGCCTGCTAATGATGGCTGACTGGTAGAGAATGCCTAATACTGGCTGGTATGATAATAAACAGTATTTCATAACCACCTACAATACTTAAAAGAGTTTGCCCATTTCTAGCCCTCCAGTGAACATTAGACTAGAGAAAAAATACTTTATGCATTAATTTTGCCATAAAAAAATATGTATTTACTTTCTTTTAAATGAGCGCCACTACAATTTACAACAATTCGTTAAAAAATGTAATTCCATTGGAAACACAAGAAGTTTTCTGATACTGACGTAGGCATAATATTGCCAGCATCAAAACCATATTACGAGTATATCATTAATCAATCGATTTGAATCGATTTATAAACAAACACAATAACCTCAACGGCATACCCACTAGACTTTACTGGTATTATAATCAAAATCCCACTAAAAGAAAACATTAAAAGAATTGTATTGAATTTTATATAAAAACATTAAAAACTAATGATGAAAATAAAAAAGTAAAAAAGAATAACAAAAATAAATAAATTATCGGTAAAAGGTAACCGACATATCGATTTAACGTTATTATTTTTTCGTTATTGTGACAACACTGAATTGAATCTGACTCTACGCTTGTTGTCTATGTTGTTTATACTCAATGTGGAATAATCTGAATGTGTTTTATTTAGTTTTTCTTTTATGCACGTCATTGGCTTTGTTTTAATAATTTTGTAATCACGTTCGACGATAACTTTGACTCTAGAATCAAGGATCACAACTGCTTTCGATTTTAGATACTGATCAATAACAATGACTGAAGAACATTGTGCGAGTTGTGGTTTTAATCTGACCGAGATTCAAAATCATACCTTGGAACCCGAAGAAATAAGCGTTATACAGCAGTGGGCATAGCAAGTAAATATTCAAACCAAAAAATGATTCTATTATTGCCTACATCATCCAATTATTTACCTAAAAGAATATTGTTTTAGGTGTCAACAGATAATCTTATTTCTTATAACGTTACGTTTCTAAAATAGTTAAGTGGCGTCAATTTGAATATATTTTTTACATGTCTAATACTATTAAGATTTTGGAATACCAAAACCACCACCATTTTTTATAGTAATATTTGATGTCCAATCTTGGGCCTAGGACAGTATGGAGACTAGGCAATCCCCTTTGGTTAATTTTTAACGATTGCAATTTCAATGCTATTTGCATACATTACTAGAGTTAAGAGCGTGTATTCGATTCGTGACGAATACTTCATGGTTTCGCGTTTTGCTCAGAGCAATATCATAATGATGTGAGCAGATTATTAAGAGACAATTACAGTTTTAGAAATATCAAGTCTTGCTTTAGGGAACTACAGAGTAAAAGTTTAATTATGTTTTTTTAAAGCGAAAACAATCCTTTCATAGCGTTTTACGAAAATAGACGTCAGAGTTAAATTTCAGGACGAATATAACCATTACAGTATGCCAAAATATTATGTTTTATGTGTTTTTCCAACAGGATATACAGTCTCAAAGTACATAACAGTGCCAAAATTACGAAAATATTACTATTAGATATTAAAAAAGTACAAAATCGGTTCACTTCAACAATTTTTTTTTTCACCAGTATTTGAATTTAACTGACATATTTATTTTATGAAAATAAAGGTTATACTCTATGTACACAATTTTTTCAGTTCCTTGTACGAACTTTTAAAAAACACTGTAAAACCTCGCGCGCTGTCGTTTGCCAAACAATTTCAATTATCCGTGCTTATTTCGTGCGTATTTTTTTTTCTGATGCATACAAACAGACCATTGTATTGTACTAGTGTGTGTCAATGCTGCTACGCCGTTCTAGCAATCGTTTAGATTTTGAGTTGCGCTAAATCGAATACGCGCCCTTAATACTGGACTATATCCCTATTTTTTTGTTGTTTTCATTTTTTTTCTTATTAAAGTAACCACGACCAAATTACCCATTTAAGAGTGAGTTAACTCACAAATTGGCTCTGATTCTACCAATTTAATAATTAGACTATATTTATAATGTGACTAATATTTAATTCCCTTTGGGCTACGCGCGCCAAAAGGACTAAGCCTACATTACCCCTGTATTAAACGTCAAAGTATGGATAAGGTGAACGTTTATGTACAATGTACACCCATATTTCCCTAGTCTGCCTAAAAATACGTTTAAGAGTACTTCCCCGACAGCGCGCTTCATACAACACTAATCTAGATATTTGTATACGGCTACATGTTTGCGTTGTGGGGAAAGTTATCTTAATATGTTAAGTGATGCAATTAAGCTACTATTAAATACTAGTATTTGTAAGCCTATCATCGAATAACATTTTTTATTCTACCTACGCTATTTACAAATTTAATTTGTTACATCTGGTTTAATATCTTAGGACGTATGACTTACACGAATTCGTGTAACACATAATCAGGTTCACTTTTAATTCAATGCGCGTCTTTCGGAAGTCGAAAATACTTTTGAAAAAGAACACCTAAAATTGTGAAAAATAAATCTGTTGTTCCATAGACAACACAATTTTTACAATACATTCCAATTTCTTTTTGTTATCGAATAACTGCATATTTTTTATTGTATTAAATAAACAAGGCGGTTAGATATAATTAAAAGTTGGAGGTCCTATTGTAACCTAATTTTTAGTTCAAATATTATTTTAATAAAATGCATTGAACAGAAAGAATTTAACATTTATTAAAAATAATTTACTGTGCCAGGATCCATTCTGTATTTTGGTTATTAAAAGATTTTGGCTATAAAGATAGAGATGACGTAGTAATCAAATACCTATTTTACGATTTACAATACACTATACCCTGTCCATTGGGTTATTGGTTTTTTGACAGCTGCCTTATAATGTAATTATTCCCGATTACCTTAAGTTAACTTTAAAATGTGTTATAAAATAAATATATAAACTGCCTAATCTATTATTATTATTATTATTATTATTAGTTTCAGCTGTCAAAAAACGATTAAACCAGTGGACAAAGTGTAGGTATACTTTTAGTATAATACAGCTACTGGTACTTATAAAGACTTGTCAACTTTTCCGTTATTCATAAAATAAAGCTCATAATTTCTATAAAATATGAATTACTCAAAGGGCTTCTAATAACGTACCATTCACAGAAATAAAATAGTTTTCAATGCATTAAAACACAGATTCTGCAAAAAAAATGATTATGAAAAATTAATCAGCTGTTCTATACACAAATTCTCTACGGCACATTCCAATTTTTTTTTTATATCGGGTTACTGCACCCTTTGTTTTCTTGTATTTAAGAAGACAAGGCAATAACCCATACAGCCATACTCTTTAAGCCGAAACACAGCAACACTGGTATGCTAACACGCACTGGCTAGTATGAAAATAAACAGTTTATTGTTTGAGACGCACTAGTAGAAATGAAATTATTTTCAATAATTATGTTAGTACCTACAAGACTTTCATTTCAGCCGAAAGACGTCCACATAGGCCTCCCCCAAAGGGGGGGGTTTGCCATAATCGCCACGCTTGGCAGGCGGGTTGGCAATCGCAGTATGGTTGTTACAAAGGCACAGAGAACGCTGCTGCCCATTCTCTGATAAGTCCCTTAGTCGCCTCTTACGACACCCACGGGAAGATATGGGATGGTGCTATTCTTTACGTCCGACACCATACGGACCAACATAATTATACAAGACTTTAATTTGGTAAATTTTTTAATCATTGTAATTTTGTAATGTAATGTGTTTTGCAAATAGTTACATTACTAGAGTTGACCCCGTAACTACATCACTATTTTTAATTGTTTTTTACTCTAGGTATACTTCTAATATACATATCACAGCAATTGGTATCTTAGCAACTTTTCTGTTATTCTTATAGTTATAAAGCTCATAATTCCTATATTAATTACATACTACTATAGGGTTACGGCCAAGCCTAATACATATTTTGACTAAGGTGTAGAGTTTGTGAAGTCAGGGCTAGTAAAGTAGAGACTATGTAGAGATCTGATAACTTTTTGACAGTGCGAGCCAGTTGCTCTCGTCTTGGCAACATTTTACATGAAAATGTTTTTGGAGGGATTCCAATTTTTTTTTTGTAAGTTGCCTAAGACAACATTTTTATATTTTGTAATTTTTTTCTAGTTTAAGAATTTTTTGTTGTTTGTTATAAATGCTATGTTGTAAATGCTAGCTTACATACAAAATTTCAGCTTTCTAGGACTTCAAGAAGAACCTCAGAATTTCGATGATCATCAGTGAGAGAGTCAGTGACGAAATCGGGGTTTTTAGTAAAAAATATATTTTATATTTAGTTTAAAGTATAAGAGCAATGCAATTGAAACTTTGTATATTTAATAAGTCAACTATTTACATCATATCCCGAGAATTTTGTTTATCTGGCGTAATCCAAACAAAAGTTATGATTGTTCAAATAAACGACGAAGCGCTTCGAGAAAAGGTAGGTAGTGCCTTTGCGCTTTGCTTGGCTAATATACCACTTTTCAAATCCGGCGAATGCAAGGACACGAATAATTATAGACCCGTTTCGGTTTTGCCGGTATTCAGCAAAGTGTTTGAAAAAGTAATGCTTAATCAAATGCTCAGTCATTTTAATTGCAATAAAATCCTTCATGATCAACAGTATGGGTTCACCAGAGGGCGTTGCACTACTGATGCCGGTATCACTTTGATTAAGCATATCTTTAACGCATGGGAGGAGTCACAGGATGCCATTGGCATTTTCTGTGACCTCTCCAAAGCATTTGATTGCGTAAATCACGAAACACTGCTTTTGAAGCTTGAGCACTACGGACTCGGTAAACTAGCGCTCAGATTAGTAAAATCGTATTTAGATGATAGGCTGCAGCAAGTTCAAATAAACGGTGTAAATTCATAGGGCTTGAAAGTAAAAATGGGAGTACCACAGGGCTCAATATTGGGTCCGTTCCTATTTCTAGTTTATATTAATGATTTACCGCATTTACTGAGAAATCAACCTCAAATGGTGTTATAGGCTGATGATACTTCATTGATTTTTAAAGTAAATAGACGGGCACAGCACTATGACGACGTAAATGACGCCATGATTAAAGTTCATAATTGGTTTACTGCAAATAATTTAGTGTTAAATGAGAAGAAAACCAAGTGCATAAGATTCGCTTTACCGAATGTTAAAAGTAGTGAATGTAACGTTTTATTGAATAAGGACGTACTTGAATTCGTCGAAAAGACAGTTTTCCTAGGGATTACGCTTGACTCAAAGCTGCAGTGGGGTCCTCACTTAACATCTCTTGCAGGGCGGCTAAGTTCGGCCGCTTACGCTGTCAGAAAAATCAGGCAATTGACAGACGTGGATACCGCTAGACTAGTCTATTTTAGTTACTTTCATAGTATCATGTCTTACGGTATTTTGCTTTGGGGACGGGCTGCAGATATAGATTCTATCTTTATTCTGCAAAAGAGGGCTGTCAGAGCCATCTATAATCTCAGCAGACGCGAGTCTCTAAGAGAATTGTTTAAACAAATTAATATCATGACGGTACCTTGTCAATATATATACGAAAACATCATGCACGTTCGGAAAAATCTTCACCTGTTTAGTAAAATAAGTGACAGACATAACTTTAATACTAGAAATAGGAACAAATTATATCAACCAAGTTTCAGATTGTCAAAAGTACATACTTCTTTTATGGGGTATTGTGTAAAATGTTATAATAAAATACCGCTCGATATTTTGCAATTAAATGAAAGACAATTTAAAACATGCATTAAACGCACACTATGTAGGCAAGCATATTATAAGTTGGAAGATTATATCAATGATAAAAATGCTTGGCATAATGCTGGTCCTGCTCCACAGCCGCTTTAGGGAATTTCTTAATTGCAAGAAGATTATGTTGCTCACCCCTTATTATTGACATGAATAACGTGTACCGTTATTATTATTTACTTATTATATTTTATCTGTCGAATGAAATACTTACAAACATTGGAAATTTTGACTTTGTATAAATTAATAGCACTATTTCAATTATTATGTAAATGTGAGAACTATGGAGCCATTTATTTATTCAATGTGTTTGACATAAATGAGCATGGCAGTTGAGAGCATTGTCATGCTCGCTCAAATGTCTCACTGATGGTGGCGTGTGGGTTAGATCATTCGGTTCCCTTCAAAATGGTTGAGCTAAGTGGTGCTGATCCGCGCGTCTTGTTCGTGAACGGGCGCTGTCAGTTGAGATTGGTCGTCTCTTAACTGCCATGGCTTTTATATTAATTTATTTTTAATTAGAATGTTTTGGATTTCTCTTCACTTACATTGTTTTCACATATAGAAGCAACAAGAATAATGTAGCCTGGATTTTGTAAAAGCTTGATTGAAAAGAGTGTCCGTGGAGTTTCTTGCTCGTTCTTCTCCATAGAGACCTACCCTACGTTTTGGAACGAGCAACTAGCTTCAACTTTCTGACTAACTGACTCTTTGACTATTCAAAAGTGCCTGCAAATGGTTTAATTAAAATAAATGCTTTGACTTTGACTTTGACTTTGACTTTAATCTTGGCGGTGGCACTACCGTGCCCCCAGATCATTTTAAATAGGAATTACACCAGCACCCATAACCGTTCACAGTGGAACACAGCAAGGCTGCTTTGCAGCAGAAATATGTAGTTATGATGGTAGTACTTCCCCTTTTTTTTTTTTTTTTTTTTTTTTTTTCTTTTTTTCTATTTTTCCTCTTTCCTATTTTTTATTCATTTTCTGTTTTCCTATTATAACTAACCACTACTTATTTATTTATGTGATGTGGGAGTGAGTTTAACTTATAATTTTTTCCAGCGATCTTTGACGCCGCCGGTTCTACCAGTTTAGTAACATGACTACATTTATATTTCGGCTAAATATTTAATATGTAATTCCCTTTGGACTGCGCGCATCAAAAGAATAAGCAGAAATATCATAAAACACAACATCACACCTGTAGCGAAAGTAAATAATATGTATATATGTACAGTCAACAGCAAAAGTAGATGATCAAAATCAGAAATTCATTACTAATTTACTAACACTAATTTATATAATTTATTACTAGTTTACTTATTAAAAGTATGTGATTGTCACAAAAGTACTTTTGAATCACTTCGACGCCACACAGTTCTGAGGCGAACTCCGTTCATTACTATTGAATTTCTGATTTTGATCATCTACTTTTGCTGTTGACTGTACAAACAAAGATTACAAATATTATTAAAATAAGATTAACAGATGAATCATTAGCAACTCAAACACTTAAACTACTGAGATTAATTATTCTTTCATCTCAGTAATTTACAGATGGAGTAATTGAAAAATATTTTTTCATTAGGGGCGCGTATTCGATTTAGCGCAACTCAAAATCTAAATGATTGCTAGAATGGCGTAGCAGCATTGACACACACTAGTACAACACAATGGTTGGTTTGTGTGCATCAGAAAAAGAAATACGCACGAAATAAGCACGAATCATTGAAATTGATCGGCAAACGACAGCGCGCGATGTTTTACAGGGCTTTTTAAAATAATTGTCTAAAATAAATGAGCTCGTTTAACGGACTGAAAAATATTCAGTATATTAAGCATAACATTTACTTTCATAAAATAAATATATCAGTTATGTTTTTATTCAAATACTGGTGAAAAAAAAATGGTCAAAGTATACCGATTTTCTACTTTTTCAACATTGTTTTTTAATACATAATAGTATTTTTTTTGTAATTTTGGCTCTGTAGCTGTCTTTATGACTGTATATACTGTTGGAAAAACGCATAAAACAAAATATTTTGGCATATTGTAATGGTTGTATTCATCCTGAAAGTTAACTCTGACGTCTATTTTCGTAAAACGATATGAAAGAATTGTCTTCGCTTTAAAAAACCATAATTAAAAATTATACTTTTACTCTGTAGCTGTTTAAATCAAGACTTAATCTTTCTAAAACTGTAAATTGTCGTTAAATAATCTGCTCACATAATTACGATATTGCTCTGGGCAAAACGCAAAAACATGAAGTTTTCGTCACGAATCGAATACGCGCTTTTAAGTAGGGTAACGCGACCGTCGATGAACTATGCCGTAGCCACACATAGGTACCCACTTTAAGTAAACTTCAATTTGTTGGAGATATTGAAATGATGTTGTGATAGTATCTTGAAACTAGTTTTTGTTATTGAAGACCATCAACAGCCATTTAGAATGTGTTAATTTTTATTATTAATATTCGAGTATATACGGTGAGATGTAAGGTGACTGAAAGCACCAGTAGGCAACAAATTTTTTGTTCAAATATTTATTAAATAGAGAAATTATTATAATGTAACTAAAAATACTGTATTGTACCTATTATTAATTCTACATTTTGGTTATTGAGCCTAAGATGAAAAAGATAATATGTAATTAGTTGTAATATGTAATGTAATAATGTAATGTAATGTAATGTAATGTTTATAATATGTAATATGTACGAAACACTAGGTCGATTTTCCGTAATTCATTAGATACTTATCTACACTAAATGGAAGCTTATAATTCGTATAAAATATTATACTCTAAAGGGCTTCTAATGATGTATGTACAGTCAGCAAAAGAGATAGGTATGCAGGTCACCGGAAATGGTTGAAGTTTACTCAAAAACCGATGGATGTTTTCGAATGAAATTTTATTAAGAAATTGAAATGTTTATTCTCTATTAATTTTATTTTATTTTATTCAAAAACATCCATCGGTTTCTAAGTAAATTTTAACTATATCTGACGACCTTGCATACCCATCTCCTTTGCTGACTGTACCATTTACGAATAAGCAAATGTAATAAGTTTATGACGAAAACGTCATAAACTTATTAGAGCATAGATTCAAGAAAATATAAAAAAAATAATATCGAACTGTTTAGTGTTTATTATAGATTGAGAAAAATGGATTAACTCGTGTATTGCCGGGTTCGTCCGTTTGACTATAATGTGTAACAATACTCACCTATCGTTTAATGATATATGTGTAGACATTAGATGTCGCAGAAAAATGGTACAATTAGCGCAGATGATACAATAATAACTCTGTTGGGTAATTCACATGAAGAATGTCAGTGATTTGATCAAATCCCTAAACTTTTTCAGTGAAAAGATGAAATAAACAAGTCGGGCTAGTATAGCTATATCATATTATGATCAAAACACTAATTTTATGATATTTTATCTGTGTTATTTTTATACTTACCTAACCACGACTTATTTACCTATATGAGAGTGAGTTTAACTCCTAAATTCTTACAGACGTCTTTGACGCCTAATTTAGTAACTACCTAAACTGTATTTATAATTCGGTCAAATGAGTACTTAATAATATGTGTGGACATTAAAATTTCACACACGGCCATCTGACCCCAAACTAGGGTGACCCTGTGGGTGTCAGACAGTTGATATACATACACAAATACCTTTAAATACACCCATATATAGATAAACAACAACAAATGTAACACATATTTTCTTGTCGTGATTGGTTCTAAGTGTGTGGTATGTATCTACCTATCCGCGACTTTTATTTTTGAGACTCAACTGATCTCAGTTGAGAAAATATTGAATATTCTCAGTTGAAATTCATCTGGATTTCCTTTGTTTCGTGTTTTCTAATAAAATAGAGTATAACATGTTTTGGATAAACGTTTAATTATAGTTGTCGTATGTTTGGTATATCTTAGATTTGGAACGTAGTTCCTTATCGCGCGTTGCGAAAGGGGGCTAGACGGAAAAAATGTAACGACACTTTTTAAAGTTGTAAGCCGTGCGGCGTGCGCGTGTTTCTTTGTCCAAGCCAGTTATTAAGTGTAAATAATAACAAGTAAATAATAATAAATAATAAACAACAACAACAACATATTGTTGTTGTTTGTTGTGTTGTTGTTGTTGTGTATTGTTGTTGTTTGTTATTGTGTTGTTTGTTGTGTTATTGTTGTTGTGTTAGTTGTTGTTGTAGTTGTTGTGTTTTTTGTTGTTGTTATTGCTGTTGTTGTGTTGTTGTTGTTTGTTGTCGTGTTTGTGGTTGTTGTTGTGTTGTTGTTGTTGTTGTTGTGTTGTTGCTGTTGTTGTTGTTGTAAATTGTTGTCAAAAGGAACTTCGTTCCATCCGGGTGTCCCTTGACACCTCTCAAGTTTTTTTTTGTATGTCATTGGATGCAATGCAAACAATTTAACGCCGGCCCATCTGATATTAAGTGGTGACCGCTGCCTACACATCTGCAATACCAGAGATTTGCCGGAAAACTGACAATAATGGCGTCTTTACCCTGTCTACAGCATTACTTGGACTTTTATTAATTAATGACTTAAAAATGACTAGTCTCTTTATGTATAGAGCGCTCGGACAAGAAAGACTTTCTGGTCAATTATTATGTTAAGTTATGCAATTAAGCTACTATTAAATACTATTCTTAGTAAACTCATCATCGAATGACTTTTATTTTACCTACTCAACATGTCAACTTTTAGACGCCCACTGCTGGGCATAGGTGGAGACCTATCCCAGTAGTGGGCGCAAGGCATAGCGATTACGGCTGAACCGGTACAGCTGCAATCACCATGCTCAGCCGATGCATGTTGCCGATCGCAGTAGGTGTTATGGTACTCAGAAGGACGCTGCTGCCCATCCTCTGGTCAATATCCCTCTGTCGCCTTCTACGACACCCACGGGTAAAAATGGGGTGGTGCTATTCGCGGCCGGCATCACACGGCAAATAATTTGGTATCTTATGACGAGGGATTAATTCATTGCGCGCCTTTCGGGAGTCGAAAATAGTTTGAAATACGAACAACTTTTATTAAAGGAAAAAAGAAAAAAAAAAGTTTGTTGTTCCATAGACAAATTCTTTAAGACACATGTGTAGTGACCTCATACATAGTCGCATCAACACGTCCGACCGCGACGGCGCGCGGCCGAACACTGAGGACCGCGGACGTGTCGTACGCCACCTGCGACGGCGCGGCGACCGCAGCGGCCGATCGGCCGATGAGAAACAACATGTCAGCGCGGGATCAAGCTAGTGACTGAGCGCGCGCGCAGTCCGGTGAGAAACTATATACGACGGCGCGCCGCCGCACCGACACACCGACCGGCAAGGCATAGTATGGAAGTTGGAACAAATACTATGCATCACGCGCGGCGAGCCCTGATTGCTCGATTCCAATTACGTTGTATGTCTCCAACACCACTATGTACAAGGCACTACAAGTCAATATAACTAGACCAAAATAAATCCAATTATTCACATCGTCATCTGAGTTTTATTCCCATACACCGACAAGCTATCCCCAACATTGGTGACCCCGACGTGATCTGGAGGCCTACATCCGACGATTGAAAACATGCCGAACGAAGATCACAAACTTACGCTCGACAGAGAAGATGTGGAAGCTATTTCCCTGAAGTCGCGTCTACCCCTGTTCTGGCGTGACAAACCCAGACTTTGGTTTGCGCAGTTCGAGACTATGATTGCCAGTCAGAAGCTAAGCGACGAGAACAAATTCGGTCTCGCTGTTTCTCAACTTGAGAAAGTAGACGTGGAGCAAGTTGGGGATATCATCATGTCACCGCCTAACGCAGGAAGGTACGACGAACTCAAGAAGAGATTGCTGTCCGTCTACGAGGAGTCGGAGAACAAACAGTTACAGAAGCTGCTCAACGACGTCGAACTGGGCGACCAACGTCCATCGCAACTACTGCGGCGGATGCGAGATCTGGCCCGGGACAAGATACCCGACCAAACGCTACGTATGTTGTGGATGAGCCACCTACCAGCAGCAACGCGGGCGGTACTGTCAGTGAGTGAAGAATCCAGATTGGACGCCCTGGCAGCGATGGCAGATAAAATGGACGAGCAAACGAAGGAAATATCATCCATTTGTTCCTGTGCTCGAAGCGCAAATACAGCAAGTCCGTCGACCTCGTCTTCCTCAGAAACGAAGATAATGAGCATGATCGAGTCGCTCACCCAAGAAATTGCCGAGTTGAAAATGGATCGAGCGCGAGGCAACTACCGTCGTTCGCAAAATTATCGGCGCGGAGCGCGATCACGCTCAAGATCATCAAAGCGAACTACGGATATATGTTTTTATCACCAAAAATTTGGAAGGGACGCATATAAATGTCGAAGCCCGTGCAATTATAACAGGACGAAATCGACCCAGGAAAACTAGAGAAGACTTTAGCTACGACGGGAGCCGAAGTCAACGAACTTACGAATCGCCGTCTATTTATCAAGGAATTATCAACGGGACTTCACTTTCTAATCGATACTGGCGCGAACGTATCAGTATTACCAGTACGAGGAACAGAAAAACGAAAACAAAACCCAAGTAATTACTTGTACGCCGCCAACGGCTCGTCAATACCCTCTTATGGTGAAAAATCGATGGTACTGAACATTGGACTACGACGACCGTACAGATGGAGTTTTGTGGTTGCTGAAGTGAAACGACCCATAATTGGCGCTGATTTCTTACACAAACATCAGCTGACAGTGGACATTCACGGAAAAAAACTCGTAGATAAGCGAACCAGCCTGTCCGTCGTGGGTTACGTAACAACGTCATCGGACCATAGCGTAAACACAGTGAACAGCCAGCAACCATATCACGACCTACTCGCAAAATATCCTGACATCACGCGACCGTCCTTGAAGCTCTGTAACAGTGAAGTGGAACACCAGATCGAAACAACTGGGCCGCCCGTCTATTCCAAGGCAAGGCCACTACCACCTCACAAGTACAAGGTGGCGAAGGAAGAATTTGAAGCAATGATGGAACAGGGAATCTGCAGGCCTTCAAACAGTCCATGGGCGAGTCCGCTTCACCTAGTTCTGAAGAAAGACGGCAAGTATCGAGCCTGCGGAGATTATCGTCGTCTTAACAGCGTGACAGTGCCAGACCGGTACCCTATACCTAGACTGCACGACTTCACCTACAATTTACTAGGAAAGAAAATCTTCTCCATAATCGACCTTCGAAAAGCATATTACCAAGTGCAAAATCGCGAAGAGGATATTATGAAAACAGCAGTCATTACTCCATTTGGCCTCTTCGAATTCACAAGAATGTGTTTTGGTCTACGCAACAGCGGTCAGACATTCCAACGTCACATCGACAATGTACTCCGAGGACTGCCTGTTTTCCCATTCGTGGATGACATTTTAGTAGCTTCGGAAAATAAAGCAGAGCATAGAAGAGACCTAGAAGATGTGTTTAAACGCCTGAATGACAATGGGCTACAACTTAACGTCGCAAAATGTACGTTTGGCCAACCAACACTCGATTTCTTAGGCTACACAATATCCACAGAAGGAATAAAGCCGAAACAAGAAAAAACTAAGGCCATTACGTCATACCCATTACCGCAGACGATTCAACAACTTCGCCGTTTCTTAGGCATGATGAATTTTTATCGTGAAAACATTCCGCACGCCGCCGAACATCAAAAGGAACTCAACGCTTATTTACATGACTCAAAAAAAAACGATAAAACACAAATACAATGGAGTGAAGCCGCAAAGAATGCATTCGACAAGTGCAAAGAAGACATCAGTAACGCCACTTTATTAGCATACCCATCATCAAGCCTGCCTTTCGCCTTGATGACCGACGCGTCTGACACCAGTGTGGGAGCCGTACTTCAACAGCAAATCGCAGGAAATTGGAAACCGCTCGGGTTTTTTTCGAAGAAGCTAGACGATGCTCAAAGAAAATACTCCACATATGACAGAGAGCTGCTATCAATATATATGGCCGTTCGTCACTTCCGCCGGATCTTTGAAGGCCGTGACGTCACCATCTTCACCGACCACAAACCGCTTGTAAACGCGCTGAAGGCAAAAAGTAAGAACGAAACGCCACGTCGCATTCGCTACTTGGAATACATCGGTCAATTCGTCAACTGCATCAAGCACATAGCAGGCAAAGATAACATCGTAGCAGACGCGCTATCGAGGGTAGAATCAATCACATGTCCGTCACCGATTGACTACAATGAATTAGCAAAAGCCCAGAGTAGTGACGCAGAACTTAAACAGTTGATAAAAAACGAACGTTACACATTCACACGCACAAAGCTACTTGGTACGTCGAAATTAATCAACTGCGAGATGTCAACAGGGGCCGCTCGCCCGTTCTTACCCGAGGCATACAGAAAACAAGCTTATCAAGCAATGCACGACTTGAACCATCCCGGCGTGAGAGCAACGAGGCGACTAGTCACGACTCGATTTTTCTGGCCATCGATGAAGAAAGACGTCACAGAGTGGTCAAGAGCCTGTGACCAGTGTCAGCGTGTAAAAGTACAGCGGCACACGAAATCACCAATCGCAAGCTTCCAACACGTCGAACGACTGGCTCACGTGCATATTGATTTAACTGGCCCACTACCAATATCGAACAGCTGTCGTTACCTGCTCACAATGATTGACAGAGCAACAAAGTGGCCAGAAGCCCAAGCAATTGAAGATATAACAGCGGAGAAGGTAGCCAACGCGTTGTACGAAACCTGGATCACCAGATACGGTTGCCCGGTAACAATAACAACAGACCGCGGCCGGCAATTCGAGTCCGACCTATTCAACAAATTAATGCATCGCATGGGCATCGAACGCATACGAACTACAGCATACCATCCGCAGTCCAACGGCTTGATAGAACGCTGGCACCGCTCACTAAAAACGTCACTCGCCGCAAGACTTAATACTGTCAACTGGGCGCACGAGTTGCCAACTGTATTATTGGGCCTGCGCGCGGCTTTCAAAGAAGACATAGGAGCGAGTGCTGCCGAGTTGTTGTACGGACAAACACTAAGATTGCCTGGAGAATTCTATGACGAAGCTGTGACAACGCATCACAATCCATCTTACTTCATGAGCCACCTAAGCGAAGCACTGAAGAAAGCACAAGCGCAGCGTGATAGTACAAGCAGAAATCAAGTAATATTTGTTCACGGCGATCTGTATACATGTACACACGTATACGTACGCAACGATGCAGTCCGCAAGCCGTTAACACCTACCTATAACGGCCCGTATCGAGTCATCGCCCGCAACGACAAATATTTTGAAGTACAGCTGGAGAACAGAAGCTCGAACATATCTATCGACAGACTGAAGCCTGCCTATTATTTAAGTCCGGAGCAAGAAGCAGCACATACTTACGCCCATAAAACAAGATCAGGCAGAACATCAAAACCTGGCGGGGGAGTAATGTAGTGACCTCATACATAGTCGCATCAACACGTCCGACCGCGACGGCGCGCGGCCGAACACTGAGGACCGCGGACGTGTCGTACGCCACCTGCGACGGCGCGGCGACCGCAGCGGCCGATCGGCCGATGAGAAACAACATGTCAGCGCGGGATCAAGCTAGTGACTGAGCGCGCGCGCAGTCCGGTGAGAAACTATATACGACGGCGCGCCGCCGCACCGACACACCGACCGGCAAGGCATAGTATGGAAGTTGGAACAAATACTATGCATCACGCGCGGCGAGCCCTGATTGGTCGATTCCAATTACGTTGTATGTCTCCAACACCACTATGTACAAGGCACTACAAGTCAATATAACTAGACCAAAATAAATCCAATTATTCACATCGTCATCTGAGTTTTATTCCCATACACCGACAAGCTATCCCCAACACATGCATTCCAAATGTTTTTTTTAGGTCGAGTTACCGCACTTTTTGTTTTATTACTTAAAAGTTAGATTTAATTAAAAGTTGTAGGAACCTAAGTTATTTGTTGAAATATTATTATAATAAAATGCATTAAACAAAAAGAGATCATTATAATTACACTGTCAATTATTAAATTTATTCAAAAACAATGTACACTTTATTAAAATATATACAAAGCTTAAAAATAAATATAAACATATAATATGTAGGTACAATGGAGGGCTCACAGGGCATCAAAAAACATTATAATTTAACTAATAATAATGTACTGTGCCTGTTCTTTATGAAATATTTTGGTTATTAAAAGTCTAATCCTGAGATGACAAAGTAATAATTTAATTAAAAATCAAATACCTATTTACAATACACTAGGTACCTTTACTTCTAATATATTACAGCTACTGGTGGTTAAGACTCTTGGCAACCTTTGCGCTTTTCATAAAGCTCATAATATCTACCCCTAAAATATTAGTTAGTATCGGGCTTCTGATAATGTACCATTCCATTCCACTGTCGAAAATAATTTTCAATGAATGAGTTAGAATGGTTAAAACACAGGTTCTACAAAACATAAAAATACATTAAACAGTCAGATGTTTTTCTTTTTTATTGTATGTACAGTAAACAAAATCTCTAACGACTAGTGTGTAGGGTACACACAGTCGTTAGAGATAGTTAAAATTTCCTTAAAAACCGATGGACGTTTTCGAATGTAATTTAGTTTAATTAATAGAAAAAGCAGGTTAGGAAACGCAAAAGAACAATTTTCATCATTCATAATAATTCTGTACTTACAGAATTTGGACAATTTACGGATATACATGACGGCGCGTTCATATTATTTTGCGTATTTTTTGTGTTTTATTTAATTTGTGTAGTGAATTTGGTTGATTTTTGTTTGTATATCGAATTATTTGCATTATAAACTCGGATTTAGATTTTCTTTGTAATTTAAAATAAGAAAATAAGTCACTAAACCAAAGAGGGGACTGTTTAGTCCGTGTGGGCTTGCGAGTGGCGTCAGCGCTAGTGACGCTTGTTGTAGTGAAGTGGGGGTAGTGGGGCGACCGGTGCCTTTATAAAGCAGCCGGCGCGCTTTACGAGAACACGTACCCTCCAATCCGCGGCAAAAGCCTTAGGCGCTTATTTCCGGAAATGGAGAATCGAGGTAAACCCCATCAAGAGTCAGGCAGTACTCTTTTCCAAACCGCGTTCGTCCCCCTCTCTGCCCAGTCCGATAACCATGTTCGGTAAGCCTATCCCTTGGGAGAAGCAAGCCAAATACCTAGGTGTGATTCTGGACCACCATCTTACTTTCGGAGAGCACATAAAGACGGTGCGTTCGCGCGCCGCTTTCGCTCTCGGTAGGCTCTACTTCATGTTGAATGCACGCAGCAAATTGTCACTCAAGTGCAAATTGCGCATTTACACGGCGTGCATTCGTCCCATCATGACGTACGCCTGTGCTGTATTCGCACACGCGAAACCATACCGTCTCCATAGGATGCAGACCCTCCAAAACCGTTTCTTGCGAAGAATCACAGGAGCCCCTTTTTACCTTCGCAACGAGAACCTCCATCTCGATCTAAAAATACCTACCATCCAGCAGTTCATGAAACGCTCCGCCAAGCGCTTCTTCGACACTGCTGAGAAGCACTCTAACCCGTTAATCGTATCGGCCGCCCGGTACACTCCCTCCCGTATTAGTAAGACTCGACGACCGAGACATACTCTGACCGACCCTGACGATGCTATTACTCTCCTCCAGGAGAGCAATAAGGCCACCAGTACAGTTAAGAAACACAGACACAGACCGCCGTCATTCCGTCCTCGCCGCCGAGGCCCGCCGCGACGACCCCGTACGTCCCCTCCCCGACCCTTGCTCGTGCCAGCCCGCGCCGCTGAGCCTGTAGTTTTAAATTCGTCCCTAAATAATGGAAATCCGATCCAGCCTGTCCCTTTGCTGTCCTCTCCCAGCGACGCCCTAAGCCGAGGCTCGTACCCCACAGGGGGTGCCCTTAGCGTGTAGTCGCATAGTTTGTAAGCTTTTATGCCCTGGCTGGAGGCCCTAAAAATAATATTTTTTAAGGCACCACAGGAAAGTCCGGTTAAGCAGCCGACAACCTCCTAGGTTGACCTGCGAGATGCCAATCCGAAAAAAAAAAAAAAAAAATTTACGAGAACACTTTGACTTGAGCCGTGGCGCTGACCGTACGCTCGCAATTCCGCATACCTCTTGGTGTTGTTGTTCTTTTTATTATTTAAGAAAATTAGTATTGTTATTTTGAAATTAAGTGTCGTTATTTATTAACGAAAATAAAGTTGTATAAAGTGCTTTGGCTCGTTTGTTAAAACCTCATTTTCTGCGGCCCGTGGATACGACTGAACGCTATTGTCAGCTCGGAAATCCTTCATCAGGAGTGAGGATGGACCAAGAAGCAGAAAACCGTAATGAAGGACGCGCCAGTCCTATATTACGTACTGAGCGAGATCAATGGAGAAGTCTTTTGGAATCTCAACATCGCAGTATGATGGAATTGATGAAGACTATCCTTGAACCGAAGAAAAAGGAGCCTCAACTTATTTTTCCGGAATTTAATCCTGACGACCAAGAGTCGGATGCACAGTCGTGGTGTAATACAGTAGACATCTGTTTGAAAGAGAACCCTTCAAACGGAAGCCAGTTGGTAATGCTTCTCAGCAGGGCTCTGAAAGGATCTGCGGCCACATGGTTGGCACACAACAGTCATCCTGAAGTTACATGGTCAGAACTAAAGCCCCTTTTCCTATCTCGTTTCGATACTATCGAAACACCAGCTGCTACTTTATACAAGATTTTATCAAGCAGTCCAAATGACGGAGAAAACATGTCAACGTATGTGTCTCGAATTTTAAACACATTAGCGACACGATGGCAGAACATGACTGTGGAGCAAGTGGCAATAAGTGTTGCATTGGCACATGTGGCACGAAGTGACAATCAAATCCAAAGGATGGCTTTTACAACAGAAATCAAGTCAAGAATTCAACTACAACGTGAGCTAATGCCATTTGTGTATAGAAAGAGAACCCTGCCAGTTTCTGACAAAATTAATCAATCAAATGAGGCTAAGAAGCCACGTTTGGAATCACCGCGACGATGTTATAACTGCGGCAAGATTGGCCATCTAGCTATCGACTGTCGTGGCAATACCAGCAAGGATCAGAACAACGTGAATCGTTTCCAACCAACGACTACAAACAACTCGCAGCAACGCAAGGAACCGAGACCAGTTATCTGCTTCCGCTGTGGTGAGGTCGGGCACATAGCACCGCGCTGTACCCAAAAGGAGAAGAAGACTGAAGACCGTGAAGATACACCCACAGCCGAACGAAGGGTGAATATCTGCACCATCAAGCCTGCAACGGACCACCTCTACAATCAGGGTGAGAAGTTTCCATTTTGCTTTGACTCCGGATCTGAATGCTCATTGATAAAAGAAACAGTAGCTCAACGTTTTCCGGGTAAAAGAAATTATGATTCAGTTACACTTTTAGGCATAGGAAAATCAAGCCTACGTTGCAATACTCAAATTATTGCTACGGTTACACTTCAGGGTTATTCTGTTGAGTTATTGTTTCATGTGGTCCTTGACTCTTCATTAAGTGATGACATCTTAATAGGACGAGATTTAATTAATTTGGGCTTTTCAGTCGAAGTTTCACAAAATAGTCTAACTATCACTAAAACTAAAGTTATTTTGCAATGCGAGTTCGGTGAAAAAGTGAAAGATTTTAGTAGTATCAATACCGATGTTCCCCCTGAGTCTTTTGCTGAACTAAAACAGTTACTTGAAAAATATTCAGACTTCTTTATTGAAGGTATACCTATAGGCAAAGTTAGCACAGGACAACTCGAAATAAAGCTTGTAGATCCTAGTCGGACAGTGCAACGTCGCCCATATCGAATGAGCCCTAATGAACGCGAGTTAGTTCGTAAAAAAATTAAAGAACTCCTTGCCGCTGGTGTTATTCGCGAAAGTTGTTCTCCCTTTGCAAGCCCAATACTACTTGTAAAAAAAAAGGATGGCTCCGATCGTCTCTGCGTGGACTATCGCGAGTTGAATAGCAACACTATTCCAGATAGATACCCACTACCCTTGATCGGTGATCAGATACAGCGCTTAGTTGGCGCTAAATATTTTAGTTCCTTAGATATGGCCAGTGGTTATCATCAGATTCCTGTACATCCCAACTCAATAGAACGAACAGCCTTTGTAACACCCGATGGGCAGTTTGAATATGTTACAATGCCATTTGGCCTCCGAAATGCACCATCAGTGTATCAACGAACTATCAATAAAGCTCTTGGCGACCTTTCTGAAACTTTTGCTGTCTGTTACATAGATGATATTATAATTCCATCCCAAACTATTGAGGAAGGTCTTCAAAGATTAAATTTAGTATTGAAAACTTTAACAACTTCTGGTTTCTCTCTAAACTTAAAGAAATGTGCTTTTCTTAAAACCCGCATAGATTATCTTGGGTATCAGGTGTCATCCGGTCAAGTGAGACCAAACTCGCGTAAAATAAATGCTTTGTCCCAACTACCTCCTCCACAGACTGTCACACAGCTGAGACAGTTTATTGGTCTTGCATCATACTTCCGCCAGTTCATTCCAGGCTTTTCTCAAACCACCGCGCCCCTTTACAGACTTACATCCGGCAAAGGCAACATAAAGTGGACCCCAGAATTTGAAAACATTCGCCAAAAAATTATTGCAGTCTTAACTGATAAGCCAGTTCTAACTATTTTTGACCCTCAATGTCCTACCGAATTGCATACGGATGCCAGCTCTGAAGGCTATGGTGCCATACTTATGCAAAGAAAAGATGGTAAACCCCATGTTGTTGAGTATTACAGCAGAAGAACAACCCCTTGCGAATCCAAATACCATTCATATGAACTCGAGACGTTAGCAGTAGTTAACGCAATAAAGCGTTTTAAGCATTATTTACAGGGTCGCAAGTTTGTAGTAGTAACGGATTGTAATGCCGTGAAAGCATCAAAGTCTAAAACAGATTTAACACCTCGTGTTCATAGATGGTGGTGTTTCCTACAAAGTTTTGATTTTGATATTGAGTATAGACCTGGAAAACGAATGGAACATGTAGATTTTTTGTCTCGAAACCCCCTCCCTCAAATACCTGAAACAAAAATAATTCAAAAGCGGGTTAATCTCACTGAAATAAGTGATAGCTGGTTCCAAGCAGAACAGCAAAAGGATCCTGATATAACATCAATTATATCAAGCTTGCAAAATAACAGCCTTGACCCTAATGTTGCGGGAACATATGAACTCAGACGTGGAATTTTGCACCGAAAAATAGAAAGAAATAGTAGGAGCGCTTGGTTGCCTATTGTTCCCAGGTCATTTCAGTGGGCTGTAATCAATCATATACATGAAAGCATTATGCATTTAGGGTGGGAGAAAACTTTAGAAAAAGTCTATTGCCATTATTGGTTCCCACACATAAATAAGTACGTGCGCAAATTCATTGAAAACTGCATTACTTGTAGGTTATCCAAATCTCATTCGGGTAAAGTGCAAGCCGAATTGCATCCCATCCCTAAAGTATCTACACCTTGGCATACCATTCACATAGATGCCACAGGGAAGCTTAGTGGTAAGAATGATACCAAAGAATATGTGTTTGTGATGATTGACTCATTTACAAAATATACTGTTCTGTATCACACACTTAATATCGATACCACCTGTGCTATCAAAGCTCTTAAATATATTGTTTCTTTGTTTGGTGCCCCAACTCGCGTGATAGCTGATCAAGGTAGATGTTTCGCTAGCAAAGATTTCAAAAACTTTTGTAATACACACGGTGTTGCTCTTCATCTGATAGCCACGGGGACTAGTCGAGCCAATGGTCAAGTTGAGCGAGTAATGAGTACTTTAAAGAACTTGCTTACAGCTGTTGAAGTTGGAAATAATAAATCATGGCAAGATGCGCTGCCTGAAGTACAAATAGCCTTAAACAGCACAATTAATCGTGTAACAAAGTCGAGTCCTTTGGAATTATTGATAGGTAAAGTAGCAAGGCCCCTAGACCTTATGACCTTAGATGATGACACAAGTGAAAATAATGTTGATTTAGCGGAAGTTCGTCAACGTGCAGCACATGCCATACAAAATAGTGCTATTACTGAAAAACAACGATTTGACAAAACAAAGGCAAAAATTAATCACTTTAAAGTAGGCGATTTCGTACTTTTGGAAAACTATGAACGGAATCAAACCAAGTTGGAGGCAAAATTTAAAGGCCCTTTTAGGGTGGTTCAGTTGCTTGATGGGGACAGGTATTTGCTGAAGGCCTTGAATTCCAACAGAACATACAAATATGCTCACGACCGTGTACGTGCTATGCCAGATTGTTATGTTCCGTTGGAATTGAGTGCTAATTTGGAGATACCTGGAAGTGCCGATGACGGCAAAAGTAAGTAGATATAGCAGTGTTAAATTATCTGTGTGAACTCTGTGTGACAATCGGTCTGTGTGACAATTGGTCTGTGTGACAATCGGTCTGTGTGACAATCGGTCTGTGTGACAATCGGTCTGTGTGACAATCGGTCTGTGTGACAATCAGTCTGTGTGACAATCAGTCTGTGTGACAACCCGTCTGTGTGACAAAATGTTTGTGTTAACCAATTGAAATTACTATCCCTCTATGAGATAATTAGATATGTCTGAATGACAACCATTTTGGGTGATGTTGATTAAAGAAAGAATAGGGCCAGAATGGCCGAGCTTGAGTATACTACTTACCGTAATTTTGCTCTTTACAGATAGTTCCGATGACGAGACACGAGGACGTGTGAAGGCGCAGGACGGCCGTGACGGCGCGTTCATATTATTTTGCGTATTTTTTGTGTTTTATTTAATTTGTGTAGTGAATTTGGTTGATTTTTGTTTGTATATCGAATTATTTGCATTATAAACTCGGATTTAGATTTTCTTTGTAATTTAAAATAAGAAAATAAGTCACTAAACCAAAGAGGGGACTGTTTAGTCCGTGTGGGCTTGCGAGTGGCGTCAGCGCTAGTGACGCTTGTTGTAGTGAAGTGGGGGTAGTGGGGCGACCGGTGCCTTTATAAAGCAGCCGGCGCGCTTTACGAGAACACTCCCTGCCCGATGATAAACCCACCCGTGTGGTAATCCGACGCGTCCCCAAAGAAATCTCAACGGAAGAGATTTTCGCCGACCTTCAGTCGCAAAATGTCCCAGTATCCGCTGTGCATCGTCTGCACAAAGCTAGGGGTGCGATTGCATACGACTCGGTTCTTGTCGTATGCGATCACACCGACGGCCACCATCCGATCTTTAAAGTAAAGTCGGTATGTCACTTGTCGGGCATCTCTATCGAGAGGCCTTATAAATCCGATACGGTTGGACAGTGTCACCGCTGCCAACTTTACGGTCACGCCCAACGCAATTGCTACGCGACCCCTAGATGCGTCAAGTGTCTGGGTGAGCACGCAACTGCTGACTGTCCCCGTCCGAAAGACCGCAATCTGTGCACAGAACCTCCCAGCTGTGTGCTATGCGGACAATCAGGTCACCCCGCCAATTACCGCGGCTGCCCCAAAGCCCCAAAATCCTCTTCTCCCAAGTTGACCAAGCGTGCGAACGCTCGTCAACAAAGGGAAAGCCCCTCTGTTAAGATTCCCTCCTCAGAGATGCCCGAGCGTCTCAGCCCTCAGAGGCCCTCCCCATGGAACTCGCTGAATCATCAGAGAGCGTTCCCTGCATTGAGGCCCTCCCAATCTCTGCCCATGCCAGCGCTGATGGATTCGCCAGTCCCCGCGCCGAACCTAGCCTCCGCGACCACGCCCCCCCTACCTAAGGTCGACCCCGCCGCTCCTAAAGCCGCCACCGCCGCTCCTAAGGCCGCCCTCGCCCCATCTAAGGCCGCCCCCGCCGTTTCAACCGCGCCCTCAGCCTCCCGCGTACCTGCATCTCTCCCTACCGAGAGGATAGGCGAAGTCATCAACCTCGCCTACCAAATTTACCGCAACCCCGCTGCTGAAGCTATGGCTAGGGATATACTCGCGTGTAAAGCAAATATTAGCGACATCCTTAAGGTGTTCAAAGCGTATCCGGAGATTACGCAAGCCCTAGATAAACTTTACCCTTGCTAATCCAATGGATAAGGAAAGGCCGTGTACTAATAAACCCCGATCCCTTAAGTTAGGATTCTTTAACGCCAATGGCATTACTAACCAACGTGATGAGATCGCCAATTTCCTCCGCGACCATCAACTTGATATCCTTCTCATACAGGAGACCTTTGTTAAGCCCCATCATCGTGACCCGAATATTGCCAACTACCGTATAGTTCGCAATGATAGGTCTCGTTGTCACAAGGGCGGTACCCTAATATACTATAGAAAGGCTCTGTACTGCATTCCTATGGACCCTCCTCCCCTCGCTCGCCTCGAGGTCTCTGTCTGTCGGCTCGGCATGACCGGTCATCAGCCGTTAACTATTATATCAGCATACGTCCCTCCATCACCATCGGAGGATGATCCTGTCCTCCTCAAGGATGACCTTTCTGCTCTTCTTGGCCTGGGTGACTCCGTCTTACTGGCGGGCGATCTCAATGCCAAACATCCCTCCTGGAATAGTAACAGGACCTCTTCCAGAGGTAGGATCGTGTTTAACCTCTGTTCTCAACTGAACTTCGACGTCATCGCCCCGATGACTCCCACTCATTTCCCCCACGATCCCAACCATCTTCCCGACATCCTCGATATAGCGCTGCTCAAGAATGTGAACCTCCGTTTGCAATCTATAGAGACGCTACACGAGCTTAATTCCGACCATCGTCCAGTGATATTAGAACTAGCTCCCCGTTCAGGTCCCTCTGACCCTAGCCAGCCCCCTCCGACCCAAATTATTACCGACTGGAGGAAAGTAAGCGAAAGCCTACAATCCACCACGTCGCCTCACTTGGACGCTATCCCCGACCACTTGGTGACAGTCGCGGACACGACGGGCGCGATCGACTCGTTCACAAATCATGTACAATCCGTCTTGAACGATTGTTCAAGGGAGGTTCCGGCGATGAGCGATCATCGCTGGAAACTGCCTGACGATGTGCGTGATCTGTTGACCGAGAAGAACGCGGCCGTCCGTGCGTACAGTGCCTTCCCCTGCGATGCGAACAAGGCTCACATGCGCTCTTTACAGCGTGCTGTAAAGAAACGTATCGAGGAGCTGCGCTCCAGCCGCTGGGACAAGACACTTAGCGAACTCGAGCCCACCCACCTAGCCTTCTGGGAACTCCAGAGGAAGCTCCGTTCTTCTAACGAGGCCTCCATGCCCCCTCTCATTCGTTCCGACAGTAGCGTCGCCTTCGACAACGATGAAAAGGCTGAATGTCTAGCCGACAGCCTAGAGTCTCAATGCACCCCCAGCTCTCAACCAGTAGACGAAGCTCACCTTTCTGAGGTCGACGCCGAAGTCGAACGTAGAGCCTCTCTCCCACCCGTTGAAGACCCTGATTATCCTCTGCCTCCTGTCACTCCCGACGAAGTGCACGATATTATCAAGAGGCTCAAACCCCGGAAAGCCCCCGGCTCTGACGGTATCACCAATAAGGTGTTCAAACTCCTCCCCGCCCATCTCATAATGCTAATGACCGCCATCTTCAATGGCGCTCTAAGCAACAACATTTTTCCTCAGGCATGGAAAGAGGCCACCGTTATCGGCATTCCGAAACCAGGCAAACCCAAGTCTGATCCCACCAGTTACCGTCCCATTAGTCTACTCAATGTTCTAGGCAAAATCTACGAGAGGCTTATTTATAAGCGACTCAAAGACTTTGCCGAAGCAAAGAGTCTCATTCCCGACGAGCAGTTTGGCTTTCGAACCGAACACAGCTGCGTCCAACAAGTCCACCGCATCGTCGAGCACATAAGCGCTGGTTTTCAGCGTGGCTTGATGACGGGTGCACTCTTCTTTGACATAGCGAAAGCATTCGACAAAGTCTGGCACAACGGCTTACTATACAAGCTTTACCAACTCGGAGTGCCAGATCGTCTCGTGCTCATCTTGCGTGACTTTTTGTTGAATCGCACCTTTCGCTATCGCATCGAGGGTGCGCTCTCTTCACCCCACCCGATACGCGCTGGCGTCCCTCAGGGCTCCGTAGTATCCCCCCTCATTTTCACCCTGTTCACCAGCGACATCCCCAAAGATAAAAAGGCTCAGTTGGCTCTATTCGCTGACGACACGGCCATCTATTACTCGGGTCGTAACCCAGACTGCATAGCTCGTACCCTCCAATCCGCGGCAAAAGCCTTAGGCGCTTATTTCCGGAAATGGAGAATCGAGGTAAACCCCATCAAGAGTCAGGCAGTACTCTTTTCCAAACCGCGTTCGTCCCCCTCTCTGCCCAGTCCGATAACCATGTTCGGTAAGCCTATCCCTTGGGAGAAGCAAGCCAAATACCTAGGTGTGATTCTGGACCACCATCTTACTTTCGGAGAGCACATAAAGACGGTGCGTTCGCGCGCCGCTTTCGCTCTCGGTAGGCTCTACTTCATGTTGAATGCACGCAGCAAATTGTCACTCAAGTGCAAATTGCGCATTTACACGGCGTGCATTCGTCCCATCATGACGTACGCCTGTGCTGTATTCGCACACGCGAAACCATACCGTCTCCATAGGATGCAGACCCTCCAAAACCGTTTCTTGCGAAGAATCACAGGAGCCCCTTTTTACCTTCGCAACGAGAACCTCCATCTCGATCTAAAAATACCTACCATCCAGCAGTTCATGAAACGCTCCGCCAAGCGCTTCTTCGACACTGCTGAGAAGCACTCTAACCCGTTAATCGTATCGGCCGCCCGGTACACTCCCTCCCGTATTAGTAAGACTCGACGACCGAGACATACTCTGACCGACCCTGACGATGCTATTACTCTCCTCCAGGAGAGCAATAAGGCCACCAGTACAGTTAAGAAACACAGACACAGACCGCCGTCATTCCGTCCTCGCCGCCGAGGCCCGCCGCGACGACCCCGTACGTCCCCTCCCCGACCCTTGCTCGTGCCAGCCCGCGCCGCTGAGCCTGTAGTTTTAAATTCGTCCCTAAATAATGGAAATCCGATCCAGCCTGTCCCTTTGCTGTCCTCTCCCAGCGACGCCCTAAGCCGAGGCTCGTACCCCACAGGGGGTGCCCTTAGCGTGTAGTCGCTTAGTTTGTAAGCTTTTATGCCCTGGCTGGAGGCCCTAAAAATAATATTTTTTAAGGCACCACAGGAAAGTCCGGTTAAGCAGCCGACAACCTCCTAGGTTGACCTGCGAGATGCCAATCCGAAAAAAAAAAAAAAAAAAAAAAAAAAAAAAATTTACGAGAACACTTTGACTTGAGCCGTGGCGCTGACCGTACGCTCGCAATTCCGCATACCTCTTGGTGTTGTTGTTCTTTTTATTATTTAAGAAAATTAGTATTGTTATTTTGAAATTAAGTGTCGTTATTTATTAACGAAAATAAAGTTGTATAAAGTGCTTTGGCTCGTTTGTTAAAACCTCATTTTCTGCGGCCCGTGGATACGACTGAACGCTATCGTCAGCTCGGAAATCCTTCATACATTTATGAATATTTTGTAATGCAATGTGTTTTGCAAATAAATACATAGTTAAAGTTGACCCTGCGACTAAATCCCTATTTTCTTTTTTTTTGTTTCTTTTTCCTTCTTTTTTTTTTGTGTTTTCTTTTTATACCAACCATGATTTATTTATATGAGAGTGAGTTTAACTCCTAAATTCTTGCAGACGTATTTGGCGCTGGTACTAATTTAGTTACTAGACTACAATTATAATTTAGTCAAATGGGTATTTAATATTTAATTCCCTTTGGACTACGGGCGCAAAAAGAACTAAGCAGAAATAACATAGTTACAATACAACACTACATCATCCCTGCATTAGCCATAAAATTTAGAGAAGGTGTACGTTTATGTACAGTGTACACCTATGTCTCCTTAGTCTACCTACAAATACGTTTAAGGGTACATGCCTGACAGCGCGCTTCATAATAAAACTAGTCTAGATATTTTGTTCTTCCAGTGTATAATTTATACGGCCACAAGGCTACATTTTCAGTTTTTGCATTAATAATCTGGCAATTTTATCATTTAACAAAAAGTGAGTATTGTTATACATTATAAACTGAGAATAAAAAGTGTCCTCCTTGAAAAATGTGACCGTATGCCATCGAAACTAGTCGGACGAACCCGGCTACATTCACAGTGAGTTAATCCGCTTTTTTCTTCAGTTTTTAATCTGGCAATTTTTTGTACAATACCGCTCTTTCTTTTTTAAATATTTTCATGACTTGATTGGTTCTGGAAGTGTGGTATCCGTGATTTCTTTTTTTTTTAATGTCGACTGCGATTCGTTTCCTTTTTTGTAAATGAAAATACTAATGAATACGAACAAAATTTTAATGAAAACCCAGAAATACTAAAAATAATTCTGTTGTTCCATACAAAAATTCTCTACGGCACATTCCAAATGCTTTTTTCTATCCGGTTACTGCATTTTTTGTTTTCTTTTAATTAAGAAGACAAGGCAATAACCCATACGGCAATACCCTCGAGTGCCTGTTATACACTGGCACCCATACCCTTCAAACCGAAACACAACAACGCTGCCTTATGGTAAAAATAGTTCTGTTGATAGTACTTCCACGGACGAGCTAGTTTATGAAGAGCTCTTCTATTATTACTTCTAGTGTCGCTATATGTTTGTCTAGATGATTTAAGATAGTAGTAATAAGAAAAAGTGTTAAAAAGTTTATTTTGTACGACTTGTATCTCATGTATTCTAAGTTCTAAGTTTTCAAACAAGACGTAACTAACTCGGATTCTCGTAAGATATTTAAAAAATATTTTATTTTTACGATATTTTCCTGGAAACTGACGATAATGGCGGCCTTACCGTATCTACAACATTACATAGGCTTTATATAAAATCTTGACCAAATATTTTGGTCAATATTAGACTATTTTTGTATGGTGCGCTGACGGGAAAGTCCTCTTAATATATTATGTTAAGTTATGCAATTAACCACTACTCTTAGTAAAGTTATTACCGAATAACTATTTATTTTACCTACCTATGATATATTTACAATTTTAATTTAGTTCAACTGGTGTACTAGTATACTGATTACTGGTATATAACAATAATAATATTATTGTATCATCATCATGTCAACCTTTAGACACACACTGTTGGGCATAGTGCCACCCACTTCTGGGCAGGTAGAGACCTATGCCTAGTAGTGGGCGCAAGGCCGGCCGCAAGGACGTTTACCGCTGAACCGGTACAGCCGTAATCGCCATGCTTAGCCGATGCAGTAGGTGTTATGGTACTCAGAAGAACGCTGCTGGCCATCCTCTGGTCAATATCCCTCTGTCGCCTTCTACGACACCCACGGGTAGAAATGGGGTGGTGCTATTCGCGGCCGGCACCACACGGCTGGTAATTAGGTACAACTAGTTTTAATATCTTATGACGTATGACTTACGGGATTAATTCATCGCGCGCCTTTCGGGAGCCGAAAACACATAGAAATACGAACAACTTTTATCAAAGGACTAACCCAGAAATTCACAAACAAATTCTTTACGACACATTCCAATTTTTTTATTATGTCGAGTTGCCGCACTTTTTGTTTTATAATTTAAAAAAAATGCAGTTAGATTAAATTATAAGTTGTAGAAACTTATTTTTTTGTTGAAATATCATTATAATAAAATACATAGAGATTTTTATAATTTAACTAATAATTAAGTACAGTCCCCTTTCGTCATGAAATATTTTGGTTATTAATACTAGTCCTTGTATGACGAAGCAATAATTAAATTTAAAATCAAATACTTATTTACATTAAACTAGGTATACTTCTAATATAAGCTTCATAAAAGCTCATTATTCCTATAAAATACTAGTAACTATAGGGCTTCTAATAATGTACTATTCACAGAAAGAATTATAGTTTTCAGTGAAAACTTACTAAAACACAGATTCAACAAACATACAATAATCCATATTCATACTCCCATACTTCCATATCCATATCATATCCATACTATAGGTGTTATTATTATCACATACTTAACTTATAACATACCAACATACTATATTTTAAATGCGAAAGTAACTCTGTCTGTTACGCTTTCGCGATAAGCCTAATGGAGGAGGTTTTACTAGCCTCTCCGGATAGGACAACCGTGGTGGCGGGTGAGGGGATTAGTCCGGCCAGGGCAGGAGGCTCCTGTGACTCGGCCCAAAGGACGGAAAAGTCCTCTCACCGCCATGAGAGATTAGGTGGTGCAGCGCGGAAAAGGCTCCGAAGGCTGTTAGCAGCCAATGTTCAGGCCGAAGAGGCCCGTGCGTTGGCTAAAAAGCCTTGGAGCGAGATCCCGCTCTCCAACCTTCCTCCGGACCCGAAGGCTAAGAAGCGTATAAGGTCAGAGGATGAATCACCAAAGGAGCAACCCAGGAAGGCTCCTAGGGTGGAAAAGCCCGTAGTGCAGGCCAGCTTCAAACAGGTCGTGGAGCAAACGCGCGTGGGGATTAGAAATGTGATCCCCATGAGCGAGGACCAAATGAAGCTGCTGCACCGCTCCCTTACTCTGGCGATGCTCAGCCTCAACGATATGGGTAAGGGGCCGAGATTCACGGGCTTCACGCACAGACCTGGGTTCGTTGTTATTACCTGCGGGGACCAGGCCAGCCTAAAATGGCTGTCCGAAAGGGTCCCCTCTATCAAACCCTGGAGCGGGGCATCGCTTTCCGTTATTCCGGAAAGTAATTTGCCGAAACCCGCCGTAGGGACCATCTTTATCCCCAGCAACGAGGCAGAGTCGATTGACGAAGCTGTACATTTGCTGGGGTTACAGAATGAAGGGCTCAACACGGGGCTCTGGAGAGTCGCGCACAGCAGGGCGGAGGGGAATGGGCATGTGGTGTCCTTTTTCCTTGACGATCCTTCTGTCGCGGCCCTTAGGGCTAGGAACTTTGAGGTCGTGCTTGGTTTTAAAGTGCTCTATTTTAAAATCAAGAGCGACCCAAAGGTTGGCCCTTCAACGACAGCTACGGGACCGGTGAGGGAACCGCAAAATTCTACGTCGGGGGGCTCGGAGAGGCGGCGTGGAGAGGAACCTGGTCCGCGACCAGTCGCGGCTGAGGTGACTCCCACGCCAGTGCCTCGGAGCGACCCTGGACACGCGGAACCTCAGCCTTCCACCTCCAGAGGGCTCCCTACATTGCGGGGGCGTGGCTCTGGGAGAGCCTGGCCGCACTTCGCTGCGGGCGGAAGGGCTCAGAGCGCGGTGCCTCGCGAGCAGGTGGCAGGAGGGGCGGGGTCCGCGGGACAGAAGAGGGACGCCTGGCGTACAGGTCGGGGGCGAGCATGTCCCAAGCCTGCACGCTCGGGAAACTAGGGGGGGCTACCCAGGTGGGAATGGTGAGGGTCCTGCAAGCAAACCTCCATCATACTGCGGCAGCGGCTGCGGTAATGGAGCGCTGTATTGCGAAGGGCATAGCCAACCTCGCCCTGATCCAAGAGCCTTGGGTAGCCAACATCCAGGTTCTGGGACTGAACGGTGCCGGTAAGATCCTTAGTAACGGTACTGGTATAAGACCCAGAGCATGTATATTATTTAACAACTGTGTTGATTTCTTGCCAATTACAGAAGTTTGCAATGACGACTTGGTAGCGGCCTTTGTCAACCTCAAAGGGTGGTGCGGGGCCAGGGTGATTGTGTGCTCCGCATATCTTCCTGGAGAGAGGGACAACCCGACGGAAGACTTGGTGAGGGTGGTGGAATACGCCGCCCGACACAACGCTGAGCTTCTTATAGGATGTGACGCCAACGCCCATCACTCCTCATGGAGGAGTACAGACACCAACAAAAGGGGTGAGTTACTCTTTGACTTTTTACTAACTAATAACCTAATTACGCTAAATGTAGGCTGTGAGCCAACTTTTGTGACTCGAGCAAGGCAGGAGGTATTAGATATTACGATCGCCACTACTAACCTGGCCAGACACATAAATGACTGGCATGTCAGCAGTGAAAATTCAATGTCGGACCACAGACATATTGCTTTTGAGGTTAGGGCCGCTCTGGACGCCCAAACCATAACTTAAGATAAGATCAACTGACTGGGTGGGTTTCAGGAACCAACTCAGACAAAATCTTGACACCTTTCCAAAAACAATCAGAACAATTGAGAGCCTAGAAATAGCTGTGGAAATTCTAACCAAAGGACTGAATCAAGCCTTTGAGGAGAATTGCCCGGAGAAAACAAAGACCTCAACTAGAGAAGTATCCTGGTGGAGCCCTGGACTTGAAAAGTTTAGGGTAAAAACCAGGAAATTATTCAATAAGGCTAAAAAGACTCGCGAATGGGAGGTCTACTTGAAAGAATTAACTGAATATAGTAAACTGATTAGGAAGGCGAAGAGAGCATCGTGGAGGAAGCTTTGTGGGGAGCTAAAAAGCCTTCCTCAAACAGCCAGACTTCACAAGTTGCTCTCCAAAACCAAGACTAATCAGATTGGACTCCTTAAAAAGGATGATGGCTCCTTTACGAACAATGAAAAGGAGACCTTAATGTTGCTGGCCGCGACTCACTTTCCCGGGTCTCTGAGCATAGACCTGCTCCAACAACAGCCAGCGTTCAATAGACCTCGGAACGAGGACTGGCGCAGGGCTGCCAAAATCATAAGACCCAATCAGGTTAAGTGGGCCGTTGACTCTTTCAAACCTAACAAAGCCTGCGGGGAGGATAGGATAACACCAGCCTTGTTACAACAAGGGGTAAATATCCTTCTTCCCCATCTGGTCAAAATCTTCAGAGCAAGTTTTGCCTGGGGACATGTACCAGAACGATGGACTATAGCCAAAGTCCTTTTTATACCTAAAGCTGGCAAGAAGGATTACAGCCAGCCAAAGTCCTTCAGACCAATAAGCCTCTCTTCATTCCTCCTCAAGACGATGGAGAAGGTGCTTGATAGGTATATTAGAGATGTAGCTCTGGTAAGTAAACCAATCCACGACAGTCAACATGCGTATCGTAAGGGCAAATCTACGGAGACTGCCCTCACGAGCCTGATAGACAAAGTGGAAAGAGCTACAGAAGATAAGGAAATAGCGCTATGTGCATTCCTAGACATTGAAGGGGCTTTTGATAACTCACCGACTCCTTTGCTAGTCAATGGGCTGATAAGCAAGAGTGTCGACCCGACTACTGTAAGGTAGGTAGAATCCATGCTCACCAGCAGAGGAGTAAAAATGTCCCTTCATCAGACTTCAATCCAGGTACCCACAGCAAAGGGTTGTCCACAGGGTGGTGTCCTGTCGCCACTTCTGTGGACCCTTGCAGTGGACGAACTTTTGCATAAATTGGCAGAATCTCGCATTGATGCGCAAGGCTATGCGGATGACTTGGTAATCATTGTGAGAGGCTTTTGCCAATCTACTATCTCCAGTAGAATGCAAAAAGGCCTTAGCATTGTCAGTGATTGGTGTAACAGAAGTGGCCTCTTTGTTAATCCTGACAAAACATCTATTGTACCCTTCACGAAAAAACGGCGTTTGGACAAACTGGCAATGCCAAAGCTGAATGGGAAGGAGATAGCTTTCTCCACGGAGGTTAAATATTTGGGCGTAACAATCGACCAAAAGCTGACGTGGAACCCTCACATAGACAATGTGTTAAAAAAAGCCAAGATGGCAATTGGTATTAGTGGACGAATGATGGGTAGCAACTGGGGTATTAACCCCAAAAACACTCTGTGGACGTACACAGCTATTGTGCGGCCGATCATAACGTACGCATCAGTAGTGTGGCACGATAAAGCACATCAGATCACCACTATAAAGAAACTAGACAGTCTTCAGAGAACTGTCAGTAAAATGGCTGCAGGAGCTATGTCAACAAGTCCGGGAATGGCACTGAACGCCCTGCTTGGACTACCGCCTCTACATTTATATATACTCAAGGAGGCGAAAGCAAGCATGTACAGGGCCAAGGTCCGGGGCAGTGGTTGCTGGCTCTCGCAGAAAATGAGGACCTTACAGGACTCAATATTGGAAATGCCAGTTCTCGGCATGACAACTGATGTCATGCTAGTGCGGCATGTATTTGAGAAGCGATATTCCGTGGAAATTCCTTCAAGGGACTACTGGACCGAAAGTCAGCCACCTCAGGTGGCAGGCTGCATGATCTGGTACACGGACGGTTCCAAAATAGGATCCAAAGTAGGTTGTGGGATAAATGGAGTGCGGCCAAGGTTCAGCAAAAGTGTAAACCTGGGACAGTACGCCTCCATTTTCCAAGCAGAGGTGTACGCCATCCTAGAATGTGCGGAAATAAATCTGCAAAGGCAATACGTCAACCTAACCATACACATTAATTCAGATAGCCAAGCTGCTCTACTAGCGCTGGACTCGAATTTAGTCTCATCGAAACTGGTAGAGGAATGCATGGCTAAACTCAACTCTCTAGGCAATAAGAATAGAGTAGTATTAAGATGGGTGCCTGGGCATGCAGGCATTATTGGCAATGAACGTGCCGATGAGCTTGCAAGGGCGGGGGCGCATATCACGCAACAGGGTCCGGAGCCCTTCTGTGGTATACCGAAAAGCCTAGCTCAGAGCACCCTGATTAAAGCATGCCTCGAAGCTTCCAGAAAGTTATGGAAGGAGTCTCCGGGCATGTTACACTCGAAAGCACTTATCAAAGCCTATGACAGAAGGCTTAGTAACCAAGTCCTAGCAGTCAGTAGGAACAACTTGCGCATTGTAGCTAGAACCACTACAGGACATTGTTGCTTAAACAAGCACATGTTCCACCTGGGGTTAAGTGCTACGCAAACCTGCAGACGCTGTAATGAGGCTGATGAAACGCCACTTCACCTTCTGGGGGAATGCGGAGCACTAATGCACAAGCGCAACAATCATCTGGGCCCACAATACCTGTTAAGCCCGGATGAACTAATGGAGATCGCCCCAAAGCAGATCCTGCAGTTCATAACAGCTGCAGGGTTTGGCGGCGATCTCTAACCAATACAAGCGGCGATCACAATAGACCAACTAATGGTCGCAGTGATATCACAGCCGCAAAAAGAAAATAAAAAAAATAATAATAATAATACGCTTTCGCGATGAAACGGCTGAAAAGATTTCATGAAAGGAATGAAAATAACCTTAACCCTGGGAAAGGACATAAGCTACTTTTTAATCCGCAACTTCGTCTGCTTCCGCGATAACCGACATTCACGAGAATGGAGTCGCGAGCAAAAGCTAGTAATAATATAAAACAGTAACACTTTGGAAAACAAAGAAATTGCGTTCGTTTTTCAAAGACGCATACAAATTATTGCGCTTCGCAGATAAAACCAAACGCTAATTAACCAATAAATCAAATCACGAACATTGTAATTATTAGTATTGGTAACAAAAATAATATTAACTGTTTGTTTCGAATGTACAGTGAACAAAAGAAAAAAGTGACCACTACACACTGCAGTCATCAGAGATAGTTAAAATTTCCTTAGAAACCGATGGACGTTTTGAATGTAATTTAGTTTAATTAACGGAAAAATAACAGAATCGCAATAGAAGAACTAGTTGTTTATCGTTCATAAAAAACCTCTATATATTCTATGTGTGGAGGCTTGTAATTTGCATTTTGTTAATATCATATTCATTATTTAAATGGTTTGTTATTCTGTAAGCCTTCTGTAAAATAAACTAAATTAATAAATAATAATTCTGTAAAATTGTCCAAATTCAAGTGATGTATAAATCACATCATCATTTGAATTTGGACAATTGATAAGGATTGTTATTTTGAAATGCAATGTGTTTTGCAAATAAATACATTATTAGAGTTGACCCCGCAACTACATCCCTATTTCCTAGTTTTTGTTTCTTTTTTCTTTTCTTTTTAATGTTTTTTTTTCTGTTTTTTTTTTTTATACCTAACCACGAATTATTTACCTATATGAGAGTGAGTTTAACTCCTAAATTCTTGTAGACGTCTTTGACGCTGGTACTAATTTAGTAACTAGATTACCTAAATTTATAATTCGGCCAAATGGGTATTTAATAATAATATTTAATTCCCTTTGGGCTACGTTCGCCAAAATAACTAAGCAGAAATAACATTACAATACTACATCATCCATGCATTAGCTATATTTGGAGAAGGTGTACGTTTATGTACAGTGTACACCCGTATCTCCCTAGTCTACGTACAAATACATTTAAGAGCACTTCCTCGACAGCGCACTTCATATAAAACTAGTCTAGATATTGGTTCTTCCACTGGACGGCGAATATAGATATATATATATATATATAAGGCGATTGTCACACGACGCCGCGCACCGACGCGGCAGGCGGTGAAGTGGATCTCACGTCGCATTGGCATGTATAGAAACCGTAGATGCCTTACACACGTACACCGCCTGTACACCGGCGCCTCCGCCCTCCGCGGCGGTAAGCGGGCGTCGTGTGAGAATCGCCTAATGAACACACAGCTACATTTTCCAATCTGGTAACGTGAGTATTGTTACACATTATAACCTGAGAATAAAAAAATGTCAGTATCCGCAGGAACGCGACGTGTGGCGTGTTACCCTGTGGACCTCCTTGAAAAAGGTGGCCGTATGCCATCGAAACCAATCGGACGAACCCGGCTACATTCACATTGAGTTAATCCGTTTTTTTTGTCAGTTTATTATCTGGCAATTTATTGTACAATACCGCTGTTCCTTTTATTAAATATTTTCTTGACGTGATTGGTTCTGGGAGTGTGTATGCGATTTGTTTCATTTTTCTAATATTGACGATTCCATTATTTTTAATTTTGAGTACCAGAATTAGTTAAACATATTGAATAATATAATTTTTATAATTTGTTTTATTTTTGTATAGAGGCTAACTGCGCTAAAAAAAACTAAATTCACTGCGCGTTTTTTGGAGTCGAAAATACTTATGAATACGAACAAATTTTTATTGTTAGGACTAACCAAGTATGAAAAATACATTTGCTGTCCTATACACAAATTCTCTACGGCGCATTCCAAATGTTTTTTTTTTCTATCCGGTTACTGCACTTTTTGTTTTCTTGTATTTAAGAAGACAAGGCAATAACCCATACGATTAAACCCTTCAAACCGAAACAGAGCAACGCTGCCGTAGAAATAGCTCACTTTTTTTTACCAATGATAGGCATACGTTTGACCACCATCTCACCTGATGGGAAGCGATGATGCGGTCTAAGATGGAACACGCTTGCCTAGAAGTAACCTATTCACTCTTGACTTAAATACTCCCAGGTTGTAGCTATCAGTTCTGGTGGTAATACTTCCCCGGACGAGCTAGTTCACAAAGATGTCTACTACTACTTCTTTGTCATACCGCTGGACAAAGCCCTCTCCCGACTCCGTCCAGGAATATTTTCTTACTGCTACTACTACTAGTGTCGTTATTATGGTAGTGGTAATTGTAAAGAGTTTTAATAAGGTTATTTTGTCCGACTTGTATTTCATTATATAGGTCTTCTACGTTTTAAAACAGGACGTAATTAATTCGGATTCTCATAGGAGATTTGGAGTTTTGTATTTAAAATATTGTATTTTTGAAACCGAGAAACTAACCACAAGATAATGGCGTCTTTACCTTGTCTACAACATTACACCGATTTTAATTACTTAATGACAAAAGTATGACTAGACTGTCCTTGTATAAAGCGCGCTGACGAGAAAGTCCTTTTAACATTTTAAGTGAGGCGTGTGTTTTTGATTGCTTATTGTTAGGTTAGTTAGTACCTAGCTATAGACATAGATGTGCGACTTGCGTGTCGTGCGCGTACGCCCCAAAGCTCAGTGCAAATAAATAGCTTGTTACCGAAAGCCGTGTCTTATTTAACAGTGGCGACGAGGTACGGTTACCCACGCGCGCTCAGAAAAATGCCTTGCCTCGCTCCACTCTTCCACTCCCCGGGGGAAGAGAAAGAGTGGAGCGAGGCAAGCTCAGAGCACCGAGAAGCAATGAGGGAACCAGCAGCTGAGCCAGAATCTGAGCTGGAACCAGAACCGGCTGATCCTAAGCCTTTATATAATGGTTTAGTTTAGATTTAAGAATATATGGTGGAGGGATGTTAGGTTAGTTAGTACCTAGCTATAGACATAGATGTGCGACTTGCGTGTCGTGCGCGTACGCCCCAAAGCTCAGTGCAAATAAATAGCTTGTTACCGAAAGCCGTGTCTTATTTAACACTTATCTATTGGATGGATAATAATTAGGGTTTATAAGTTAAATATTTTAAATTAATTAAATAAATAATAAATGACGTTGTTGATCATTGTACAACGTTACATAAGATAAGCAGTTAAACTACTATTACTATACTAGTCTCAATTTTAACACGGCACAACTATATCTCAGAACATAATATAACTTACCGGAATTGACAAAGCATATGTACAGGCTAACTTTTCATAAACTGCGCGTTTTGCAGCGTCATAAATACTTATAAATACAAGAATATCAAAAACCCTAAAATATAAAAATTAATCAGCAGTTCCATACACAAATTCTGTACAAATTGTGTGTGTGTGTTTTTTTTAGACAACAAGGCTAGGCTACTAGGTATAGATGTAATCAAAAGTAGAAGTTACCTAATTTTCAGTGCAAACATTATTATAATAAATTGCTTTAAATACAGAGAGAATAGATTATTATTAAGTATTTTATTTTTATTTTATTTTATTTATTGAGGGATAATAAACAGCTACAATATAAGATATTACATGTTGCAACAAGATAAAATATGGAGTAGTAACAATATTGCAGCCCACTACATTATCCGCAAATATCCAAATTAAATATGGTAATGAGTGCTACTAGATGAGCGTTAAAATTAATTAGTAATAATAATATGAACATAACGCATTATAGAATAATAATTTAAAAAAATAATACCTAATACAAAAATAATATCAATTTCAAAGATAATTAAGAATTAAGATTAAACAATTAAAAGAGAATAATAATAATAGGCAAACAGTGGGAAACTAGAAAATACAGAAAATATAATAAGACTAACAATAATTAATTAGCCATGATTATCATTACATAAAATTTTCATAGCATTAAACTTGAATTTAGATTTTGAGCACATAAATATATCAATATCTACAAAATCGTGATTATATGCATCAACCATACGACGAATAGGGCAGCGCTGGCCGGAATTAGTGCGACAGGTGTTAACAGCAAACAGAGTACCTACTCGAACACTACGCTTATTAACGGTGCGAGGGACTGCATAACATAATTTGCCCGTGAGGTCAATTGAATCAAAGCCACTATGAACAATAGAATGCAATACAGTGGCTTCCAAGAGTTTACGTCTGGATTCTAAGGTAACCAACTTGTACTTATGTAACAATTGAGAATATAACAAATATATCCTGTGACACCTATAATGCAAGGCTCGCAGAAACTTGCGCTGGACTTTCTCGATCTCATCTTTGTATTTCTGGTAAAACGGATTCCAGATTGGGACGGCGTATTCTAGCTGTGATCGTACAAGCGTCTTATATAGGTATAGATAAGTAGATGCTCGCTTGAACTCAGTAGATGACCTCATGACAAAACCATACATCTTGAATGCTTTGTTTACAATCTTTTCCACGTGTAGATTTAATATTAACTTATTGTCAAGTAATACACCCAGATCTCGCACAGTAGACACACTATCAAGCGCGGTATTATGCAATCTGTATTTGAAATTTGTGACAGATTTTTTTTTTGTAAAATTTATATAGTTACATTTGGAAAGGCTAAGATGCAGCTTATTGTCAAGACAGTATTTTGCGAACCTATCTAGGTCTTCCTGGAGCTTAAGGCAATCCACCACAGTTTGTACAGTTGTATAAGCTTTGAGATCATCAGCGTATAAAAGAAATTTCGTATTCAAAAAGCACTTGTTTATATCATTTATATATATGATAAATAATAATGGTCCCAGGATTGAGCCTTGTGGAACGCCAGAGGTTATTAGCACCGAATCAGACTGATGGCCATTCACGACAACCTTTTGTGTTCTATTTTTCATGTAGGATGAGAACCAGCGAAGCAGATTTGTTCGAAGAGTGCGCCTAGTTAGTAGATGGTATACCTACAAAGTTTTTGAATATCTCCAGGAATCTTGCGGTTCCCTTGATACATCAACTGGCTAACTTATGTACCTATTTAAAACAGGAATTATACCAAAAGATTAAAAGTTAGCGTTAATAAAATTCCTGTTTAAAAGATATCTTGAAGTTAGAAAATAAATTATTAAAATCAATCAATGAAGTAGAGCCAAAGAAAACGTCTGTGTTGAGTTCCACAGGGTAGCGTTTCTTTTATATTTTTGCTTTTCTATTAACTATCTGGTAATAATTATAATACCGCTATTTGTTTTATGCAATATTCTCAAGGAGTTTTGATTTAACGAACACAGCAACACTTTGATGATTTATGCATATAGATACATACCTCTTAGTTTAACTTCCTACTTACCTATTTACTACTTACATACCTTTGAGTTTAACTCGCTACTTACCTATTTACTATTTACCTATTTTATGACCTACACTGCTACTTTATTTAATATTTACAAACTACTTGATGTCAAGAATTAAATACATTTATACAATTATATCTTAATACCTTACCTATTAGGTAAGTATACATTTACATACCTAAATAACTAATTTTAATATGATACAACTACCTACTCCCAAGAATTATCTTCTGACCCTGAGTTGACATTGGAACATCAGTGCTATTCTGTAAAATTTTCCCACTATGAATTTAAGTAAAGTAAAAAGCGACTAATTCAGTGTTACAACAGTTATTGTATTATCGGCCTATTGTGTTAAAATCTCCCTCGTTAAATTTAAATTAAAAAAAAAAAACAGGCATACGTTTGACCACCATCTCACCTGATGGGAAGCGATGATGCGGTCTAAGATGGAACACGCTTGCCTAGAAGTAACCTATTCACTCTTGACTTAAATACTCCCAGGTTGTAGCTATCAGTTCTGGTGGTAATACTTCCCCGGACGAGCTAGTTCACAAAGATGTCTACTACTACTTCTTTGTCATACCGCTGGACAAAGCCCTCTCCCGACTCCGTCCAGGAATATTTTCTTACTGCTACTACTACTAGTGTCGTTATTATGGTAGTGGTAATTGTAAAGAGTTTTAATAAGGTTATTTTGTCCGACTTGTATTTCATTATATAGGTCTTCTACGTTTTAAAACAGGACGTAATTAATTCGGATTCTCATAGGAGATTTGTAGTTTTGTATTTAAAATATTGTATTTTTGAAACCGAGAAACTAACCACAAGATAATGGCGTCTTTACCTTGTCTACAACATTACACCGATTTTAATTACTTAATGACAAAAGTATGACTAGACTGTCCTTGTATAAAGCGCGCTGACGAGAAAGTCCTTTTAACATTTTAAGTGAGGCGTGTGTTTTTGATTGCTTATTGTTAGGTTAGTTAGTACCTAGCTATAGACATAGATGTGCGACTTGCGTGTCGTGCGCGTACGCCCCAAAGCTCAGTGCAAATAAATAGCTTGTTACCGAAAGCCGTGTCTTATTTAACAGTGGCGACGAGGTACGGTTACCCACGCGCGCTCAGAAAAATGCCTTGCCTCGCTCCACTCTTCCACTCCCCGGGGGAAGAGAAAGAGTGGAGCGAGGCAAGCTCAGAGCACCGAGAAGCAATGAGGGAACCAGCAGCTGAGCCAGAATCTGAGCTGGAACCAGAACCGGCTGATCCTAAGCCTTTATATAATGGTTTAGTTTAGATTTAAGAATATATGGTGGAGGGATGTTAGGTTAGTTAGTACCTAGCTATAGACATAGATGTGCGACTTGCGTGTCGTGCGCGTACGCCCCAAAGCTCAGTGCAAATAAATAGCTTGTTACCGAAAGCCGTGTCTTATTTAACACTTATCTATTGGATGGATAATAATTAGGGTTTATAAGTTAAATATTTTAAATTAATTAAATAAATAATAAATGACGTTGTTGATCATTGTACAACGTTACATAAGATAAGCAGTTAAACTACTATTACTATACTAGTCTCAATTTTAACACGGCACAACTATATCTCAGAACATAATATAACTTACCGGAATTGACAAAGCATATGTACAGGCTAACTTTTCATAAACTGCGCGTTTTGCAGCGTCATAAATACTTATAAATACAAGAATATCAAAAACCCTAAAATATAAAAATTAATCAGCAGTTCCATACACAAATTCTGTACAAATTGTGTGTGTGTGTTTTTTTTAGACAACAAGGCTAGGCTACTAGGTATAGATGTAATCAAAAGTAGAAGTTACCTAATTTTCAGTGCAAACATTATTATAATAAATTGCTTTAAATACAGAGAGAATAGATTATTATTAAGTATTTTATTTTTATTTTATTTTATTTATTGAGGGATAATAAACAGCTACAATATAAGATATTACATGTTGCAACAAGATAAAATATGGAGTAGTAACAATATTGCAGCCCACTACATTATCCGCAAATATCCAAATTAAATATGGTAATGAGTGCTACTAGATGAGCGTTAAAATTAATTAGTAATAATAATATGAACATAACGCATTATAGAATAATAATTTAAAAAAATAATACCTAATACAAAAATAATATCAATTTCAAAGATAATTAAGAATTAAGATTAAACAATTAAAAGAGAATAATAATAATAGGCAAACAGTGGGAAACTAGAAAATACAGAAAATATAATAAGACTAACAATAATTAATTAGCCATGATTATCATTACATAAAATTTTCATAGCATTAAACTTGAATTTAGATTTTGAGCACATAAATATATCAATATCTACAAAATCGTGATTATATGCATCAACCATACGACGAATAGGGCAGCGCTGGCCGGAATTAGTGCGACAGGTGTTAACAGCAAACAGAGTACCTACTCGAACACTACGCTTATTAACGGTGCGAGGGACTGCATAACATAATTTGCCCGTGAGGTCAATTGAATCAAAGCCACTATGAACAATAGAATGCAATACAGTGGCTTCCAAGAGTTTACGTCTGGATTCTAAGGTAACCAACTTGTACTTATGTAACAATTGAGAATATAACAAATATATCCTGTGACACCTATAATGCAAGGCTCGCAGAAACTTGCGCTGGACTTTCTCGATCTCATCTTTGTATTTCTGGTAAAACGGATTCCAGATTGGGACGGCGTATTCTAGCTGTGATCGTACAAGCGTCTTATATAGGTATAGATAAGTAGATGCTCGCTTGAACTCAGTAGATGACCTCATGACAAAACCATACATCTTGAATGCTTTGTTTACAATCTTTTCCACGTGTAGATTTAATATTAACTTATTGTCAAGTAATACACCCAGATCTCGCACAGTAGACACACTATCAAGCGCGGTATTATGCAATCTGTATTTGAAATTTGTGACAGATTTTTTTTTTGTAAAATTTATATAGTTACATTTGGAAAGGCTAAGATGCAGCTTATTGTCAAGACAGTATTTTGCGAACCTATCTAGGTCTTCCTGGAGCTTAAGGCAATCCACCACAGTTTGTACAGTTGTATAAGCTTTGAGATCATCAGCGTATAAAAGAAATTTCGTATTCAAAAAGCACTTGTTTATATCATTTATATATATGATAAATAATAATGGTCCCAGGATTGAGCCTTGTGGAACGCCAGAGGTTATTAGCACCGAATCAGACTGATGGCCATTCACGACAACCTTTTGTGTTCTATTTTTCATGTAGGATGAGAACCAGCGAAGCAGATTTGTTCGAAGAGTGCGCCTAGTTAGTAGATGGTATACCTACAAAGTTTTTGAATATCTCCAGGAATCTTGCGGTTCCCTTGATACATCAACTGGCTAACTTATGTACCTATTTAAAACAGGAATTATACCAAAAGATTAAAAGTTAGCGTTAATAAAATTCCTGTTTAAAAGATATCTTGAAGTTAGAAAATAAATTATTAAAATCAATCAATGAAGTAGAGCCAAAGAAAACGTCTGTGTTGAGTTCCACAGGGTAGCGTTTCTTTTATATTTTTGCTTTTCTATTAACTATCTGGTAATAATTATAATACCGCTATTTGTTTTATGCAATATTCTCAAGGAGTTTTGATTTAACGAACACAGCAACACTTTGATGATTTATGCATATAGATACATACCTCTTAGTTTAACTTCCTACTTACCTATTTACTACTTACATACCTTTGAGTTTAACTCGCTACTTACCTATTTACTATTTACCTATTTTATGACCTACACTGCTACTTTATTTAATATTTACAAACTACTTGATGTCAAGAATTAAATACATTTATACAATTATATCTTAATACCTTACCTATTAGGTAAGTATACATTTACATACCTAAATAACTAATTTTAATATGATACAACTACCTACTCCCAAGAATTATCTTCTGACCCTGAGTTGACATTGGAACATCAGTGCTATTCTGTAAAATTTTCCCACTATGAATTTAAGTAAAGTAAAAAGCGACTAATTCAGTGTTACAAGAGTTGTTGTATTATCGGCCTATTGTGTTAAAATCTCCCTCGTTAAATTTAAATTAAAAAAAAAAAACAGTTTTTCCGTAACCTGCGGCATCCCACCGCTGGGCAAAGACTTCACTCAAGCCGTCCCCCCCTCCCGCTCCTCCACAAACCAACCCTCCCGCAAAAGGTTACTAATGATGAATTGAATGCTATAGCTCGTGTTGCCACAGACAGTAAGATTTTGAGTTTTAATTTTATTGATATGAATTATTCAGAAAAAGTTTTACATTATACACTGTTTTTACTATTAAAAAATTTAATTTTTGTAGGGGATGTAATAACGGTAGTTTAACCACACTAGTGTTTTAATAACCCCTGTTAGGCAACAGTTTCATAAACTAAGTAAGTGCCAATTACTATGCGCTTTTACATATATTTACAACGGAGGCCAAAACGAATCTGACTAGATTAATTGCAAAATATGGAAATAGTGCAGTTATAATATACATACTTCTCGGTTTCAGTTGCTACTTTCCTATTTACGGGTACACTACATAAATACGTAAAACTTTATTCCGAAAGTCAGAAATACGAATTTCAAAATACCGATTTTCATAATTCCGAATAGTTCAAAATTATGGCATTTTCATTCATCCTATTTTTATAATACTAAAATTTCAAAATTCCGAACGTTTATAATTACTATTCTCAAAATACCGAGTCTCAAAAGATCGAATAACAAAAAGTCCGACATAATGAAAATTCCGAACATCAAAAATACGAATTCCGATTATTAAAATTCCGATTATCTTTATCGTTATCGTGCAATCGTTTATCGTGCAAGCAAGCATGCAGCTTGCAAGCAAGCATACAGCATGCAAGCAAGCAAGCATGCATCATGCAAGCGAGCATGCAAGCGAACATGCAACATGCAGCAGGCATGGTTTCTGTCACGGCTACGGCGTTGCGGGGCTCCGGCGGTACCACGCGAGCTTATCGTCGAAGATGGTATTCACGCTCACCACCGCAGCTTCGGCTTACTGGCCAGCAAGCCGGCCAGCCTCAGCCGCGGCGGCGGGCGTTAAAACCACCTGCTCCTCAGCTCGCTGGCCGCCTCGCCCCTCCGCGCCTACGCGAATTTAAATTACACTCTAGGGGTAGGGCAGACAAGACTACGTGGAGTCGGTTTCACAGCAATTCGTTTCTGTCATTAACTTTTGTAGCACAACATATTGACTTTATAAGATTATTTTTGTTATTGTCTTTCTTTTTATACCTATATATTTTTGTTGAAATAAATTCCATAGAAAAATACACCGAATAAACAATATTTATTAAAAAGTAATTCTACTGTTTGATAAGTTTGTTAAACAAAAAAATGTGATTAAAAATTCTTTGAATTGTATTTCTGTGAAATATGTTTCATTCAAGTAAATAGTCTTTGAAACAATAATAGTCGAAATAAAGATACAAGAACCAAATATTATATGAAACATTTTCTGGGAAACGAAATTCTATGAAATTTCTGTCTGCGAAACAAGGGGACACCATTTTGAATATATATGCGTAGCTGAATCGAATCAGAATCCTAATTTTAACAGTTTATTCGAAATATTGAAATTCGGAATTTCGTTTTTCGGACCGAGAACTCATCGAGCATTTGATTCTTCGAACATTATGAAAATCGGAAAACAAACAAATCGGATTTACGACATTCGGTAAAATAACTTTCGTGATTTTAAATAATAGAGATTATAATTTTTAGGTATTATGAATTTCGGACTTTTGAAAATCGGAATATCGAAATTCGGAATAAAATATTTCGGAATATTTGGGTGTCCCCCTATTTACTACTAAGTAATATGTAGCCTTTGAGTTTAACTCGCTACTAACCTATTTACAATTTAGCTATTTTATTACCACTAGTACTACTTTTATTTAATATTTACAAACTACTTGATGTCAATAATTTAACACATTTATACAATTCTAACTTAATGCATTACCTTTTAGGTAAGTATACACCTATACCTAAATACCTAATACGAGATTAAAGAATTGCAAGAATTATCTGGTGGCCCTGAGCGTTACCTATTAATTAATGTTAACTATACACGCTGAAATTTTAGTGGTTATTTTCCCGAAGCGAAACGATTTTGTCTTGGTAGTACAATCGATTAATAAAAAAATAAAATAAATTATTAAAAAAGGCTGATTAAGAATTGTGGAAAACTAGCGATCCCGAACCAATAGTGATACAGCGCGAACGGTTGACTGCGTGAGGTCCTGTGTTAAGAGCGTGTATTCGATTCGTGACTAAAACTTCATGTTTTCGTGTTTTGCTCAGAGCAATATCGTAATGATGTTAGTAGATTATTTAAAAACAATTACAATTTTAGAAAGATTAAGTCTTGATTTAGGGAACTACAGGGTAAAAGTATAATTTTTAACTACGGTTTTTTAAAGCGAAGACAATCCTATCATAGCGTTTTACGAAAATAGACGTCAGAGTTAACTTTCAGGACGAATACAACCATTACAGTATGCCAAAATATTATGTTTTATTCGTTTTTCCAACAGGATATACAGTCTTAAAGTCTACTACAGAGCCAAAATTACGAAAATATTACTATTATGTATTAAAAAACAATGTTGTACAAAACAAAATCGGTTCACTTTGACAATTTTTTTTCACCAGTATTTGAACAAAAACATAACTGATATATTATTTATTTTATGAAAGCAAAGGTTATGCTTAAAATGTAGAATATTTTTCAGTCCGTCATACGAACTCATTTATTTTAGACAATTATTTTAAAAAGCACTGTAAAACATCGCTCGCTGTCGTTTGCTAATCAATTTCAATGATTCGTGCTTATTTCCTGCGTATTTTTTGTGTCAATGCTGCTAGGCTACGCCGTTCTAGCAATCGTTTAGATTTTGAGTTGCGCTAAATCGAATACGCGCCCTTAACGAAACACAGTACTTACCTAAAAGTTATTCCAATATTTCCTTCACACTTTTACGTGTTTAGGACCGTTATTAGAGGAGTTGATGCATATTTTTTTTAATTATTTGAAAAATAAAAAACATTTTTATTTTTTAAGTTTAACTCTATGAATCGATAGTACTAGTGAGAGCCAACCGTTCTGGCCGTGGGAAATAAACCATTTAGATTTCAGCTTGTATGAAGTGGAAAAGTTGACTTACGTAATCGTAAGTCAACTTTTCCTTAAATAATTAAAATTATGAATTATGGCGCTAGGCTAGTCTCAGAATAAAAGTGGTTTGTATTTATTCACAAAAGTAAAAAAAAAGTAAAAAAGTAAGGTGTAAGTTAAGTGAAAAGTGGTTTGTTTTTTTGTGGTATTTTTTTAGTAGTTTGTTTTTTTTTACGTGGTTTGTCTTTGGATTTTTTTTTTGGGTTTTTGTTTTACTACCTATACAATATCCCCTAAAACATGCGCAGTGAAACAAAAGTTTGCTTGCATGAAATGACTTGTGAGTCTACATGTCTTACGCGATATTCTCCAAAAACTTTTCACTAGAACTACTGTACTGACGATTTATGCATATATATACATATACTATATAGGTATATATGACTTGCTACTTGCCTATTCACTACTTACATACCTTCGAGTTTAACTCGCTACTTACCTATTCTATTACCACTACTGCTACTTTTAATAAATATTTACAAACTACTTCTTGTCAAGAATTAAATACATATATACAATTCTAACTTAATACATTACCTTGTAGGTAAGTATACACTTATACCTAAATACATAATTTTAATATGATACAACTACTCGCAAGATCTATCTTGTAACCCTGAGTATTATCCATTAATTAATGTTAACTATATACAACAAAAAAGTGTTATTATTATAGTCCTCTTCACCGTATCCGGTGACAAAGACCCTGACCTTATTTTCTGTCGTGAACCCCTATGTGGCTAGAAAAACTAAACAAAAGCGTGTACAAAGGGCTTAATGCCTTAGGGCCTAAGGTAGGGTTGCCATCCGTCCCGGTACACCGGGATATGTCACCGGTTTGGAACTTCTGTCCCGGTCGTCCCGGTTGGTCTACAAAATGTCCCGGTATTTCAATTGCAACGTGTAATACACGTACAGCGCAGACCGGTGAGGCGGCGACGCGCAGCGAAAATATCAAAAATGCCTCAGCATTCACACTTAACAAAATCTTTTGACGAAGAAATTGAAAATTGGTAGCCGTATGCCATCAAAACTAGTCGGACAAATCCGGTAAAACAGTGAGTTAATCCGTTGTTCTCAATCTATAATTAAATATACTATATCTATACTAATATTATAAAGCTGAAGAGTTTGTTTGTTTGGTTGAACGCGCTAATCGCAGGATCTACTGGTTCGAATTGAAAAATTCTTTTTGTGTTGGATAGTCCATTTATCGAGGAAGGCTATAGGCCCATGCGAAGCCGGGTCGGGTGGCTAGTAATATATAATATTACAAAACGGCTATGGAATATTTACAACAATGGATTTGTCCACTCACAGAATAAGCTAAATTGTCATGGATGAATCTTTCTACTCCACCGCAATGGCGGTATATTGTAGAGACAATAAATTATTTCCAAAAAAGGGAACAGTTATATTGTCGGAAGCGCATTTAAAGAAATAGCAAGTTCAATTACAAAATTACATGTTCAGAATTTCATAATTTTCAGACACTTACTGCTAATGTCCCGGTCAGTACTTAGGCTGCTATGGCAATCCTAGCCTAAGGGATTAAGCAAATATAGAGAATGCCTAAGGGTGTAACTACACCAATCGGGTCGACATCGATCGACGTTGATCGATTGCTGTGGTAGCTTTGGCTGATCGACGGATACCGTTCGACTAACTAATCGAGCGATTGCCAGTCGATGGCATCGGTCGACGTTGATCGATTAACTCCGGCTATAATCCATTACTAATAATAATCCAGCAGCGCGATCGACGTCGATTAAACCATTCTACCATTGGTCGATGCCGTCGATCGACGATCGATCGATTGGTCCGGTAACACCCTAAGGCTTAACCATTATCTACCAGCCTACCAAGAGTGGTGGAGAGACGTCATCTCGCCACCACTCAGTTTTCTCAGTGAATTTAGGCAAATAAGTGGTCTTTAAGCAGAACGTCACTTACGCATAATGTCGCTTTCGCAAAACGTAATTTTCCTCAGTTATGGCGTTCTATGGAGGAGGCCTATGTTCAACAGTAGACGTCTTTCGGATAATGATGCTGAGTGAGTGAATAAACAGGTATGGTGGTAGTAACTACTTCCGCGGTGTTCTCGTTCACATAGAGCTGTACTAATACTTTATTACGATCTTTACATGGAACTCGCTTGAGTGTAACATAAACAGACAAACTATTGTTTTGATTTTAAGTCTGTTCTAGAGCTCATATTGGCTAGAGTCGTTAGTGTAATTAAAAATCTCTGGCTAGAGTCGTTAGTATAATTAAAAATCTGTGGCTAGAGTCGTTAGTGTAATTAAAAATCTGTGGCTAGAGTCGTTAGTGTAATTAATAAAAATGAAATCTTACATAACATGTGTCGTAAAAATCGAATGCGAGTTTTAAAACTTAACCGTAGTGTGATTATTTTTAATAGTACCTACGAATGTATACTTTGTTATGTGTAATCTACTTTATGTAAATTTAGTATAAAAGTTTTTTCTTTCCGTAGCCTGCTCGCTATCCCACCGCTGGGTAAAGGCCTCCCCAAGTCCTCCCCTACTACCGGACTCCAACCCTCCCCAAATCGTAACCAATTAAAAAAAAACGCTAAATTAAACGCTATAGCTCGTGCTGCCACTGACTAAAGTTTTATATTTTCAATTTTTTTTTAATGTTAGTCAATATGAAAAAAAAACTTTATACTTATAAATATGCTGTTTTAAGTATTAAAAATGTACACTAACTGTGGTTATTGTATGAGCTGTAAGAAACTATCCTTTAGCAACAGTTTCATAATTTAAGCACTAATTACTATGCGCATTAAAATTTACATATTAACACAATTCGCACCCACCATGGAGCGAAAGCCAATCTGACTAGATTAATTGTAAAATGTATAATATTATTTATGGAAAAAGTACTATACTGTATATACCAAGCTACCTGGTGTACTGTTGAAATGGGGAACCGATCACTTTTCCGAATTATTTTTGTCCGAATTTCATTTTACCGAAAACTATTGACCGACGTCTTTTTTGCTATATGCATTATTTGACATATTTTTGGATCATCGAAGTATCATGTGTCATAGGTATTATTTTACCGAACTATGTTTCTCCGATTTACAAAATAACTTTTTCCTATTGGTCGAAGTCTCTTTTGAACTATTTTCATTTGCCAAATGATTTATTTGCCAAATGATTTATTTGCCAAATGATTTATTTGCCAAATGATTTATTTGCCAAATGATTTATTTGCCATATTTTCACCCCGTCAAAACAACATTTTACGCAATATTATTTGATCACAAATATATAGCCGGTAACTTGGTAGCATTTTCAACATTAAATTAAAAAAGTAACATAAACGAACCGCGGCAAAACCGACTTCACGCAGTCTTGTCTGCCCTACCCCTAGAGTGTAATTTAAGAACGTGTAGCCGAAGTAGAAGTAGTAAGCCGAAGCTGCGGTGGTGAGCGTTAAAACCATCTGCGACGATAAGCTCGCGTGGGGCCGCCCAGACCCCGCAGCGCCGGAGCCGTGACAGAAACAATGCTTGTGCATGTTGCATGCCTGCTTGCATGTTTCATGCTTGTTTGCACGCTGCATGCTGCATGCTTGCTTGCATGCTGCATGCTTGTTTGCATGCTGCATGCCTGGTTGCATGCTTGCTTACATGCTGCATGCCTGCTTGCATGCTGCATGCCTGCTTGCATGCTGCATGCTTGAAGCAAAAATCTTTCTTTGCAAGCTTCTTACTGGGACCACCTGTTATTAAGTGCCAATACATTTAAATAATTAATGAAACAAAATAGTAGGAAACTAATCTGAAATTAGCTCTCTATAACGCCACTGTAAATAAATAAATACATTAGTTTTGAAAGCTCTTTCAAATATTTAATTTCACTCAAATTGCCTTTAATTTTCAAAAGTTTTTGATTTTTTGTTTCTCTACCGACGTTTTTTTTTTCTGGTGGAGTACCGGTTATCATTAACTTAATATTAGACATATTTACTTTTAGGCGTTTGGTGAAATATGGTAATTAAAACAGTGGTATAACGAATGTTCGAACAAATGTTATTTCGGCTAAGTGTAACTTCGGTAAAAAGTTTTTCGACCAAATGAAACGTCGGAGCAACGAAAAAAATCGAATTGATAATAGGTCAACTGATACAGTGGCAGACGTGACTTTGATGAAGTAAAAAAATACGAAACGAGAAAAGTTGAAAAGTTTTAGGTGAAATGAAATTCGGTCAAATATTTTTCGACCTTATGATAGGTAACCGTTGAAATGGGTCAGCATTGAGAAATCCAAAATTAACATTAAGAGGTAAAATCGTTTATGGAACCACGTCATCGAAGCCTTTTTCAGCGCGAGCAATAAAGGCTCACCGTTTAAAAAAGACCCTTAGGTAAGGTTGTAATGAGGTACAGACAGCGTCATCAACTGCTTACCCCCTATGCGAAGAAATTTTAACGCGCGGGGGGTTAGCAGTTGATGACGCTGTCTGTACTTGTATCTCTTTGTCTATCATTCATGTCTTCATTGTAACATCTTTACTTTCCGTAAATAAAAACGAATAGTGTTTTATTGGGTATTGTCTTGTTTTCCATAAAATCATTTGTACTATTATTGTTTTCCATAATCGTCCCCCGTCATAATATTTACTTGCACTATTATCATTTATACTAATAACGCTTGTCATATCAACTTATTAGTCATAACTTTCATTTGCCATAAAAAAAGTTTCCATAATAACATATGTAAAACTGATAATTATATTATCAGTTTCTATAGGTAACACATTACATAATCGTTACTTGACATAAGCATTTTTTTAAATAATTTAGAAACGTTTATTGTTTTGTACAAAAATTAATGTCATTTAGGCCACCCACTAACCAAATGATTTATTAAAGTAATCAATCAACGATAAAAAGTTAATAAAAATCGAAACGGGTAGGTTAGGTTAGGTTAGAACTGTGACCACGAAACGCCAGATGTCCTCATTTGCGCAGAAAATAATCTTTAGACATTTGTTTTGGCATAAATTGAATTCGCATAATGTTACTAGGCATAATGTGCAAATCTATTGTGCCACGCTAAAGTATTGTCTTAATAAAACAATAAGTTGTGCTACTAAAGTTAATGACAGAAACGAATCGCTGCGAAACCGACTCCACGTAGTCTTGTCTGCCCTACACCTAGAGTGTAATTTAAATCTGCGTAGGCGTGGAGGGGCAAGGCGACCCGCGAACTGAGGAGCAGGTGGTTTTAACGCCCGCCGCCGCGGTTGAGGCTGGCCGGCGAAGCCGGCCAGTAAGCCGAAGCTGCGGTGGTGAGCGTGAATACCATCTGCGACGATAAGCTCGCGTGGGACCGCCGTGGGAGCCGTGACAGAAACCATGCCTGCTGCATGTTGCATGCTGCATGCTTGCTTGCATGCTGCACGCTTGCTTGCATGCTTGCTTGCATTCTGCATGCTTGCTGCGTAAACAAATGTATGCTTTAGAATGTTACACTTTATGATGATTAGGAAAATGTAGCGTAAGCTGTTATGCGTAAATAATGTTAAATTATATTAGGTCTTAAAATTTGATGCAAATGGATAGAGAAGGTATATTTTTAGGTTTCCTTGTGATTAAAAAATCTGTACTGTGATCAAAGTCAAAGTCAAAGTCAAATCATTTATTTCAATTAGACCATTATAGGCACTTTTGAACGTCATATTGTAAAATTTGAATCTAGTTGCCTATTCCAAATGGTAATTTCGTATGCAGAAGAATATCATGATCATAATATCAACATTGCAGGCGGTTGAACTGAACTAGCATTGTTGTACAGTCAACAGCAAAAGTAGATGATCAAAATCAGAAATTCAATACTAATTTACTAACACTAATTTATATAATTTATTACTAGTTTATTTATTAAAAGTATGTGATTGTCACACACATACTTTTAAATCACTTCGACGCCACACAGTTCTGACGCGAACTCCGTTCATTAGTATTGAATTTCTGATTTTGATCATCTACTTTTGCTGTTGACTGTACTAGTATGGGCAATGGTGAATAAATGTTATGGAAAACGAAATTATTGAAAATAAAAATTATAGCAAGTAAAATGGATTAACATTATTATGACACTTGATCGATTATGACCAATGAAATTAGTGAAAATGATTTTATGTAATTTAACGATTATAGCAACTGAAGCATTATTGCTAATGAAATTATGGCAAATAAAAGTATGGCATATAAAATTATTGCATTTTAAATTATGGCAAACATTAGTAAACCGTTTTATTGCAGTTGCGATAATTGTTAGCGAAAAAATATCTAACTAATAAGTTTGTCGCAGATTATCCCATTCATGAAATATCAAAATTTATGTCATGACTTATTAAGATACCTACTATGTTTGACTTACTACTACTACTGTATTAAATATTTACAAACTACTTGTTGTCAAGAATTAAATACATAATTATATACAATTCTAACCTAATACATTACCTTGTAGGTAAGTATACTGTTTACCTAAATACTTATTACTAATATGAAACAGCTACTCGCAAAAATTATGACCCTGAATACACCATAAAAGGGTACAAAGAGCTTAATGTTTTTGACGGCAGGTGTCATGTTGAGATTGGAGCATCGGTGTTATTCTCTAAAATTTTCCCTCAGTGAATTAAAGTAAAGCGATGAGTGAATGAAGAGGTTCCATGCATATGTCAAGGCTCTTACAGTACTATAAGAGCTATGACATCCCCGGACGAGCTCGTTAACTAGTTATTTAAGTTTGCCAATACTAACACATGTTCTTAGAATAATAACTCTAAGCACATGTCAACTCTATACTCAGACCAATAAAAAAGTATAGACGGAACATTGCGCTCGTAAAAGTGTGGCACGTAATTTGAAGACGATTCGATGATATGAAGACGGCCGCTCGGTAGTCTACCGCGAGTGACTGAGAGTGCATGACGTAGTTTTGGTAAAATGAAAATTGCTAAATTTTGCCGTCCTGTGTCATATACCGCTGCAAAAACAATTCATATTTTCGGAATAAGTCATGAGGGATTACTTTTCACAAGTGTTTTGAATCAGATTACAGTTAACATTTAACATTAAGTTAGTGCTAAAATAACTAAGCAATTATTAATATAACGAAACGCTTCGTTACATTAATAATTGTTCATAATATGAAAACAAATGCCACATTATACTAAATTACCTTTCATTTCTTACAACCAAGACAATTAAGACGCAATACTACCTAATATTTTTTTTTTACCAATGTTTGTCTCTTGAACTTGGGAGACGCAGCACAGCGCTTGCAACATTATTCTCTAGCACACAAGCGCAAATCTACGATATCGTACATCAAGTTACGCACACATAGCCGACTTTAGTCCTCACTTTTTTTGTCGCGATTGTTTACGTAGGCTCCGTCTTTACTTTTTTATTGGTCTGAGACTCTATATTTAAACATCGAATTAAGATAAAATAAGCACACTACTGCACATCGAGAAATACCACTGCGATGTTTTAAATAGGTATTCTTAGTGCCTATTCACAGCATCACATGTCAGCTTACGAAACCTGTATCGCATGAATTGCATCCAGGTTTAATTATATCTACTTAGCTACCTACGACTTAAGGTTCGATTTCCCTAAATTATTATTACTACCTAACCTGCACTAAGTGGAAAAGTTGACTAACGATTATTTTTCCCTGAATGACTAAATTCATGAATAATGGCGCTAGGTTAAGTTGACTTAGGATTACATGACCTTAAATAAATGCATGATTAATGGCGTCAGGCAAAGATTTTGTTAGATTTTGTTAGATTTTCTTAAAGATTACATTTCCCTAAGTAATGATATGCATGAATGCACTGGGCGAAGTTGATGATCGATATTTTTTTATTGTTTATTTAATCATGAAAAAAACTACTTCAACCTTAAAGCTCAGAACCATTTTTTTTAGGGTTCCGTACCTCAAAAGGGAAAAAACGGAACCCTTATAGGATGACTCTAGAACGCGGAAACGCGTAGAGGTATCGAGTTGTTGAATACTGGTGTAAGATTTACCTCGTTCTGGTCGGCCATCAACGTCTTTCACTGAACTAACATCGCTATAATAAAGGAAATGGTGAAAATCGACGTTTTAATCTGGGAGAGATAGCTGCTGAAATGTCTGTATCGCAAGAATCAATTCGTACCGTTTTAAACGATTGTTTTGGGATAAAATGCGTTGCCGCTCGACTAGTACCGAAAGATTTCAATAGTCTGCAAAATCTCAATCGCGTAAACGTTGCTGAAGACGTGTTAGAAAGAATCAATTCCGACCCCACATTCATAAAACGCATGGCGAGACATGGGTTTACGAGTTTGACATGCAAACCAGTCATTCAGTCAACAAGAATCGGAATGGCGCCTTTTAACTGAAAAAAGATGACGTAAAAGAAAATTCGCGGTAACTACTAAAATCGATTTAAATAAAATAAGTCTACAAAATGTTTTGATTATTAGGTTATTCGTTGGCGTTAGTGTATTATTACGGAATGGACCTACGTTCAAGACGATACAATAAATGTAGATATTTAATACATATTATGTTATTTATTGAATAATTCCCGGTACTTTCTTTTTTGTTTTTTGTCATTTTCTTGACACAGTATTATTTATATATTTTACTACTTCTCTACGTAAAATGTTACCTTGCCTTGTTAGCCGCGGAAGAGTATTGTACGGTAGTACAGTCCGCGTGTCCGCCCCCCACGTAGCTTAACGTTTAGCTTGGACGTAAGGTAGGTTTTTAAGGGGCTTATTATCTTTACATAGGTAGTATAAAACAAAGTTGCTCTCGTAGTCTGTACCCTCAGATCTTTAAAACTCTGCAACAGATTTTAATGCTTTTTTATCCGTAGATAGTGATTCAAGATAAAGGTTTATATGTATAGTTTGATCTACATTGTACCCGTGCGAAGCCAAGGCGGGTCGCTAGTTACTAATAAAATTCTGTTGGATACAGGCTAAATTAAAAGAAGCCGACAGATCTTTCTTGACAAAAATGAAAAAACGAAAGACAAAAGTGTACCTAACGACTTTTCAATGGGTATGAAAGCACTGTTAACAATTATTAGTACGTCAGTAGTAGCACGAAATTTTACACGTTAGCGATCGTACTTCTACGATTATCGTCAACTATTTTTAGTTAAACGAAGGTGCAATGATACAATACTTAAAATAAGGTAAAGGCACCTATTTTCACCGTACCGCGGTATTTTTAATAAAACTAAAAATGTCGAACTCAAAATACACCTCTCTGAAGAATTGGTAATTTTTATCAGAAGCATTATTGTTTTATACTCACTACTACATAATCATTACGAGGGGTTCTTAAATTGTCACCGTACGAGTATTCCGAGGTGTAAGAAAAACGGCGTTTGTAAGTGATTTACAAGCTCTTATTTACTGCAAGATCTATAACTCAATTGATAATATAATTTATCTTTCTTACATTATATCATTTTCTATTTTAAGAGACCTTTCTGTAAAGTTCTCTTATTCAAATGATAGTTCTTCTTTCCGTAGTTGTATGTTATGTGAAGAAGTAATAAAATAAACGACACAGACCGAATCGGTAGCCTGCCAAAACAAACGATTTAAACATTTCTGCTGTTCCACACGTGAACAACACAATCTTTAAGATAGTGTTTTTCTCATTATTTCTGTATTGAGTATATAATGGTTTGGGTCGCAATGCTGCAAGGATTTCATTTTTAAAACTTTTTACTTTTGAGAGTTCATCTGAATAAATGAGGACCAAAGTAAGCTTTAAAGATACCGCGACATTTGGTGTTTGGTGCTTAAACCCCGTCCATCTACCGCGGAAGAGCAAAGTCGAAGACTTGATTTTTTCTATTATATAACAATTTCTGAGTAATAGTTTTCTTGCTTCAAATATTAATAATACTTTAATTTGCTAATTATTATGTCTGTGTGATGTAGGTATTTTATTAATTCGTTACATGGGATAATTCAAAAGTTCATACATATTTCAATTATGTTTGTTGTTAATTAATTAGATCATTCATTCGTTAGTATTCATTGCAGGAACAACGTATAGGTTGCTGTGTTTTGTAAGTGTTGTTCTTTCTACTTGTTCTATGTTAGTTTATGACCATTTTATTATTATTTAATCGTCTTTGACATATCTCGGGACTATGAGGATCTGAACCTTTGGGAAACAAACGAGTTACGGTTAAGTATACGTTGGAAAAGGATTATAATTGTAATTGATAATTTGAGCCAATTCAAGGCAAAAGCTCTTTGTAAAACAACAGTACATTAAAAAAAATCAAGTGTCTATGAAATTGCTCTTCCGCGATCAGTAGACAGAGGATAAGCAACCAGCATTAACAAATGGCAATAAATGCTGTGGTATTTTTAAAACTTTCTTTCACCCCGATTTATTCAGATAAACACGTAAAAGTTAAAGGTTTTAAAAACGTAATCCTTCCAGCATTGCGACCCAAACAATAACATACTTAATACATAAACAATGAAAATGTCACTAGTTCAAAAATTGTGACGTGCACGTGCGCAAGAGCAGAAATGTAAGAATCATGAGTTCGGGCAGGTTACTGATGCAAACTGGACCGAGTATGTTACAACTTATACACACGAAGTCACCCTATTGGTGATATAACCACGGAAACATAAATTACCAATTGAGTAAGAGCATCCTGCGTTGTGGTTCACAAAGACGGGAACAATGCTATGAGAGTCCTATCTTTGTGAGGGGTTGTTTTACACCCCTTATACAAGCGTAGTTTTTGTTTACCATTAACCTGAAAAGTGGTCATTGTACTCATCATTATTGTTGAAAATATATCACCTGCATGTACTAGCACTGGCTAGATAGAAACTGTCTACTAGACAAGTGACTTATGGTTTGATACTTTATTGTTTTATCCACGTTATTCTTAGATTACTCTTTATACCTTTCCAAATATATACTTAACAGTATTTCCTGTTGTTTCGCTCTACAGACCTCCCCAACAATTATGAACGACTACAGGACGAAACCTAAATTTGCCAAAATATATCAGCTGCTGAGACATACATTTTGTCGACATACGCGAATATAAATCTATGAAGCGGTTGATTATAATTCAGGAATTCAAAGTTGGTCCCTTTATAAAAGTTGTTCATTTTCATAAGTACAATGATCCCCTTCAAAGTTTATTGTATTCAAAAACTAAGGTTGTATACACAAGATAATTCTTCCACAAGAGAATTTTCTTGTCAGTCCCTTAGTCGCCTTTTACGACACCCACGGGAAGAGACGGGGTGGTGCTATTCTTTGCCGGCACCACACGGGGCATTAAACATATTAATGTTGAGAGGTTAAGTTTGTAAGTTTAAAAGTAGGAGATAATAATATCCGAAACTCCTCATCAGATTTCAATAATTCTTTCACTAATAGAAAGCTACACTATTTCTGAGTGCCATAGACTATGTTTTATATTATACTCGGTTTCGTCCTCAAGATTAGCATATATGAGACAACTTGTAGTAACGCGGAGCAGTTCGCCATTTACGCACTTTATTGAGAGTACCTTCAAAAAATAAATATAAAAGAAAAAATATTAATTTTTTATGGTAGGTACTTAATCGTTAAGTTTCTGCATTGCAATACTTTAGCTCATTCGCGTTTCAGTGCTTCGCCATTACGGACTTGCCTTACAAGTCACAAGTGTTTGAAAATGCCTAAGCGCAAGTCTAAAGAGGATCTTGAATACTTACATAAAAAAATACGGAAATTGGAACGGAAAATACGTCGCAAAATTCGATGTGATTCGTCATCCTCATCGGAGTGTGTGGACATTCTACCAGATAATGAAGGTTAGTAATGTACAATCTTTGAATTGTTATATATTCACTAAGCATATTGTAACGTGCATAATTAGCACATGTCCGGTATTGCGAGCAGTACGAGGGACTGTCTCTTACCGATTCAAAGTATTGCGGATATCTATTGGGCTATCCTTTACTTTGTACATTATTCAGGAATATTGTTTATGCCTAGTAGACAGTTTGGGTTTGCGTGCTTCTCTTTGGAGTTGTCACTACCCTTTATTTAGTTGGCGAACAGTATATTAGGACTGTTTTAAACTAAATTCTAACTGTTACGTGTGTCTGTTCACTTGCAGACAACGAATTAAACATGGAGTGGGAATCCATAATGGAAAGGCCAGTTGCTGACATAGCCAATAATACTCTGAGCTCGGCAATAGTAATTCCGGCTAGTCAATTGGAAGAACCTGGTTGCACAAAAGAGACCGAGGTTTCTGGATTTGACGAACCTGGTACCAGTGGTGTCACTGGATTGACTGCTGAATCTGTGGAACCAGATCTGCCATTGGATGATGACGTCCTTGAAATTTTGGGTATTGATCCCACAGCTAACACAAAATTTGGCAGAGACATTAACAAGGACCTAGCTATTCGTCTAGAGCATTATGCAACGACTGACCTGACTAGGGAATTACGCAAAGATATTAGTGATAAATATTGAATTCCGGGTAACTGCAAAATTATCGATGCGCCTTTTTTAAATCCAGAAATTAAAGCTGCGATCTCTGAGCAAATACTCAAGAGAGATAAAAATATTGAAATTAAGCAGAAGCAGGTAGCTACTGCATTATCTTGTCTCAGTGAAACGCTGACTTCTCTTTTCTCGTCTAAATCGAAAGACACCAAATTGATAGGTTCACTTATGGATACAAGTCGTATCTTATGTGACTGCCAGTATAACGACTCAATTACAAGACGGAATTTTATTCTTTCTTCCTTAAAAAAGGACATGAAGGAACAGTTGCAAAATACTAAGGTAGATAGCTTTCTCTTCGGCGAAAATCTAGCAGATACCCTAAAAACCGCTAGAGCAATCAACAAATCAGGAGCCGAATTAAAGGTTCCCCCACCAAAGCCTTTTTTACCCAAGAAGCAGACTCCAGGCACATCAAAAAACTGGAAAGCTCCCTTTCCGAACAAGAAGCCACCAATATCAGCAGCGCAGAGGGCGAAGGAGTCAACTTCTCAAAAGAGTCGGCCATCGAGCTCATACAGGCAGTCACATCCTCGGCAGAACAACAGTCGACGATAGACCCGGTAAAGTACGCTGGCAGATTATACTTATTTTACGACCAATGGGCCATAATAATAACCCATGACCCCAATGTTCTGTCCTATGTGAAAGGTTACAAAATCCCGATTGATAGCTCAGTTTATCAGATATTTCCACCTAAGATCTCGAACTATTCAAGTTCAGAGAAGGTTCATTTGGAGGAAGCCATAAATAATTTATTATCTTGCGGTGCAATATCTAAGTGCAGTCCATGTAAAGGTCAATTCCTGTCTAGTATCTTTTTAATTTCAAAACCAAATGGCAAAAAGAGATTTATTCTAAATTTAAAACAATTAAATAAGTTTATAAGTACACAGCATTTTAAACTTGAAGATCTGCGAACTGCATTAAAATTAATTTCATACAATTCTTTCATGGCAAAATTAGACCTAAAAGATGCTTATTTATTAATGAAAATTCACCCTGATTCGAAAAAGTATTTACGCTTTCAGTGGGAAAATAATTTATACGAATTCAATGTTATGCCTTTTGGATTGAATACCGCACCTTATATTTTCACAAAAATTATGAAACCAGTTGCGCGGTTATTGAGAAGTGCTGGACAGGTATCAACCGTATATTTGGATGATTTTCTTTTGATTGGAAACTCGTACAGTAGCTGCTTAGAGAATGTTAACTATATTCTAAGATTACTCACTGCACTTGGATTTATAGTCAATTTAGAAAAAAGTAACCTTATACCTAGTACAATTTGTACATTTCTAGGGTATCAAATTGATACTGAAAACTTCCAGGTCAGTTTACCTATCAATAAAATACAACGTGTTAAAAATGAAATTGACAAAATTAGCAGATTAAAACGTTGCAGAATTAGAGAATTTGCTCAATTTGTAGGTATCTTAGTCTCTTGTTGCCCGGCTATTGAATATGGATGGATGTACACGAAAAAATTTGAGCGTTTAACATTTTTGAATTTACGAAGAGATAATAATTTTGATAATTACATGAACTTAACTGATTTAATATTACCCGACTTGCGTTGGTGGAACATCGCTATTCAAAATTCAGTAAATAAAATCAAAATTGATAACTACTGCCTGGAAATTTTCACGGACGCCTCAACAACGGGGTGGGGCGCAGCATGCGGTGATGAAACTGCAAGCGGGTTGTGGAGCAAAACGGAACGTAGCTGTCACATAAACTACCTTGAGATTTTAGCCGCTTACATGGGGTTAAAGTCATTTGCAAAAAATGTGCGCATACGTTAACCGCATGGGTGGAATACTGTTTCCGCACCTAAATGATGTCACAAGGCAGTTGTGGCAATGGTGCGAATATCGCGGGTTACATATATTTGCCTGTTATATTCGTTCGTCAGAAAACAAAATGGCAGATTTTGAATCTAGGCGCATACATCCCGACATAGAGTGGGAACTCGTAAATGAAGCTTATCAGAAAATTATTTCGAAATTTGGTATACCAGATATAGACCTATTTGCTAGCAGAATAAATAAAAAGTGTAAAAAGTACATTTCTTGGCATCGTGATCCAGATTGTTATGCTGTCAATGCCTTTACAGTTTCTTGGAAAGACTTCTATTTCTATGCTTTCCCACCTTTTTCAATTATTCTAAAAACATTACGTAAAATTATCGCAGATAATGCTAAGGGTATACTGATTGTACCATTTTGGCCTTCGCAACCATGGTACCCGATATTTCAAAGTCTTTTGGAATCTGAACTATTAATATTTAAACCTGACGACAATTTAATTATTTGTCATTCCAGCCACCGGAACATACACACCAAACTTACCCTGGTGGTAGGAGTATTATCAAGTCGGGGTGGCTGAAGAGAAGTATCCCTCCATCTGCTATCGATATAATGTTGGCTTCTCTTTCTAATAACTCTTTAAAACAATATGATGTTTATTTAAAGAAGTGGTTTCACTCTTGTAATTATAACAATTTTGATTTATATGAGGCATCAATTCCAAATATTATATATTTCTTCACTAAATTATTCAACGAAGGTGCACAATACAGTACATTGAATGGTTACAGGTCTGCACTTTCACTTATATTAAATAATCTTAGGAATAATGATGACAGGATTAAACGATTTCTCAAGGGTGTGTATCGTCTACATCCACCCTTACCCCGATATAATACTACTTGGGATACGTCAGTAGTCTTAGATTTCTTAGGAAATTGGTATCCCAATACAGATATGTCTATGGAAATAATATCTAAGAAATTAATAACATTATTGGCTTTAGCCACTGCTCACCGAGCTCAAACATTTTCTATGATACAAGTACAAAATATTGAAATATTCGCTAATAAAATTGTCATAAAAATTCCAGATTTAATTAAAACATCTCGAGCTGGTTCAATGCAACCCTTGTTAATACTCCCATTCTTTATGGACAATATTCCAATTTGCCCGGGGAAAGCTCTTATAGCATACTTAGAAAAGACCAAATTACTCCGCAAAGATATTAAAAACCTGTTTATCAGTTTCCGAAAGCCGCACAAAGCGGTCACGACGCAAACATTGAGTCGCTGGATTAAAAAAGTATTATCTGAAAGTGGAATTGATGTTTCAATGTTCTGTGCGCACAGCACGCGGCACGCGGCTACGTCTGCAGCGCACAGACTAGGCATAAGCCTTGATACCATAAGAAAAACGGCTGGTTGGAGCGGTTCCTCCAGCACGTTTTTCAAATACTACAATAGACCTGTAGTTAATGATAATAGTGATGCCTTTGCTAGAGCTGTTATTAATAATAATACTGTTATTGATTAATATTAAGAAGTTTTTGTATTATTGATTTATGTGTTATCAAAGAAGTAATATTTCTATGTAATGTTTACCCACGTACGGTGTATGTAATAAATAAGATAACAATGGTATAAACATATTTTCCTTCTTACCTCAGTCAAATACCTACTTCTTGCATTTCGTGACGCTCTTCCGTAAGCTCTCAAAATCTACAAGTTGTCTCATATATGCTAATCTTGAGGAGATTAGCATCCCAACCCTCCCTTATTTATACCTACCCTGAGAGAGTCACGAAATGTAGGTGGAAGTGGCTTGCTCTAAACTAAATGAGCTAAAGTATGGCAATGCAGAAACTTAACGATTAAGTACCTACCATAAAAAATAAATATTTTTTCTTTTATATTTATTTTTTGAAGGTACTCTCAATAAAGTGCGTAAATGGCGAACTGCTCCGCGTTACTACAAGTTGTCTCATATATGCTAATCTTTTCGGACGAAGCCTTCGTATAATTATGATTGAACTTCACGTAGGTAAGTTCGTTTCATCACTAAGTATACCTGACATCCACTCGGACGAAGTCGTGTATAAAGGCACCTACATAACAGAGAAGCCAAGTTTTCACTGTCAGACACTAAGTACATCTATACAATAAAAGTTTTTGGGTGAAAGCCCGCTTGCTTTTCATTTTGAAATGAAAAGTAACTGTTAACAGCATTTATCTACCGACCTATTTTATCTACCTACCCTATTTATCTATCATTTTTCGACCTAATATAAGGTAAAGGCACCTATTTAACTCAAAAGTTCGAAAGGTAAACATCAAAAATTAAAAGCTTTTACTACACCTTTCTGAAGAATTTCATATGTAATCTATTGTGGCAATAAATTATTATATTATTATATTATTATTATTAATTAGTAATTTTTATCGGAAGCATTAATGTATTTACTCACTAATGAGTATATTCCGATGGGTTCTTAATAAGAAAAACGCAGTTTGTAAGTGATTTACAAGCTCTTGTTAATGCAAGATCTCTAACTCAATTGATAAATCTTTCTTACATTTTTATCTATCTCAATAAGAGACCTTCCTGTAAAGTTCTCTTATTCAAATGATAGTTGATCTTTCCGTAGTTGTATCACCAACGGGTCACTTTATGTGTAGAAGTAATAAAATAATCAAACTAACGATTTAAACATTTCTGCTGTTCCACACGTGAACAACACAATCTTCAAAATAGTGTTTTTCTCATTATTTCTGTATTGAGTATATAATGGTTTGGGTCGCAATGCTACAAGGATTTCATTTTTAAACTTTTTACTTTTGAGAGTTCATCTGAATAAATGAGGACCAAAGTAAGCTTTAAAGATACCGCGACATTTGGTGTTTGGTGCTTAAGCCCCGTCCATCTACCGCGGAAGAGCAAAGTCGAAGACTTGAGTTTTTCTATTATATAACAATTTCTGAGTAATAGTTTTCTTGCTTCAAATATTAATAATACTTTAATTTGCTAATTATTATGTCTGTGTGATGTAGGTATTTTATTAATTCGTTACATGGGATAATTCAAAAGTTCATACATATTTCAATTATGTTTGTTGTTAATTAATTAGATCATTCATTAGTTAGTATTCATTGCAGGAACAACGTATAGGTTGCTGTGTTTTGTAAGTGTTGTTCTTTCTACTTGTTCTATGTTAGTTTATGACCATTTTATTATTATTTAATCGTCTTTGACATATCTCGGGACTATGAGGATCTGAACCTTTGGGAAACAAACGAGTTACGGTTAAGTATACGTTGGAAAAGGATTGTAATTGTAATTGATCATTTGAGCCAATTCAAGGCAAAAGCTCGTTGTAAAACAACAGTACATTAAAAAAAATCAAGTGTCTATGAAATTGCTCTTCCGCGATCAGTAGACAGAGGATAAGCAACCAGCATTAACAAATGGCAATAAATGCTGTGGTATTTTTAAAACTTTCTTTCACCCCGATTTATTCAGATAAACACGCAAAAGTTAAAGGTTTTAAAAATGTAATCCTTCCAGCATTGCGACCCAAACAATAACATACTTAATACATAAACAATGAAAATGTCACTAGTTCAAAAATTGTGACGTGCACGTGCGCAAGAGCAGAAATGTAAGAATCATGAGTTCGGGCAGGTTACTGATGCAAACTGGACCGAGTATGTTACAACTTATACACACGAAGTCACCCTATTGGTGATATAACCACGGAAACATAAATTACCAATTGAGTAAGAGCATCCTGCGTTGTGGTTCACAAAGACGGGAACAATGCTATGAGAGTCCTATCTTTGTGAGGGGTTGTTTTACACCCCTTATACAAGCGTAGTTTTTGTTTACCATTAACCTGAAAAGTGGTCATTGTACTCATCATTATTGTTGAAAATATATCACCTGCATGTACTAGCACTGGCTAGATAGAAACTGTCTACTAGACAAGTGACTTATGGTTTGATACTTTATTGTTTTATCCACGTTATTCTTAGATTACTCTTTATACCTTTCCAAATATATACTTAACAGTATTTCCTGTTGTTTCGCTCTACAGACCTCCCCAACAATTATGAACGACTACAGGACGAAACCTAAATTTGCCAAAATATATCAGCTGCTGAGACATACATTTTGTCGACATACGCGAATATAAATCTATGAAGCGGTTGATTATAATTCAGGAATTCAAAGTTGGTCCCTTTATAAAAGTTGTTCATTTTCATAAGTACAATGATCCCCTTCAAAGTTTATTGTATTCAAAAACTAAGGTTGTATACACAAGATAATTCTTCCACAAGAGAATTTTCTTGTCAGTCCCTTAGTCGCCTTTTACGACACCCACGGGAAGAGACGGGGTGGTGCTATTCTTTGCCGGCACCACACGGGGCATTAAACATATTAATGTTGAGAGGTTAAGTTTGTAAGTTTAAAAGTAGGAGATAATAATATCCGAAACTCCTCATCAGATTTCAATAATTCTTTCACTAATAGAAAGCTACACTATTTCTGAGTGCCATAGACTATGTTTTATAGTATACCTGACATCCACTCGGACGAAGTCGTGTATAAAGGCACCTACATAACAGAGAAGCCAAGTTTTCACTGTCAGACACTAAGTACATCTATACAATAAAAGTTTTTGGGTGAAAGCCCGCTTGCTTTTCATTTTGAAATGAAAAGTAACTGTTAACAGCATTTATCTACCGACCTATTTTATCTACCTACCCTATTTATCTATCATTTTTCGACCTAATATAAGGTAAAGGCACCTATTTAACTCAAAAGTTCGAAAGGTAAACATCAAAAATTAAAAGCTTTTACTACACCTTTCTGAAGAATTTCATATGTAATCTATTGTGGCAATAAATTATTATATTATTATATTATTATTATTAATTAGTAATTTTTATCAGAAGCATTAATGTATTTACTCACTAATGAGTATATTCCGATGGGTTCTTAATAAGAAAAACGCAGTTTGTAAGTGATTTACAAGCTCTTGTTAATGCAAGATCTCTAACTCAATTGATAAATCTTTCTTACATTTTTATCTATCTCAATAAGAGACCTTCCTGTAAAGTTCTCTTATTCAAATGATAGTTGATCTTTCCGTAGTTGTATCACCAACGGGTCACTTTATGTGTAGAAGTAATAAAATAATCAAACTAACGATTTAAACATTTCTGCTGTTCCACACGTGAACAACACAATCTTCAAAATAGTGTTTTTCTCATTATTTCTGTATTGAGTATATAATGGTTTGGGTCGCAATGCTACAAGGATTTCATTTTTAAACTTTTTACTTTTGAGAGTTCATCTGAATAAATGAGGACCAAAGTAAGCTTTAAAGATACCGCGACATTTGGTGTTTGGTGCTTAAGCCCCGTCCATCTACCGCGGAAGAGCAAAGTCGAAGACTTGAGTTTTTCTATTATATAACAATTTCTGAGTAATAGTTTTCTTGCTTCAAATATTAATAATACTTTAATTTGCTAATTATTATGTCTGTGTGATGTAGGTATTTTATTAATTCGTTACATGGGATAATTCAAAAGTTCATACATATTTCAATTATGTTTGTTGTTAATTAATTAGATCATTCATTAGTTAGTATTCATTGCAGGAACAACGTATAGGTTGCTGTGTTTTGTAAGTGTTGTTCTTTCTACTTGTTCTATGTTAGTTTATGACCATTTTATTATTATTTAATCGTCTTTGACATATCTCGGGACTATGAGGATCTGAACCTTTGGGAAACAAACGAGTTACGGTTAAGTATACGTTGGAAAAGGATTGTAATTGTAATTGATCATTTGAGCCAATTCAAGGCAAAAGCTCGTTGTAAAACAACAGTACATTAAAAAAAATCAAGTGTCTATGAAATTGCTCTTCCGCGATCAGTAGACAGAGGATAAGCAACCAGCATTAACAAATGGCAATAAATGCTGTGGTATTTTTAAAACTTTCTTTCACCCCGATTTATTCAGATAAACACGCAAAAGTTAAAGGTTTTAAAAATGTAATCCTTCCAGCATTGCGACCCAAACAATAACATACTTAATACATAAACAATGAAAATGTCACTAGTTCAAAAATTGTGACGTGCACGTGCGCAAGAGCAGAAATGTAAGAATCATGAGTTCGGGCAGGTTACTGATGCAAACTGGACCGAGTATGTTACAACTTATACACACGAAGTCACCCTATTGGTGATATAACCACGGAAACATAAATTACCAATTGAGTAAGAGCATCCTGCGTTGTGGTTCACAAAGACGGGAACAATGCTATGAGAGTCCTATCTTTGTGAGGGGTTGTTTTACACCCCTTATACAAGCGTAGTTTTTGTTTACCATTAACCTGAAAAGTGGTCATTGTACTCATCATTATTGTTGAAAATATATCACCTGCATGTACTAGCACTGGCTAGATAGAAACTGTCTACTAGACAAGTGACTTATGGTTTGATACTTTATTGTTTTATCCACGTTATTCTTAGATTACTCTTTATACCTTTCCAAATATATACTTAACAGTATTTCCTGTTGTTTCGCTCTACAGACCTCCCCAACAATTATGAACGACTACAGGACGAAACCTAAATTTGCCAAAATATATCAGCTGCTGAGACATACATTTTGTCGACATACGCGAATATAAATCTATGAAGCGGTTGATTATAATTCAGGAATTCAAAGTTGGTCCCTTTATAAAAGTTGTTCATTTTCATAAGTACAATGATCCCCTTCAAAGTTTATTGTATTCAAAAACTAAGGTTGTATACACAAGATAATTCTTCCACAAGAGAATTTTCTTGTCAGTCCCTTAGTCGCCTTTTACGACACCCACGGGAAGAGACGGGGTGGTGCTATTCTTTGCCGGCACCACACGGGGCATTAAACATATTAATGTTGAGAGGTTAAGTTTGTAAGTTTAAAAGTAGGAGATAATAATATCCGAAACTCCTCATCAGATTTCAATAATTCTTTCACTAATAGAAAGCTACACTATTTCTGAGTGCCATAGACTATGTTTTATAGTATACCTGACATCCACTCGGACGAAGTCGTGTATAAAGGCACCTACATAACAGAGAAGCCAAGTTTTCACTGTCAGACACTAAGTACATCTATACAATAAAAGTTTTTGGGTGAAAGCCCGCTTGCTTTTCATTTTGAAATGAAAAGTAACTGTTAACAGCATTTATCTACCGACCTATTTTATCTACCTACCCTATTTATCTATCATTTTTCGACCTAATATAAGGTAAAGGCACCTATTTAACTCAAAAGTTCGAAAGGTAAACATCAAAAATTAAAAGCTTTTACTACACCTTTCTGAAGAATTTCATATGTAATCTATTGTGGCAATAAATTATTATATTATTATATTATTATTATTAATTAGTAATTTTTATCAGAAGCATTAATGTATTTACTCACTAATGAGTATATTCCGATGGGTTCTTAATAAGAAAAACGCAGTTTGTAAGTGATTTACAAGCTCTTGTTAATGCAAGATCTCTAACTCAATTGATAAATCTTTCTTACATTTTTATCTATCTCAATAAGAGACCTTCCTGTAAAGTTCTCTTATTCAAATGATAGTTGATCTTTCCGTAGTTGTATCACCAACGGGTCACTTTATGTGTAGAAGTAATAAAATAATCAAACTAACGATTTAAACATTTCTGCTGTTCCACACGTGAACAACACAATCTTCAAAATAGTGTTTTTCTCATTATTTCTGTATTGAGTATATAATGGTTTGGGTCGCAATGCTACAAGGATTTCATTTTTAAACTTTTTACTTTTGAGAGTTCATCTGAATAAATGAGGACCAAAGTAAGCTTTAAAGATACCGCGACATTTGGTGTTTGGTGCTTAAGCCCCGTCCATCTACCGCGGAAGAGCAAAGTCGAAGACTTGAGTTTTTCTATTATATAACAATTTCTGAGTAATAGTTTTCTTGCTTCAAATATTAATAATACTTTAATTTGCTAATTATTATGTCTGTGTGATGTAGGTATTTTATTAATTCGTTACATGGGATAATTCAAAAGTTCATACATATTTCAATTATGTTTGTTGTTAATTAATTAGATCATTCATTAGTTAGTATTCATTGCAGGAACAACGTATAGGTTGCTGTGTTTTGTAAGTGTTGTTCTTTCTACTTGTTCTATGTTAGTTTATGACCATTTTATTATTATTTAATCGTCTTTGACATATCTCGGGACTATGAGGATCTGAACCTTTGGGAAACAAACGAGTTACGGTTAAGTATACGTTGGAAAAGGATTGTAATTGTAATTGATCATTTGAGCCAATTCAAGGCAAAAGCTCGTTGTAAAACAACAGTACATTAAAAAAAATCAAGTGTCTATGAAATTGCTCTTCCGCGATCAGTAGACAGAGGATAAGCAACCAGCATTAACAAATGGCAATAAATGCTGTGGTATTTTTAAAACTTTCTTTCACCCCGATTTATTCAGATAAACACGCAAAAGTTAAAGGTTTTAAAAATGTAATCCTTCCAGCATTGCGACCCAAACAATAACATACTTAATACATAAACAATGAAAATGTCACTAGTTCAAAAATTGTGACGTGCACGTGCGCAAGAGCAGAAATGTAAGAATCATGAGTTCGGGCAGGTTACTGATGCAAACTGGACCGAGTATGTTACAACTTATACACACGAAGTCACCCTATTGGTGATATAACCACGGAAACATAAATTACCAATTGAGTAAGAGCATCCTGCGTTGTGGTTCACAAAGACGGGAACAATGCTATGAGAGTCCTATCTTTGTGAGGGGTTGTTTTACACCCCTTATACAAGCGTAGTTTTTGTTTACCATTAACCTGAAAAGTGGTCATTGTACTCATCATTATTGTTGAAAATATATCACCTGCATGTACTAGCACTGGCTAGATAGAAACTGTCTACTAGACAAGTGACTTATGGTTTGATACTTTATTGTTTTATCCACGTTATTCTTAGATTACTCTTTATACCTTTCCAAATATATACTTAACAGTATTTCCTGTTGTTTCGCTCTACAGACCTCCCCAACAATTATGAACGACTACAGGACGAAACCTAAATTTGCCAAAATATATCAGCTGCTGAGACATACATTTTGTCGACATACGCGAATATAAATCTATGAAGCGGTTGATTATAATTCAGGAATTCAAAGTTGGTCCCTTTATAAAAGTTGTTCATTTTCATAAGTACAATGATCCCCTTCAAAGTTTATTGTATTCAAAAACTAAGGTTGTATACACAAGATAATTCTTCCACAAGAGAATTTTCTTGTCAGTCCCTTAGTCGCCTTTTACGACACCCACGGGAAGAGACGGGGTGGTGCTATTCTTTGCCGGCACCACACGGGGCATTAAACATATTAATGTTGAGAGGTTAAGTTTGTAAGTTTAAAAGTAGGAGATAATATCCGAAACTCCTCATCAGATTTCAATAATTCTTTCACTAATAGAAAGCTACACTATTTCTGAGTGCCATAGACTATGTTTTATAGTATACCTGACATCCACTCGGACGAAGTCGTGTATAAAGGCACCTACATAACAGAGAAGCCAAGTTTTCACTGTCAGACACAAAGTACGTCTATTAATAAAAGTTTTTGGGTGAAAGCCCGCTTGCTTTTCATTTTGAAATGAAAAATAACTGTTAACAGCATTTATCTACCGACCTATTTTATCTACCTACCCTATTTATCTATCATTTTTCGACCTAATATAAGGTAAAGGCACCTATTTAACTCAAAATTTCGAAAGGTAAACATCAAAAATTAAAAGCTTTTACTACACCTTTCTGAAGAATTGGTAATTTTTATCAGAAGCATTATTGTTTTTACTGACTGAGTATATTCCGATGGGTTCTTAAATTGTCACTGTACGCGTATTTCGAGTTGTAAGAAAAACGCCGTTTGTAAGTGTTTTACAAGCTCTTGTTAATGCAAGATCTCTAACTCAATTGATAAATCTTTCTTACATTTTTCTCTATCTAATAAGAGACCTTCCTGTAAAGTTCTCTTATTCAAATGATAGTTGATCTTTCCGTAATTGTATCACCAACGGATCACCTTATGTGTAGAAGTAATAAAATAATCGACGCAGACCGAATCGGTAGCCTGCCCAAACAAACGATTTAAACATTTCTGCTGATCCACACGTGAACAACACAATCTTTAAAATAGTGTTTTTCTCATTATTTCAGTATTGAGTATGTAATTGTTTGGGTCGCAATGCTGCAAGGACTCCATTTTTAAAACCTTTCTCTTTTGAGATTTTATCTGAATAAATTAAGATGAAAGAAAGCTTTAAAAATACCGCGACATTCGATGTCATAATATATTATAGGTAGTGGCTTATACCCCAGTCCATCTACCGCGGAGGGGTAAAGTCGCAGACATGATTTTTTTTATTTTAAACTAGCTTCTGCCCGCGACTTCGTATGCGGATCCTGTTGCTTATGCCGGCTACAACGGGGTCGGCAAAATCGAAGATCTGAAACGTCTGATGTCGAATTCTAAGAGCCCGGGGACGGGAAAACAACGGGATGCGCAAGACGATTCGAGACGTTCAAAAAGTACAATTTTGAATCATACCTCCGATGGCGAAATATGTGGCGTAGTCAATCTTAATAGTATACGTAAATGCACTCCGTTCCTTATCAACCCAAGAAAGGTCGCCATGCCATCTGAAGAATCGGATCATTCTGTTCAAAGAATGTCGAAGTCGATCAGAATTCAAACGTTCGTTGCGCTCTTCTTCTGTCTCTTCATGCCGTACTCCAGCAATTCTTTCTCTTTCACTTTCTAACTGATTATGAATATTTTGTTGAGTGCGTGTTCGGGTCAATGTATGATAATCTCGATCAGCAGTTAGTCGCGCATCACGTTCCGCACTTGTCTCTAGAGACCTAGAAGTCGTCATCAATATCAGTCTTATACTGTTACCGCCTTCACCACGTGGAGGTACTCCCACCTTATTATAATATGCAGCGAAATTAGTGATAGCTTTACAGTAAAATTTAAAAAATTACAGCTTTGATTTCCACGTCAGATGTTTCTGATCTTCGATTTTTATAAGTCAACAGGAAATGCCCATCAGACCGAACAACTTTTGCTAAGACGTCATTAATGTATGTGTTATGGTGTAGCTGGGCTCTTGGAGTTCCACATCAGGTGTTCCAGATCTTCAAATTTATTCTCTCAGCAGAAAATGCTCATCACGTGGAACAATTTTTGCTACGGTACCTTTTTTGTATCTCTTATAGTTTAGCTGGTCTGTTGCGGTTCTGCATCAGGTGTTCAAGTTTCCAAGATAAATTATAGCCTATATGTTGCCCAGACTTAATACCTATACAACAACAAATAAATCATTCAAATCCGTCCAGCAGTTCCGAAGATTAGCGTGTACAAACAAACAGACAAACAGACAAATAGACAAACAGACAAACAGACAGACTTTTTTTTTTGGATTCGAGCTCTATTACTGTTTCTAAACCCCCCTCAATTATTATTTTTTTAATATATTCAATGTACAGACACAGTTTTTTTACTGTTTTGTTATATTATGTATAGATAATAATTCCTGAATAATAGCTTCCTTGCTTTAAATAATAATAATTTAATTAGTTAATTAATATGGGTTCAATTCACCAATTATAGCAAATCAAAGATGATCTATTTAGATATTTTATTAATTCGTTTTATGGGAAAATTCAATAGTTCACACATTTTGATGTAATATTTAGTAAATATTGTACTTTCTCTCCCCTCGGATTTCCGAACTGTTCGGACGTGTTTGCAGTTGCGATTATTTTTTATTTTTTTATTCTAAATGGCCATTTATAATAAATTAAAACTAAATTAATAAACCGTGTGTGAATCAAAACAACCAGGTGCCCAGAACCAGTGCGAAGTATTTTACCTTGAGTAGCACACACGCATACCGTGTCTCAACAGCACACCGGCAACACCGCATGGACGTAGGCCCCGTCCAGATACCACTTTTACTGTGCAGGCGCACACGCTCACAACACCACTACAGCACACACGGCTAATCGTCCCCTGTGGGCCCCGTTTGCTGATATGTCTACTCAACGCACACCGCCGCCTCTAACACAGGTGCAGGTTCCTATGCAATCTACTCCAGTTTTTTCCAATCTGGAAAACGCGATTCATGGCTGCTATGGTTCTGATACTCAAATTGATCTCTCCTCCAATCAATGTGAATCGGAAAGCACGCGCAACATTACTATGAGATTCAAGAGAAAATTCAACGAATCAGCTGATTTTCAAACGTCCATTTCTGAAATCAAGGCGATGTTTGAAGGGTTTCAAAAACAACAAAATCTCAAGCTAGACCAACTCAATACGGCAATGCACACCATTCAAGAAAGAACAGAGGACATTAAGAAAGATTTACAATTCGTATCTGATAAATATGATGCTTTCTTAGAGCGAATGAGCGGATTGGAACATGAAAACTCCAAAAATATTAAACAAATAGCCTATTTGGAGTCAAAAATTGAATTACTGGAACGAAATTCCCGCGCAGCTTCTATTAAAATTAACAACATCCCTAAAGATCGTAATGAAAACAAGGAGGTGCTACGATCCATCGTGAAGAACATTGGACAAGTCATTGGTCAGCCTATTAACGATTCTGATGTCTACGACGGCCACCGTATAAAAACAAAAGTGGAAAGCAAGAACCCTGTCATCATTCAATTTACTACAACATTTATGAAGAATAATTTGTTAAAAAAATGTAGATCTTTCAATAAGGAAAATAACAACAACAAATTAAACACTTCGCATAATCAGTTGCCAGTTACACAATCACCGCCTCAACCAATTTATATTGATGAATTTTTGACTCCTGCTGCCAAAAAATTGCGATATTTAGTAAAGAATTTCAAAAATGAGTTTAATTTTCACAGTTTTTAGAATTCGTACGGCAAGATTTACATAAAGGAAAAAGAATCGTCGCGTCCAATTCGAATTGACAGCGAGGAAGATCTTCTTATGATAAGTCCTAAATGACTTGAACTTGCACTTACCGTCATAATTTGTTATCGCTTATTTTATAACCCACTATACACCACTCATACAAAAACTAGCACCTTACACTTCACAGATAAACACTTTGACACATACTCGTACATAACACTAAAACTAGTATTAAAACAAAATAAATATCATCCAATCACAATTACTGTTAAGAACATACTCGTAATTAATATTCTATGTCACACTACTTCAAATGAAACTTTACTCATCGAGCGCAAATGCCTCTGTTTACAACATCTTCTTAGTATAAATGAACAGGTCGTGGATGTTCAACAATATAACAAACGTACTCTTTTGTCAAAAAAAACTACATACCCTACAAATGAAATTATTTTATTTTTCTTATACCGTCTTCGCTGTTGTACTTAAATGGGTTGCTAAACCATTCATAACTATTACACTTTTTGTTATGACCCACTTTAACACACCACACGTACGTATTTGGTGTTTACATTCAACGTGCAACTTATCAATGTTTTCTTTTGTTTTGATAAATAACGTGACATCGTTTATCAAATATTTCCTTTCCATTTCGATTTATTTTCCCTGCAGCATTAACCAAGTTAAGAGCTCGCTATTCCTGAACGTTAAAATTCGATAGTACGAAAGACATAATCTCTGACCTTGACCGCATTTCCTTAGCACATTCGTCCATATGCGATATTGACAATTGTCGACACATTGTAACTAACTCCAATCAATCAATTAAAGTTGTACATCAAAACATCCGAAGTATAACACGCAACACACCAGGTTTACTCACATTATTACAGAGATCGCAAATAGATTGGGACTTTATTGTTCTAACGGAATGCTGGTTATCTTGCGCACTATACATTCCGCCACTTGATGGTTACATTATTTATTGCAAAAATACCATTAGCGTATGCGTAGAAGAACCTATCATCTCTGAATGCAACTGTCTCATGATTAAAATAAACCATGACACGGTGATGCTAGCAGTTTACCGACCCGCTGGTTATAAAAACCCTAATAACTTTTTCTCATCTCTCGACCTTTTTATAAAAACAGTCTCTCATATAAAAAACTTTATTTTAATAGGTGACCTGAATGTGGACATAACTGAGAACAACACTGACTCGAATTGTTCTCATTATCTTAATTTGTTAGCATCCCATGGCATGTTGCCTGCTTATACTATCCCAACCCATAATAAGACATGTTTAGACCACATAATTTTGAAAACGAGACTGCCAGCCTCCTGTTATGTAGCTGAAACCTCTATCACTGATCATAATGCAGTAATCCTTATTCTGGACTTAAATAAACCTAAAAACTACACCTATAAAACAATCAAACGACTAAATTACGAGACACTAGACGTTGATATTATGAATCTCAGCTTGAATGATTTGTATTCAATGACCAATGTTGACCTTGCTGTTCAGTACTTTGTTAACTCAATTAATAGCATTATACTATCGAATACTCATATTATTAAAACCTCAAACCGTAAGACTATCACAAAACCCTGGATAACGCCTGGACTATTGCGCTGTATGAGAAATCGGGACAAGCTGCACCTAAAAGCAAAAAAGAATCCTAAAAATGAGAACATACTTATAACCTATAAAAGATAGAAATTATTGCAACGACCTATTAACAAAAATAAAAAGAGAACATGACAAAATGGAACTTCGGACTGCGGCTACAACCAATAACAAAAAATTATGGAACACAATAAAAGACATTACCTAAGTTTTAACTTATTTAACTAAGCTACTACTTACCCTTTTTTTTTTTTTTTTTGGTACGGGGTGGAAAATCCTCATGGACGTCCTCCGCCCTCGGGCGGGCGGAGGGGTCTGTCAGACTCTTACTGACTAAAAACCACCCCGGTGTTCCATCTCACACCTACGTCGGGGGTCGCGGGAACTGGAGATACTTCCGCAACCCCCGGCTGGTGCCGGCCCGCTACAGCGGGCCACTTCTCGGGTCAGGGGGGGGAGTGAGGTGTTAGACTCCCCCCCGGACGTCTTAGAGGGGCGCGCGTGGAACACTACGCGCCGCCACCTCGGGTCCTGGTGTATGTGGGGGGCGACAGACGTCCCCGAGTCTGCCGCCCCTGGACCCATTTAGGGGGGCCGGAAGAGGGCGTTATCCGCCCTCCGCCGACGCCCGGTGCGCCTGCTGCGGGCAGGGTGGGAGGTTGAGATCTCCCTCTCCCTTTCCGCAGCCTCCTTCTGCGACATGACACTTTCGCAGAAGGAAACCACCGCGTCCCAGGACTCTGCGCTGTCGACCATCGACTCGACCACGGCCGACAGCGACAGGTCACTGCCCACTTCTGAGACGAGGGCACGGCGCGGCCCCTCCCAAGCGGCACATTCCGCCAGCGTATGCCGCGCCGTGTCCTCCCGGCAGTCGACGCAGTGGTGACACCGGGCGTCCGGCTCCCTGTTTATGCGACACAGGTACTTCCCGAAGCAACCATGCCCCGAGAGCACCTGCGTCACCCGAAACGACAGGGAGCCGTGCCTCCTCCCGAGCCAGCGCTCGAGCACTGGCCGGACCGCCTCGATGATAGCGAGGCCGGCGGTAGGGCGCGAAAGCCTGTCCCGCCATTCCGCCACCAGGACCTCGCGAAGCTGAGACCGACGCAGCTCCATGTGTCGCTGCATCGGTCGCTCGCCCCGCGCCCGCGCTTCCTCGCGCCACCGGTACAGTGACGCGAGCACCTTCGCCTCCAGGTCCCAGGGCGGGGTTCCGGCCAGTGCACAAGCCGCCTCGTAGGAGATCGTACGATATCCCCTGATGACTCTGACGGCCATCGCGCGTTGCGGCTTTCGCAGCACGGCGATGCTTCCGGCCGTCAGGTCTGCCGCCCAGATCGGGGCCCCATAAAGGGCCATCGATCGCACGATCCCCACGTAGAGCCGCCTGCAGACGGCGCTCGGGCCCCCCAGATTGGGAAGCAGCGTTGACAACGCCCCAGCCGCGCCCAACAACTTGGGCGCCAGCCGCTGGAAATGAGGGCCAAAATCCCATCGGCTGTCGAGCACCAATCCAAGGTACTTCATGGTGGACTCGACAGCTATTCTGGCCCCCCCGACCACGATGTGTGATCCCGGCGGCGGCGCCCGCCGGGGGCCGTGAAAGATCACGGCCTCCAACTTGTTGAGGGCCACCTCCAGGCCGAGGCGCCGGATGCGGCCCACCACCTGTGAGACCGCAGCCGTCGCCAGCAACGCTGCCTCCCTGTACGAACTCCCCCGGGCCGTGACCAGCGTGTCGTCAGCGTAACACGTCAGGTCCACGCCCGGCTGGAGCTCGCCCCTCAGCACCCAGTCGTACCCGATGTTCCACAGGGGCGGTCCTAAGACGGAACCCTGCGGAACACCGCACGACATGCGGCGCTGGTGCTCGCCATCACGTCCCACGTAGGTGACACACCTCTCGGACAGATAAGCCCCAACTATGCGGCGGAGGTAGGAAGGCACACGATGATACCGGAGTGCCTCCCGTACACAACTCCAGGGCAGGGCGTTGAAGGCGTTGGAAATGTCCAAGGACACCGCCAACATCACCCCGCCCCGGGACACCGCTTCCTCCGCCAGGACTCTAACCCGCGATACAGCGTGTATGGTAGAGCGCCCATGCCGAAAGCCATACTGGCTCTCGTCCAGGTCCGGCCCCTCTTCGCACAAGTGGCTGACGAGGCGGGCTGCGATTATCCGCTCAAACAGCTTTCCCACCTCGTCCAGCAGCACTATGGGCCGGTACGCGGACGGAGAGTCCGCAGGGCGCCCCGCCTTCTTGAGCAGGACCAGACGACCAGATTTCCACAATGTGGGAAACTGGCCCCGCTCAAGGCACGCTGTAAACAGTCCTCTAAGTTGGGGCTCTAGCTCCTTCAGAGCGAGGGCCAACGCTAAGCCGTGAATGCCGTCGGGCCCCGGAGCCACGTTCTTGGCCCGGAGCCGCAGCACGGCCGCCCCCATCTCTGCCTGTGTCACCTCTGGGACGCTGATGGCGTTCTCCTCTGTGGACTCTGCGTCTGTGGGCAAAGCCATCGGCGGTGGAGTATGCTCCGCTCGTGCCGGGAAGAGGGCTGAGACAACCTCCTCCAGCAGCTCTGGTTGGAGACTCCCCGTGAGCGGGGGCGCCGCAGACCGAAGTTTCCCTCGAACCGCTTGATATGGGCGCCCCCACGGATCCCGGTTTAGGGTCTCCAACATCTCCTCCCTGGCTTGCGTCTTCGCATCGCCGATGGCCAGACACAGAGTCCTCTTAGCCGCGCGGTACACCTCATACAGCGCGGCTTCTTCGTCCGGGACCCGACGACGTCTCCTCCGGTATCGGGTGTACCGGCGTCTGACCGCTACGCACTCAACGCGCATACGTGCGATCTCGGCCGACCACCAGTACACCTGGCGCCCTGCTGACTGTGCGTGGACCCGGGGCATGGACGCGTCGCAGATTTGCGTCATCGCCCCGCGGAACCACAGCGCCTCCAGTTCGACGTCGACGGGTCCGTTCGTCTCCGACTCCCGGAACCAGGCCTGGACAATGGCGGCCTCCTCGAGAAGTTCCCTGTTCATGCGCTTACGAGCCCAGCGCGGACCGTTCGTTCGTGGGGCCGATGGACTGCGGCCGCCCGCGGTCTGGGCAGAGACGTCGAAACGGATATAACGATGATCCGACAACGTCTCCACCTCCACGGCGACACGCCAGTCGCGGACACGGCTCGCGACAGCAGGGCTAGCGAACGAGACGTCCACTATTGACCCGCCCCGCTGCCGCACGCACGTGTGGACCGAGCCCCGATTCAGAACGGCCAAGCCAGTCGCGACCGCCCACTCCTCCAGCACCTCACCCCGAGCATCGGTCACCGGAGATCCCCACGCCGCAGACTTGGCGTTGAGATCCCCCAGCAACAGCACCGGGCGAGGGTGAAGACGGCCTACGACGGCACCCAACTCAACAAGGAACCTCTCGAAGTCGGCGAGGCTCTTGTTGGGCGAAAAATACGCACCAACTATGCCAATGCCGTCCGCGAGGGCGGCTACCCAGCCGTGACCTCGGGACGGGTTGACAAGAGCCCCGCCAATGATGGCCACCAAGCCGTCCAAGTCTCCCACCCAGTTATCCCTGGGGGGGACGTAGTACGGCTCGGCGACCACAGCCACGTCAATCGACCACTCTGCCATGCTCTGGAGGAAGAGGTCCTGAGCTCTGGCAGAGTGGTTGATGTTGCCCTGGAGGAAATGGTACAGCGCCATTTATGCGCAGTCCATTCCCTCCGTGACACCAGACCGGGAGTCGGCCGATGAGGCGCCAGCCTGCGGGGGGGGTAAAGGGCCCCCAGCAGCCTTGGCGCCCCCTCTCTTCCTGGGGGGCGCACAGGCTTTTCCGCCCGCTGTGTGCCCAGCGGGCCTCCCTGCAGCTGTACAGAGGCTGCAGTTTGGCGCCGCGGAGCACTGGGCCGCCTTGTGACCGGGCTGACCGCAGCGATAACATTGATCACTGCGGTCAACTTTGGAGGTGCACCGAGCCTTGACATGCCCAATGTCAAGGCAGCGGAAGCACCGCATAACCCTGGGTTGCAGCAGCTTAACCCTCGCTGCAACCCACCCCACCAACAGACGACCGCCGTCAGAAACCTTATTGGCCGCTGCCACCGGACACCGCACCCAGATCGCACCGAGCCCAGAAGCGTCGACGCGTATCTCGCCCGTCTTCACATCACCCGGCGGACATCCGCCGACACGGGCGATGGCCGCCACGACCTCAGCCGGAGTCACCGAGTCGTCCAGACCGTCGACGCGCACCTCAGCGGTCTTCATCGGCCTGTACACCCGGACGTCCTCCGGGTTGAGGACTTCCTTCAACTTGGCGGCCAGGATGTCCGCCTTTTCACCGCTAGAGGCACCCGTTACCTCCAGCAGCCGCGCCCCCGTGATCGCCGGCCTCATTTTGAAGCCGGACGGTGTGCCAAGGTCAGGGAACGCGACTTTGGCCTTCGCCTCCATTAGGACCGCCTTGTAGGAGAGGCCCCTTTCGACGGCTCCGGGCTGCAGCGTAATCACTACAGCCGCGGAGCGAGGGGCTCTGGCCCTAGGCGGTCTTTTGGCCTTCTTAGGTGCCGGTGCTGGCGGTGCCGGTGCCGGTGGTGTAGCCTTCTTTTTCTTCTTTCGGCGACGGCGGCCGTTCTTACCGGCCTCCATCCAGCCGTCCGTCTCCTCAGTGGGCGCGGGTGCTGTCGTAGAGGCCGCAGTCGACCGGGAAGTGGGCGCGGACGTACCCGCCGCGGGCTTTCCAGTTCCTTCTGCGGGCTTTTTGGGCCCCTTTCCGGTGTTTTTCGGCAAAGCCGCCGCCGCGGCCGCAGTCGCGGGCACAGGGCCCGGCTTAGCGGGCACCGAGCCTGGCTTAGCTGGCGTCTCCTTCCTCCGTTTGTCCGCATTAAGCGGTGGACGGAGGGTCTCGGGAGGAAGTAGCCTGCCCTCCAAAGCCTCCAGCCGGGCCCCCACCATTTTCCCACACTGCATCATGCAGATGCGGGCAATCTGCTCTACCTCCGCATCCGCTAAAGCTCGGGTTGATGATGGGCCTGGTGACGACGCTGAGGCCGCGACGGTAGAAGCGCCAGCGGCCACGGCAACGGGAACTGCTCTTTGGGCGGCAAATTGCCGTTTGAGGTCCTCCAACTCCGAGCGGAGACGGCGGTTCTCCTCCCACAGCTTCGCCGTCTCATCCGTGCTCGTACGACTTACGAGGACCCCAACCGCCTCTCGAATGTCGTCAGCCGCCTCCTTCAGGGCGCGCGTGAACGTGCCCTTCAGGTTGCCCGATTTGGTGGCAACCTTCAGCACGACGTCCACGCCGTCCAGAACTTGGCGACTGAGCGCCACCGCCGAAACACCCTCGCCGGCCGCCAGCCGAGCTTCGCGCCGCTCTCGAGCTTGTCGGGATAACTCGGTGACTTCGCCTTCCGCGACAGCCTTTCGCTGAGCCCGCTTGGCGGCGTTCGCCTCCGCCCTGTTCGAGCCCAGTAGGGAGCTCTCACTGTGGTCCGCGATCGAGCTCCGACCGGGCTCAGAGTCACTCCCCACGCTCTCCACATTATCCGACGGCGCCGGCGTGTCGGGCCGGGATACCGGCACGAACCGGCCCCGCACATCACGCTCCGGCGGTCGAGCGGGGGCTACATTCGCCACCTTGCGACCTCGCCCTCTGCGTGCCGTTGGCACCTTCGGGGCCGACAAGCTCTCTTCGCTAGAGGAGAGACCCATCGGTCCCGAACCCACACTCCGCGGGCGCTTCCTGAAAGCGCTCGCCGCCGCCGTTCTCTTTGCAGCGGTCACCTCCTCATCGCGCAGGCGCTCCAGGCTGACCTGGAGCTCCTTTTCTCGCCTATTCCTCGCATCAATTTCCATTCCGTCAGTTTCTGTCCTTTGTGCTAGCTTTATGTCGTTGGTGTGACTGCAGGTTGGTTTGCCCCCCCCAGATACGGTAGGGCAGCCCTCAGTAGAGGGGCGGGATTCCCCGGAATTTCCGGGACCCGCCTGGGGAATATTTACTGTAGTCGTTTCTTCCATGGTTTTTTTCCTTTTTAAGGGTGAGGTCCCTATCCCCTAATCCCCCCCAAGCGCTATCGACCGGATACCCTCCGGCCATTCATCCCCTCGGCACGCTAGACCTTGGGATTAGGTTTCGCCACCCTTCGTCCACTCGTCCTGCCCTCTGCGATCAGAGGGAGGTGAATGGACGATCCGTCACTCGGTCGGAGACGACCCCGGAGCATAATGCTCCCCCCCACGCAGAAATTCGCCACGGTCAATAGTCTCTCCAACTCGGAGAGGGTAATCAATACCCTCCCCGAATTGGAGAGACCATTGACCGTGCCCAGGGTGCACCGGCCCGACCACTGCTCTTTCCCCCGAACGTATTCGAACAGAACCAGCAGCAATTAGGCACACGAGGAGGTTTTCTGCACGCACCCCAAGCTACTACTTACCCGATTTAACTAAGTTCGTTTCTGAAAAACTCGATGTAAATAAAAAGGTTATAGTAATCTTCATGGATCTCGCAAAAGCCTTTGACACAGTCTCCGTCCCACTGCTGATGAAAAAATTGGAGAACATTGGTGTAAGAGATGTGCAACTAGAGCTTTTTTCAGACTTACTCACTTACCGATTCCAGAGGGTTAAAGTTAATTGGTGGACCAGTGGTGATCTTCCCGTCGTCCACGGCGTCCCACAGGGCAGTATTCTTGGCCCACCTTTACTCCTGGCCTTCATCAATGACCTCTGTGAGCTCAAAATGCCTGGCGGTAAGATCACCACTTTCGCTGATGACACAGCGCTGCTGTTTGAAGCTGATACATGGACCGAAGTTTTCAATTATGCACAGAATGGTCTAAACTTGGCTTTGTCTTGGCTAGCTAGCAATAAACTCGCTCTGAATGTTGACAAGACTAAGTACATTCCCTTTTACATAAAAAAACCAAATTGTTCTCTTGACAATCTCAAAATTACCGCACATTCGTCTTCGTGCTTGCTGAATCCTAGTACTCATTGTTCATGTCCTCATTTTTAAAACACGGAATCAATAAAGTACCTAGGCGTCACTCTAGACAGCACTTTAAGTTTTCACTCGCACATAGATGCTCTTGCTACCAGATTCCGAAAGCTGATATTTGTATTTAAAAATCTTCGTCATGTTGCGGATTCTGGAGTATTGAAAACAGTATATTTTGCGTTATACCAATCGCTCATTTCTTACTGCATAACTATATGCGGTGGTGCGACAAAAACTTCCATGCTTCGGCTCGAACGTGCACAAAGGGCTGTTTTGAAAGTCAGTAATTTTCTTCCTTTCTTATTTCCCACCAAGGAACTTTATGGGCGAGTTGGTGTGTTGACTGTACGTCAACTCTTTATTTATAATACTGTTCTGCGCAAGCATTCTCTTCTTACTTATAATCCTTCCCTATTTGAAGGTAAGCGACGTAAAAATACAGTTTGCCCCACAATTCGGTTCCATACAGCTTTTGCTCGTCGACATTTTGGTTTCCTCGGAAGCTATTTATATAATAGAATTAACGGAGTCTTGTCAATTTATAACCTTCCCAAAAACATCTGCAAAAGGAAACTCTCGACCTGGTTACAAAACTTGGATTATGATTCCACGGAGCAGCTGTTAATTGTTCCCTCGTAATCATTCAGCATACATAATATAGCTTCCATACTCGCGCTCACACACAAATACACTTTATCTGCACACACTCACAACTCACAAACAATACTATACAGTTGATTCATCAAGACTAAAGTTTATTTTATTTGTAAAATAATCAATTTATTTATGTTTTTCTTTTTTTTTTGGCTTTAAGCATTTTTGGTTTGGTTTTCAATACTCGTATCTCGTTGTATAAAATTTGTTCAGAGACTAACTAGCCAACGCAATTTCGAGGTGAGAGCCTGGTGATCCGTCACACAGGGTATCCTAGTATGGACTCCAGTCTCTCACAAAGGATCATGTTTCATGCAGTTAAGTTAATTTATTTGTATTTTTACTTATCTTGTGTACATACCTTTGTGACCTTTGTGAAGAGTGAAATAAAGATGATTATTATTATTACTATATTATTGGAGATATTTCTGTTTGTTTGTTTTTATTTTGTATTTTTTTTTTATTTGTTTCGTCCGTGTCTTGGAAACCACGTAAAAGCCATTACTCCCGGCTGTCATTCGTAGATCTTTGGCAGTCGTTAGGGGTAGTCAGAAGCTAGAAAATCAGACAACCAGTCTTACCAAGGTGTATCGTGTTATCCAATAACTGGGTTGTGGAGGTCAGATGGGCAGTCACTCCATGTAAAACACTGGTATTCAGCTGCATCCAATTAGACTGGAAGCCGACCCCAACATAGTTGGGAAAAGGCTAGGCAGAAAGCATCAATGTATGTTGTTCAATAATAATTAGTGATATTCCTACCAGCCTAAGAAATATATTAATAATTTTATTGTTCTGGACTGTCAATTATCATAGAGGCTATTGTATTTATATGTGATTGTTTTAACTCATGAGGCTTATCTACTGTGAAGAGTTATCCTTTTCTCGCTTTAACTTTTTGATTTTCAGGCGCAGTGAAGTTTATGCACTTATATTTAAGTTGACCGGGGTACAACTGAAATAATATTTGAAAAACTGTTTTGAGCCTAGTGATTGGTTTCTGCCAAAGGCGATGAATGTCGATTGGGCCGCTCCTTCCATTCTGTCTTTTGATGGTGAGTCACTCGCTAGCAAGTTTTTGTAAGTTGTTGTGTTTTGTAAGTGTAGTTCGTAGTGTGTATTATTTAATTGTGTTTGACATAACTCGAAGTCAACCTTTGGGACGTGTTAAGGTTCGTGTGTAAGGGATGCGTGAATCAAACACCAGTGCTGAGCTAAGACTGTTTTAATGACATTGTACATCGCCTACCCACATACATTTCATTATATGGTTTTACATACACCAACAATCCCTTTCTTTGAAAAAAAAAATGAAGTAATGAATACATGCATCTTGTTCCCTAACAAAAAAAACTAAAATAACCCATGTTACATGGTGGTAGGTATTAATATTATGTTATTGAAACACTAACCTATTTTAGTACAATAAACCAAGGTAGCATTTTTGGGAGAAAAAAAAAAAATATAATTCCCTTGGTTCCTTGTGTATGACCAGATAAAAAAAAAAACATATTTATACATCACTGAAGAATAATAATCTTGTATTTCATTCTAGGTTTCATTAAAATTAGATAGGTTCCTACCTACATAATACATGTACCTACATGTTACGGAATAAAAATTGAACAATAAAAATTAACAATTTCATTAACGCCTTTCTTCCCCTTGTCTAGCTCCAAGGGGGGAAAAACATTACTGGTTACTGAACTTAATTCATATCTAATTAGTGTATCATTATGTTAAAATATTATGATCATAATATAATTGTGTAATAATCAACCTAATTCAGCATACAATGCAAATGTAATTATCAATTAACAATAATAATATTGACCACTATAAATACAACTATCCAATTAGTATACAATTTTGTTTAAATAATAAAATCAATACATAATTTCATTGTGTGAGAATACACCTAATTCCAGCAATCATCACAATTTTATTTATTAATTAACAATAATAATATAATTCATTATGAGTCTACTGCTACGCACTTAATCTAGTATAGTCTACACTCTTAAGTTGTACACATATATATATATATTTTTTTTATTTATGAACAATCATTCACAACAAGTACTACAAGTACAACTTTAACACAATAATATATTAAGACACACATGCCATTGTTTAGTTACTTAAAACATTGTTTTTATTATATGTTTTGATGACTTAACTTATTTGTACACATTATTAGATTTAAACTACTGGCTGTTTCGTACGAATGACCTGGAAGGGTGCTCGCTGGTGCTCAATATCCCCAGCGATCAGGTGGTCTCACTTTCCTGCCGTAACGAGTGCAATAATTAGTATCCGTTTGAGTCACGGTTTGTTGTCGTGATGGCAAACAAACATCGGAGCTGAGGCTATCAGTTGTGGGTTCGCTACGTTCATTCATGAGTATATCGTCGTATTCGTATGTATTGCAATCTGTAACGGGACTTTGATGATTTGCTTGTGTGCCTGTACTTGTATCTAATATTATATGCCTTCTATTTCGCCGCAGAATGTTACCGTTGTACATTTTAATTGTGTATGAACGCAATCCTACTATGTTATCTATTACCCCAGATTTCCAAGTGTTTTTTGTCCTTACTTTAACTCTGTCCCCTATTTCCAAAGGCTGTAAAGTTCTAGATCCTCTATCATAGTACTGCTTTTGGATAATTTGACGTGTTTTTAATTTTTCTACTGTGTCACTTTGTATTTTAGGTAGCAATAATGCTGGAGTACACGGAAGTATGCTGCGTAGTTTTCTACTGTAAAATAACTCTGCCGGTGAAGGTATTTCGCTGCTTATAGGTGTGTTTAGGTATTCTAACATGGCCAATTGGAAATCTGCGCCATCAAAACTGGTTTTCTTTAACATATTTTTCATAGTTTGAATGGCACGCTCGACTTGCCCATTTGATTGTGGATATTTTGGTGACGACGTGATGTGCTGAAAGTTCCACTCTTTTGTAAACTGTTTAAAGACCATAGAGGAATATTCTGGACCATTATCCGACATTACTGTTTCAGGAATACCCAATCTACTGAATATTTTCTTTAAATGTTTTATTACGGTTTCTGAAGTTAATGAACATAATTTTGATATTTCTACATATTTACTAAAATAATCTATAATAATAAGATAAGATTTTCCTTTAAAATGAAATATATCTGTGCCTATTTTGCACCATGGCCTTTGAGGTAGTTCATGAGGTATAAGTGGCTCTTTCGTGTTTTGTTTTCTGTTAGTCAGACATGCTTGACATCGGGATAAATAATCTTTTAATTGTGTACCCATGTTTGGCCAAAACATTATCTCTCGAGCTCTTAATTTGCATTTTTCTAAGCCTAAATGCCCCACATGTATCTTTTTTAGCATTTCGTGTTGCATACATTTAGGAATCACTATTCTATTGCCTTTCCATATCATACCGAAATTAATAACTAATTCATCCCTGTAATCCCAGTAGGGTTTTATACTATCTTCTACTTCATTTTTATTGCTAGGCCAACCTTTCTTGATAACTTTAAATATCTTTTGTAGTTCTCCATCATTCTTAGTGTTCTTTTGTATTTCTAAGAAATGTGTGTCCGTAAGCGGATTGCTCGTATTTATGTAACATACTTGCGCCTGCGCTTCTAAATGGTCACGGGGAAGTGGCGGGGATGAGTGCTCGTCCGCCGCGGCCGGTGCTACTGCACGCGATAGCGTATCGGCTATGTAAAGATATTTCCCCGGTTTGTAAACGAGTTTAAACGAGTACGGTTGTAATCGTAGTAACATTCGTTGCAATCGTGCTGGTGTGTTTACTAAGGGCTTATTTATAATGCTAACGAGAGGTTTATGGTCGGTTTCAATAGTAACATCCTCTCTTCCATAAATATACATATAAAATCTTTCACATGCAAATACGCACGCGTACAATTCTTTCTCTATTTGCGCATACGACTGTTCAGTTTTTGTTAATGACTTTGATGCGTAACATACCGGTAAGTTATCTTGTAACAAACACGCGCCTAGCCCATTTTTGCTAGCATCGACTGATATTACTACCGGTTTTTCTAAGCTATAATATTTAAGTACGGGTGGGTTGATTAAGCACCGTTTAACGTTCTCGAAACATTGATTGTGTGTGCTATCCCAATGCCATTCAGTATTTTTATTCAACAACTCCCGTAATAAATGAGTTTTTTCTGAGAATTGAGGAATGAATTTACTCACATATGTAGCTAATCCTAAAAATCTCTCGACATCCTTAACATTCTTGGGTACGGGCATATCTTTAACGGCCTGTATGTGTGAATTGTCTGGCTGTATCCCATTTTGGGTAATTTTATGGCCAAGATAGGTAATCTCAGTTAACCCTATATTGCATTTGTTTTTATTTAATTTCACGTTAATTTCCTGACACCGTTTTAACACTGCTCTTAGGCGCTGATCGTGTTTTTCCTTCGTATCTGCATATATTAACAAATCGTCTATAAATTGGATGACGCCATCAAGGTCATCGAAATGTTCACACAACTTTTTATGAAATATTTCAGATGCCGATGATATTCCAAAGGGCATACGCAAAAACTTATATCGGCCGAATGCCGTATTGAACGTACAGAGATCTGTGCTGCTTTCATGTAACCTTACCTGCCAAAATCCTTGTTTTGCGTCTAGAGTACTAAAAAACTTTGCACCTGATAATTTGCATGTTATTTCTTCTAATGTGGGTAATTTGAAATGTTCACGTTTTATTGCCTTATTGAGATCTTTTGGGTCTAAACAAATTCTCAAGTCACCGTTCGGTTTTTTTACAACTGTCATACTGTTCACCCAATCCGTGGGGCCTTCTACTTTTGCTATTATACCTTCTTTTTCCTGGTAAACAACCTAACCCTACAAAAGTCTCTGGAAATTCATCTAGAATGCATTTATCATTGTTTTTATTCGTTACGCATGTCATCACTCTCTTAATTAATTGTAATTCTTGACACGCATTTCTACCCAAGATTGGTGGTGAATCAACATTAGCAATTACAAATTGCAACACATACGTACTGTCTTTGTACAATATTTTGAGATAACATTTTCCCAATACAACGATACCGCTACCTGAATAACCCATTAATCTTATTGAAGTATTTACTAAATCGTTTTCGGTGAGTTTAATCATTTTTAAATATTTTTTGGGCAAGATGTTAACATCAGCTCCTGTATCTAATTTAAAGTTAATATAAGTACCATTTATTTCTATATCGACTGACCACTGACTACTGTGACAACTTTTAAAATGAGTGTTTACCTGATCGCTGGAGTCCACGTCCACCGTATACACTCTGCACATTCTTGAGTAATGATTCATCTTGCTGCAGTTGTAGCACCGATAACCATACGCAGGACAGTTGTTTACCTCGTGAATACTACCACATTTCCCGCAGGCCCTAGTCGCTCGTGTCACGCGTTTCCTTTGCCCCTGCACCGCTTTTGCCGCCAATCGTTGGTTGTCACGATCCTGACGCTGCTGGGTGCGCTCCGGCCCGTCGCTGTCACGCGCCCGCTGCTCACGGCCCGCACGCACATGACTGTCGGCGGTGGCTGCACGGCTCGGCTTGCTGAGCATTTTTGTCGCTCGGCTCCGTCCTCTGGCTACCCAGTGCACTTCTTTTTCAGCTTCTTTTGCATTATGTTCCGTAGTTTCCGTTTTGATGTTTGTGGCCTGAACGCGTGATATTTCCGCCAATTTGCAAATCTCGACGGCTTTTGACAAAGTTAATTCCGGTTCTCTTAATAATCTTTCTCTCATAGTGTTGCCCCTAATTCCACAAATTAATCTGTCCCGTACGAGATCACTACATAAATCTTTAAACTCACATTTCGCCGCCATTTTGTTCAACTCAAATACATACTGTTCAATTGACTCCATGTCACGCTGTTCCCGCGTGAAAAAGATGTGTCTTTCAACAGTCAAATTCTTTTTCGGCAAGAAAAAATCATCAAATAGCTTCAATAACTCCTCCACCGTTTTGTATTCAGTTGTGAATTGCTCACATATTTCTTGACATTTTTCACCTATTATATGTAGTAGTATATTGATCTGAACCTTCTTCTCTTTTTTATATAGTTCACAAGCTTCGTAGTACACACGAAAAGCTTTTTTCCACTTTTCCCATTCTTTACTCAAATTCCCCGAAGTCACATTGTGAAGGTCATTTTCAAAACGAAACGGTTGCGGCGGTTGTAGCACGGTTTCCATACTGCACAATATGTTCACGGCTTCTTCAAATTCTTCATCGGTACCGCTCATCTGCAGCGTTATTTTCTTAATGTTATCGACTATATTTTGGCACGAACTTTTTCTTTAATATTTTCTAGAATCCTACCGGCTGCGCCATGTTAAGGTTCGTGTGTAAGGGATGCGTGAATCAAACACCAGTGCTGAGCTAAGACTGTTTTAATGACATTGTACATCGCCTACCCACATACATTTCATTATATGGTTTTACATACACCAACAGGACGCATACGACGAGCCGAAGTCGACGTTTACATCGGAAATAGATTTTAATATTAATTGACAATTTGAATTGTCAAATCCAAGGCAAAAACTGCTACAAAATAAATAATCAAATGTCTAAGAAACTGCTCTTCCGCGATGAGTGGAGAGGGGAATAAGCAACCAGCACTAACATAAGGCAACAAATGCTGTGGCATTTTTAAAACTTTCCTTCATCCCAATTTATTCAGATTGACACGCAAAAGTTAAAGGTTTTAAAAATGTAATCCTTCCAGCATTGCCACTCAAACAGTAACATACTTAATACAAAAACAACGAAAATGTCACTAGTTCAAACAATGTGACGTGCACGTACGCAAGAGCAGCAATGTAAGAATCATGAGTTCGGGCAGGTTACTGATGCGAACTGAATCGAGTATGTCACAACTTATACACACGAAGTCACCCTATTGGTGATATAATCACGGAAACATACATTACCAATTGAGTAAGAGCATCCTGCGTTGTGGTTCACAAAGACGGGAACAATGCTATGAGAGTCCTATCTTTGTGAGGGGTTGTTTACACCCCTTATACAAGCTTAGTTTTTGTTTACCATAAACCTGAAAAGTGGTCATTGTACTCATCATTATGAACGACCACAGGACGAAACCTAAATTTGCCAAAATATATAATATCAGCTGAGACATACATTTTGTCGACATACGCGAACATAAATCTATGGAGCGGTTGATTATAAATTCACGAATTCAAAGTTGGTCCCTTTATAAAAGTTGTTCATTTTCATAAGTACAATGATCCCCTTTAAAGTTTATTGTATCCAAAAACTAAGGTTGTATACACAAGATAATTCTTCCACAAGAGAATTTTCTTGTCAGTCCCTTAGTCGCCTTTTACGACACCCACGGGAAGAGACGGGGTGGTGCTCTTCTTTGCCGGCACCACACGAGACATTAAACATTTTAATGTTGAGAGGTTAAGTTTGTAAGTTTAAAAATAGGAGATAATATCCGAAACTCCTCATCCGATTTCAATAATTCTTTCACTAATAGAAAGCTACACTATTTCTGAGTGCCATAGACTATGTTTTATAGTATACTTGACATCCACTCGGACGAAGTCGTGCGCAGGAGTTACACAGTTAGTGGTCACTGAAACCGAGATCAAATACTTTACCGTCTACGAGTAATTCTATTATTATAAAGGTACCTACATAACAAAGAAGCCAAGTTTTTACTGTCAGACACTAAGTACGTCTATACAATAAAAGTTTTTGGGTGAAAGCCCGCTTGCTTTTCATTTTGAAATGAAAAATAACTGTTAACAGCATTTATCTACCGACCTATTTTATCTACCTACCCTATTTATCTATCATTTATCGACCTAATATAAGGTAAAGGCACCTATTTAACTCAAAATTTCGAAAGGTAAACATAAAAAATAAAAGCTTTTACTACACCTTTCTGAAGAATTGGTAATTTTTATCAGAAGCATTAATGTATTTACTCACTAATGAGTATATTCCGATGGGTTCTTAATAAGAAAAACGCAGTTTGTAAGTGATTTACAAGCTCTTGTTAATGCAAGATCTCTAACTCAATTGATAAATCTTTCTTACATTTTTATCTATCTCAATAAGAGACCTTCCTGTAAAGTTCTCTTATTCAAATGATAGTTGATCTTTCCGTAGTTGTATCACCAACGGGTCACTTTATGTGTAGAAGTAATAAAATAAACGACACAGACCGAATCGGTAGCCTGCCCAAACAAACGATTTAAACATTTCTGCTGTTCCACACGTGAACAACACAATCTTCAAAATAGTGTTTTTCTCATTATTTCTGTATTGAGTATATAATGGTTTGGGTCGCAATGCTACAAGGATTTCATTTTTAAACTTTTTACTTTTGAGAGTTCATCTGAATAAATGAGGACCAAAGTAAGCTTTAAAGATACCGCGACATTTGGTGTCATTATGTTATATTGCTAGTGGCTTTTACCCCCGTCCATCTACCGCGGAAGAGCAAAGTCGAAGACTTGATTTTTCTATTATATAACAATTTCTGAGTAATAGTTTTCTTGCTTCAAATATTAATAATACTTTGATTTGCTAATTATTATGTCTGTGTGATGTAGGTATTTTATTAATTCGTTACATGGGATAATTCAAAAGTTCATACAAATTTCAATTAAGCATTAATGTTTGTTGTTAATTAATTAGATCATTCATTAGTTAGTATTGATTGCAGGTTCAACGTATAAGTTGCTGTGTTTTGTAAGTGTTGTTCTTTCTACTTGTTCTATGTTAGTTTATGACCATTTTATTATTATTTAATCGTCTTTGACATATCTCGGGACTATGAGGATCCGAACCTTTGGAAGACATACGAGTTACGGTTAAGTATACGTTGGAAAAGGATTATAATTTTAATTGATAATTTGAGCCAATTCAAGGCAAAAGCTCTTTGTAAAACAACAGTATATTAAAAAAAATCAAGTGTCTATGAAATTGCTCTTCCGCGAACAGTAGACAGAGGATAAGCAACCAGCATTAACAAATGGCAACAAATGCTGTGGTATTTTTAAAACTTTCTTTCACCCCGATTTATTCAGATAAACACGCAAAAGTTAAAGGTTTTAAAAATGTAATCCTTCCAGCATTGCGACCCAAACAAAGACATACTTAATACATAAACAATGAAAATGTCACTAGTTCAAAAATTGTGACATGCACGTGCGCAAGAGCAGAAATGTAAGAATCATGAGTTCGGGCAGGTTACTGATGCGAACTGAACCGAGTATGTTATAACTTGTCCACACGAAGTCACCCTATTGGTGATATAACCACGGAAACATAAATTACCAATTGAGTAAGAGCATCCTGCGTTGTGGTTCACAAAGACGGGAACAATGCTATGAGAGTCCTATCTTTGTGAGGGGTTGTTTTACACCCCTTATACAAGCTTAGTTTTTGTTTACCATAAACCTGAAAAGTGGTCATTGTACTCATCATTATGAAAGACTACAGGACGAAACCTAAATTTGCCAAAATATATCAGCTGAGACGGTTGATTATAATTCGCGAATTCAAAGTTGGTCCCTTTTAAATTGTTCATTTTCATAAGTAAAATGAAACCCCTTTAAGGTTTAAGGTGTATTGTATCCAAAAACTAAGGTTGTATACACAAGATAATTCTTCCACAAGAGAATTTTCTTGTCAGTCTCTTAGTCGCCTTTTACGACACCCACGGGAAGAGACGGGTCGGTGCTATTCTTTGCCGGCACCACACGGGACATTAAACATATTAATATTGAGAGGTTAAGTTTGTAAATTTAAAAGTAGGAGATAATATCCAAAACTCCTCATACGATTTCAAAAATTATTTCACTGAAAGATAGCTGTACTATTTTCGAGTGCCATAGACTATATATGTTTTTTGGTATACTTAACTACCGTGCGGACGGAGCCGCGAGGAGAACTTACAAAGTTAGTAGTCACTAAAACCGAGATCAAAGATTTTACCACAAAATATAAAGGTTACAGAAGGACCGCTCCCGCCATTTACAAAAAAAACTACCTAAACTTGCGAGACTAACTAGGGCTGCTACTGTATTGACTCTGTAGGTTTTATTTGTGACAATTTGAAATTTTATTGACACTGGTTGGAAATCTTTGTAATTTTCTTTAAAATTTTCCTGTTCGTCATGAAATGCCAATTAAATCATTTATTCATTTTGACAACACGTGACAGTCGAGACTGAAGTCTGCTTGAAACTGCTTGAGAATGCCTATACACGTAATGTCAATGTGTGCGTGCGAAAAAATCACAATCCCCTCATAAAAGCACGGAAAATGACGCAGAAATAGGTTTGATAAACGTACAAAAAATACACCATAGGAACGCGGACGATGTCACTGCAACGGACTTCATTGAACAGTCACAATCCCACCATAAGAGCATTAAAGAAACTGCTCCAATCAGTTCAACGGGAAAATATAATAGAATAATAATTTTCGGAGACCAGCAGGCCCGCGGTCTCAATAAAACTATGACTGCCGCCAGGTTAGATAAATGGAATGACAATTACAAAATAACCTCTTTTATCAAACACAATGCAACAAGTGCTCAAGTACTTAGCAGCTGCAATGACGACTTCGTGAAGTCTTTGACTACTGACGATGTTATAGTTTTAGTGATAGGATCTAATGACAAAAACCCTTACTCTTTTATAACCGAGTTGTGTAACGTTCTCTATAAACTACGAAACAATACTGTATTTATCACGAACGTACAATATAATCCCTACTTAAACGAAAATACAATTAACTACAACCTAGAATTAATAATACAAAATTATAAAAATTGTAAATACGTAAAAATACACAATTCAGAATATTTAAATAGCATCAATGACAGGCCTATGAAAAGTTACCACCAGTACTATCTATCACATTTATGTTTGAAGTTGAACACTAGAATTGACTACAAAAAATACCAGACTGAGATTCTTAATCAATTTAAAACCAAGCACATTATCCAGAACAGAACGAACACATATACGACTCCGCGAAACACAACACAAACCAAAATTACTGCGTTCTTTCAGAAAATAAAGCATGTAGGTAATGACGCCAAAATTGGGTTTTTTCGCAAATAAAACTAAATATACTACAGTCACGGTAATCCACCAAAATATTGCTGGAGTATTAAATAAACAGGAATTAATAGAGGTGGCCATTTCAGATTTACAAAAAGAACTGGGTTCCGTTGATATTATATGTTTAACTGAAACTTTCCTTAAAAGTGGTCGTGAACCAAACCTTAGACTTAATAACTATAAAATGGTATCCTTCTTCTCTCGAACTAACCAACGACGGGGAGGTTCGTGTATCTTATTAAAAAATAACTTACAATTTAAAGAAGTAAAAAATCTACCTCTCCACATTCCCCTTCAATTCGAATGCTGTGCCATCGAAATAATTAAACTTAACCTAATTGTAGTGTGCATATATAGAACACCGACACGCGATGCCACAGTATTTTTAAATAATTTGGAAGTTCTTACAAATAAACTAGCTAAAAAAGGGAACAAAAAAATTATCATTTGTGGCGATTGGAATATTGATACACTGAAAACAAATAAAACATCCAATGACCTAAATTCTATACTTAGTAATAATAATTTAATAAACCACATAAAACTGGCTACGAGGAAAAATGCATGTTTGGACTTAATAGTAAGTAACATTCGCGAAGCTAAGTCTGCAATTCACTATTTAGCGCTCTCAGACCACGAATCAGCACAATCAATCACGGTTAGGTTAGAAACTGATTTTCAAGTTAAAGACATTCATAGCTTTTAGTTCAAAAATGTAAGAGAGTTGAGCGACGACAATATAATAAAATTTAATAACTGCATCGCAAGTCTATCATTTTCCGAAGTTTACGAAGCTCAAACAACAAATGACGCCTTCGATAGACTACATGATACAATCACCCTGTTCTACAATCTATGCTTTCCCATAGTTAAAGTCAAAACTACTTGTAAACAAGTGAAAAATAGAGGTCTAACCAGGGGGATAAAAAGATGCTGTATTAAGAAACGGACATTATACTTAAAATACCATCTTGACAGACATAATAAAAAACAAAACAAAAAAAAATATGACGACTACACTAAAATACTGAAAAAATGCATACACAAGGCTCAGCAGATTGCCAGCTTAGACTACATTAATAAGGCTAAAAATACAAGTAAAGCGGCCTGGAACACGATTAAAACAAACACAGATAACATGACAAGTAACTGTGAAATTGACGAAATTGATGCTAATAGTAGAGTTTATGACAATCCAAGCCAAATATGTGACTTATTTAATGACCATTATATATCCCAAACAAAAACGACTAATAATGCGCAAAAATATGACACGAAAGTAATCACTTCCCAAAACCCTAAATGCATCTTCCTTACACCAGTAGACGAATCAGACGTTTATAAAATAATTCACAGTTTAAGGAACACAAACTCGACTGGGTATGACGACCTGAGTACTAAAGTTTTAAAAACGTGTGCAATTAATTTAGTGTCTCCCTTAACCTACGTTATCAATCTGTCACTAACAGAAGGAGTATTCCCAACACGACTGAAAAGGTCAATTGTCAAACCTCTTTACAAGAAAGGTGTAAAAACTGACATGAGCAATTATCGCCCAATAACTGTAATCCCAGTCATATCCAAAATCTTTGAGAAAGTGATGTTTACTAAAATAGAGAACTTTTTAACAGCAAGTGACATTCTTAAAAAAGAACAATTTGGATTTAGGAAGGGTAGTTCCACTGCTTTGGCATGTTTTACGTTAATAAAGCACATAACTGAAAGTTTAAATAAAAAATCTAAGATAAGTTGCGTGTTCCTAGATATGACAAAAGCTTTTGATTTTGTTTGCCACAAAACACTACTCTCAAAGCTAGAGCATTATGGCATCCGAGGTAAGGCCAATGACTGGATCAAAAGCTATCTTTCTGAAAGAGTTCAATGCGTGGAAATAACAAAAACCTGTCAAAAGGAAAAAAAAATCTTTAGATCGGAATATAAACAAAATAATTACGGCACGCCTCAGGGAGGGATCGTATCCCCACTACTCTTTCTAGTTTATATTAACGATATTCCAGAGGCGATAGGCAAAGATTGCATACTATTCGCTGATGACACTACAATAATAATAGAGAGCGACACAAACAAAAATTTAGAAAATGAAATCACACAAGCTCTGGATAATGCAATTAACTGGCTAGAAAAAAATAACTTAAAAATAAATATGACTAAAACAAATGTAATACAATTTCAGACATACAATGCAAACATAAATAAACTAGACATTAATTATAAAGATTCTCACTTGACCACTGTCGACAATTGTGTATTCTTGGGTATAACAGTCGATAAATATTGCAATTGGAAACCACACCTAGATAAAATTGTTACAAAAATTGATCGTTTTATATATGTGCTAAAACGAATTAAACAAACTGTTAACCATGATACTGCAATGCTGGCTTACCATGGGTATGTATCATCCATCCTCCGATACGGTATTATAATATGGGGTAACTCAGTAGATTTTGACAGAGTTTTTAAAGCTCAAAAAAAATGTATCCGAGCAATTTGTGGAGCTCACTTTTTAGACAGCTGTAAGCCACTGTTCCAAAAACTTCAAATTCTGCCTTTGCCATGTATATATATTTTTGAAATATGTATCTTTGTTAAGAAAAACTATAACTTATTTGAAGCTACCACTGACAGGCCAAATAGCCGAACTAGGCATAAAGATAGACTTCGGCTGCCACCAATAAAACTGAAATTATTTAAAAAAAATGTATACTGCATGTCGATTATTATTTACAATCATTTACCTAATTGTTTCCAAGACTTACCTCTGACTTTATTTAAAAAAAAGCTTTTCAAACTACTTGTATTTAAAAGTTATTACACCATTAAGGACTATTTAGAAGACAAGTCAATAGAATCTGTTCTTTGTAAGTAAGTTAGATTAATAATAATTGACATTGCTAATTGCTAAAACATTTGCACGCCATTTTATGGCAGGAAAAAGCTTGAGAGGTGTCAAGGGACACCTGGATGGAACGAAGTTCCTTTCGATTAATTAGTGAAGGAATTGTAATAAAATTTTATTTTTTTTAAGTTATAATATTTTTTTTTTATTATTAACAAATATAATGTAATTAAAAGACAATTTAACTAAACGTGCCCGTTTATGTATCGAGCGAAATGGACTCCATATTGAGCAGTTGCTTCGATACAGGGAAGTGTAAATTTTATACCTAATAGGTAAGTTTTTTAATTAAGCCAAAGTTGATTAAAACTGTGTTTGTGAATAGTTCTAATTTATTTAAATAGGTTACCTATAGCACCTATAGGTACTACGCCTGCCTGCCTTTCTTTTTCTAGCAAAAGAGTACCTACTCACTTACCTACTTACAACTACAAATAATTCGCCAATGATAAAAGTAAGTACCACTACCTACCTAGGTATAGGTACCCACCTAAGCTCTCACTGGCTTAATTTAAACCAAAACATTTTAATCAAATCAAAAAAAATATTATTGTTGCTAGTAAAACCTAGAGAAAAGTACTCTGTGACCTAGAGCGATAAGGTGCAGTGGTTACCTACTGACGACCGCGACCGATAGAAAGCTCATGATTATCAAACCCAAACTTTCAATAGGTACCTACTAAACAAAACATAGAAGTAGGTCTTTATGCCGATGATCTTCAATTATATACAGCTGCGCGGGTAGAAGGTTTATCGGACGCTATAGAAGATGTAAACCGAGACTTGGATGCTATAAAAGATTGGTCTGATAGATTTGGTGTGGCCGTAAACTCCTCAAAATGTCAGGCCATTATAATCGGAAGCTCACGTATGATGGGTAGAGTTGCGGTTAGCTCTCTTCCTCCAGTTATTTTCAATGGTACCGTCATCCCCATTAGCAATAGCGTAAAAGATCTCGGTTTGCATCTTGATTCGACGCTTGGTTGGCAAAGTCAGGTTTCTAGTGTCTGTCAAAGAGCTAACGGAACTTTGCGATCTTTGTATCGTCTGAGAAGCTTTTTGCCTGCGAAGACAAAGACGATGCTTGTGCAGACTTTAATCTTCCCTATAATCGACTATGGTGACGTGTGCTACTTTGACTTGAATGCGGTTTTGTTGGATAAGCTGGATAGGGTCCTGAATAACTGCATCAGGTTTATCTTCAACTTGAGGAAATATGATCATGTGTCTAGCTACAGGTCCGAGTTAAAATGGTTGCCCATTCGCCAAAGAAGAAGTTTGCGTGCTTTGACAACTTTATTCTCCCTGCTCAACTCTCTCTCTCCTCCTTCTTATTTAATATCCCACTTTCAATATCTATGTTCTTTGCACACTAAGAATTTGCGGTCTTCTAACAATCTTCTTTTACTTTGCCCTTCTCATACTTCTGATTTCGTTCATTCTTCCTTTCATATTCAAGCCATTCTTCTCTGGAATGCACTTCCTCTCGATATCAGGATGGCCACCACTCGGTATGCATTTAAGCGGAAATTGAGATTTTATTTTCAGAACAAGTAAGCAGAGTCATCTCAAAACCCCCTTTTCTTTTACATATTATATATATGTAGGTATGTATGTATGTATATGTTTATGTAGGTATATGGTATCCAGATATATAATTATGTATATGAGTTTACATCTTTTTAACTTTTTAATTATTACTTTTTGTTATGCACCCGCCATATTATCTCTTCATCACCCTTGGTTGACTGGTAGAGAATGCCTAAGGCATTAAGTCCGCCTTTGTACCTTTGTGCATGAAGTATAAATAAATAAATAAATAAATAAATAACGTACGTATTCTATGGCTTAATTATCGACTTAAAATTTACACTCGTTTTCACAATCCACACAGTCTCACAGTGAAAGGTGGACTTATCTCGTAGGTCGTTATCATCGGAATTATCACGCAATGATAATTCCGATGTCATTGAGGTAGGTACCGCCACTATTTGAGCGAATAAACTTAGGTACTAAACATATCGCCGTAGGTACCTAGTTCAAAGAGTTCGCCGCGCCGCCTTTAAATACATAAACATATTCTACGAAAAGCGAATTCGGACTTTATTTTGTAAACGTAAACGGTTAAAAATTGAAATTTTACCAAACTAGGTATGATAAAATTATTCTGAGAAACGTATAGGCAGGTGCCCGACCGGACAATAGGAGCTATGTGCAACCGAATTTCACGGTTAATGTGTAAAAATAAGGTTTTAATTCGCTCCAATATTTTCATAGAAAAGCCGCGATTCAACTAATAATGAACTCTATTTGACAGTTCCAACGATTCAATTTTTCTGTTCGAATTGTCTGCGTTTGTGAAGTAATAAAAATAGCAAAAAAGTGTCGTGACAACTTTTCGTAAGAATTTTTTCCGTCTAGCCCCCTTTCACAACGCGCGATAAGGAACTTCGTTCCAATATGCTGAAATAAAATTAATGTAACACCTTATATACCATATTCGAGCAAATAAATATTTTTGATTTTGATTTGATTTGATTTGAAAAATGGCGGTTTGTTCTGACTGGTCTCTCTGCTCGGGCGCGCCACAGCCTTACGTACTTTGTGATTTTACCATCTAATGCTATTATTATAAAAGTGGTACATTAACAAAGTGAGATATCAGAAGTCAAGTTTTTACTGTCAGACACTACGTTTGCACGATAGAAGCTTCTCAGTTCAAATAGACGAAATTTAAGAGCGTTTACGCCGTCCATGCGCTGTTTATCTCAAAAACTGTACTTTTCAAACCTGTTAATACCATCACTTATCTTACAAATATGTTAATTACCAATAACTTTAGGGAACTTTGTCGTCTCAATAGTTAGTAAAGAAAACATTTCAATAAATACATTATTTGTACATTTTATCAAGATAATTTAACAGAGGTTGTCTTAATTTCCCTTTAAGCGTCAGTTTCGGAACTTAAAATAACACACCTAATTATCAAAAATCGCTTCGCCTTTTAAAATTCCTAATACAATCTTTATTCGAGTTGTCAAGTTTCTTTCGTCGTGTAATCGGAGCGTTAGGATTGCTCACAAGCAAACTATTCTATTCTTTACCTCCAAGACCGATGTCGCCATTTGTAGAGACGTTCTAGTGTGAGCAGGTTGTGAAGATTCTTGAGTGGTTGATACAAATTCAGCCAAGTTGATTGATGTTGTTGATTGTTGATTTGCAGTTGTTGTCGGCTACTGTTGTTTCTGGTCGCAGTGATACGGATGTAAGTGTTGGTTGGAATCATGGGTGTATACCTGAAAACATATTTAGTGTTATTTCGTGTCCGACTTCAAAATACGGAGCCGAAAGAAGGTGTGGACCAAACCAATACCTAGTACGGTCAACGACAAAAGTCACTAAACACGATTTCTAAATTACTGAGCACCATAGTATTCAATAATACGCCCCAGGGTTGGTAAACAAATCTGCTGTTCTATGCAACAATGCACCTACACGATCAAATTGTATGAAACAGCCTTTTTTGTAATAACCGACGAAAAATAAAACTTGGGTCTAGAAATAATGAACTGAATATAGTCGTGCGAGGTTATTAATGTTTTACAAATTTAATACCCTGTATACGATGGTAAAACAATCAGTCATTTGTATTAGATACATTATCAATGGTATCTTCAGAAAGTTTTCCTAAAATTTTTATCCTCAATGTAATGGGTAAAAAGGGTAGCATTGTTGTTGGGTTGTTTGTTGTGGTTGTTTGTTGTTGGGGTTGTGTTGTTGTACTCACCTCATTGGTATGCAGGTAAATATCATGTTCTGGGTTGCCAGCATTCATCACAAGCATCGAGCGGCAAGATCTTTTTTGGTATCTCCCACGATGTGGCTGTTAGAAAAAAATATAGCTAAGTCATCTCAATCAGTTCTTTCCTATGACTTCGTCTACACTAATATTATAAAGCTGAAGAGTTTGTTGGTTTAAATGCGCTAATCTACGGACCTACTCGAAACTACGGACCTACTCGTCCGATTTTGAAAAATCTTTCGCTAAAAGGAAGCTAAGCTAAGTATCCCTTACTTTATTTTAGCGTGAATAAAAAATATGATATTCACATGGCCGAAGAAACGGGTAAAACCTAGTAAATTGTATATCATTCCTGGTTTTTTTTTTCAAATAACAGGTTTTAAATATGTGTTATAATTACTATTTTTAATATATTTTATTTAAAACTTGTGATATAATTGGTCAGTGGGTAGTCTTAATTTTACTACCTTTTGTTTTCTACAACAAACGTAATGCAACTGGTATTTTATCTACTGACATAGACGAATGAATAGGTATATGCTACTATTAGAAAATGGCTAACCATAAATCTACAGGTGTGAGGAAAAAAACAATTGATTAATTCATAAATATACAAATAAATAAGTAACCAAGTAAATAAATAAATAAGTTATGATGCACGGTGTAATAATTAATTACTCACCTTCGTAATAATTTCGGGCATATACGTTGTTTTCATCGTTTCGGTTGTACTTAAAAAATTGGGTAATTACATTCGCAATTTTTTTAAACGTCTTTGGTATTCTTTAAAATCTGTTTTGACAGCTGTGTTTGCGTACCAGTGTGTACCTGAAAACATACTATAATTTTATATTATGCAAGCACAAAAATTAAGATTCTAACTTCAACCCGCAAATGCCTATTTCAAAGAATGTGTTTTTAAATCGCCTTCAAAAAAAAAAGAGAATCCGAGGAGGTAGTCCCATTTAGATGTTTTTTTATGGATTTTAAGTGTAAGTAGTATGGGTAAGTTAATGATGATGTTTCTTAATTAAATGTTATGTTAAGAAATAGACACTAAAAAGCAAAAAAAAAAAACTTTAATTTCGGAAGTCGGTGACAATACAAAACAACAAACAGCAAGACAGCCGGCGACTTGCGAAATTAAAGTAATTTTTTACTTTGTAGTTTTTGAAGTCATTTTTTTTTTAATATTAAAAAGAAATACCTACCTGATACGTACTTACAAAACAAAAGCACATAAGGTATTTACGAGTATTTGCTCTATATCTATGTCGTAATTTATTTACTTGTATACCTACCTCATCATTAGAGAGCTGTTTTATTTTCTGTTCTGTATTTAGGCAAACAGCATCATACATGCACATTTTTTTATTATGTAAGTATCCTAATAATTATATCACAACTCGATGTATGTCCCCAAGTATAGGCAGAATCTATACGCACCTCATGGGTAGTGTGGTTATAGTTTGTGTGCTGCTAGTATTCATCTTACTATGGCTATTATGGCTACCATCTCCAACCGTATCATTGTGCTGAACCAATTGGGGGGGAGCAGTCGCAGCTTCTTCAGGTTTTTGTAATTTCTCAAACATTTTTTTTTTATAATCATCGCTCGCTACAGTTAAAATGTCTAGCAGCTCCTTGCTAATTATTTTTGTAGTTTCGCTGGCTGGTATTTCGGTAACAAATACTACCTCTTAGTCATCTGGTTCATTCTTCTCTTGAACACGGTAGAATATATTTTTGAACTCGTCAAACGTTGTAACTCCGTTAGCCCACAGAAATTCGAGCATTTTCTGTTCTTAGGTCATGTCGATCACGCGATTAATATTAGTTTGGTGGGTTAGTACAAGAGGTACCTCGAAAAGTACCTCCGTCTTCGTTTCAGGGACAGAAAATGCAACGACTTCTTTTTTAATTTATTAGGTTTGGATGACGGAATCCTGTAGATGTTTTCTATGTAGTACGTATACCCGTACCTCATCAGAAGCGAGCTGTTGTATTTTCTGTTCTGTATTTAGGCAGCCAGTATCATAGGTATCAGACTGCAACATTTTTTTATTTAATCTATGTTTTTATCAGGTATGCTTGTATTGTAATGTCTTACATACTTGATGCATTATTGTATTTATAACCAATTTCTGGTTAAATATTGTAAGCCAATACTTCTCCATTGTTTTCTTCGACCCCAGATCAGTAGAATGAAGAGAAGGGTACTACTGTGAATACGAAGCTCATATGTAGATCTGTTATTATCTGCTCTGTATCTAAGCGGTAAGCATTTTTTTAATATTTGCGAAACGGAAATCGTCATGTAATCTTTACTCGCAATAGGGTTTATATGGCCATTGGCATTATTGTAGGCAGTACCTAGTATTGTAGCCAGTAGTATTGTAGCCAGTACTATTGTAGCCAATAGTATTGTAGCCAGTATTATTGTCTGTATTATATTGAGGTCTGTTTTCTGTGTATTGGTATTGGTGGTATTGATCATAGAGCGTCATATTATCGTCGTTATTGTTATTGTTATCCTGGCGGGCTTTATTCTTTTGTTGAGGTTGTTCGGACCTTTGACTTTTTTTATAAGATTGAGTGTGCTTATGTCGGTATCTGAAAAAGAAATAGATTTTATTTTATCCAATTCAAATAGAAAGCCTGTCCCATATTCGAACCGCAGATGAAATCAATGAATCGTGATATAAGTAGGTACTTGACACGACACGTACTTGCATGAAATAGACGCATTTATTTATTAGTGCTATTGTTATATCGTCATGAGTTTGATTAATTCAGTATTCTTTATTTAAATGAAAAGTCTATTTATAAGAATTGATTCATAATTATTGAGTTCATAACTATTATCAAATCTAAATAATATGTAGTCCGCGCATACTAACTAATCCACTAATAATTATATCACAACTCTATGTATGTCCTCGGGTATGGGCAGAATCTATACGCACCTAATAATAATAATAATAATAATTTATTTCATAAAGTGGTACAGTCAACAGCAAAAGTAGATGATCAAAATCAGAAATTCAATACTAATTTACTAACACTAATTTATATAATTTTTTACTAGTTTATTTATTTAAAGTATGTGATTGTCACACACATACTTTTGAATCACTTCGACGCCACACAGTTCAGACGCGAACTCCGTTCTGTAGTATTGAATTTCTGATTTTGATCATCTACTTTTGCTGTTGACTGTACAGTCTGTTACAAAGTAGGATGACAACTTAGGAATAGTTTACATCTGAGATGAATAAGTAACATTACAATTTTACGATCTGATGTCCTAGCTAGGTTACTTAGTAACCTGTATTAAGGACAATCAGCCCTCATTTCCCGAAAATAGGACAAAAGTATTGCTTAGACTGTTAATTTTTAACAAAATATAGTTTAAAGTAAAATAAAACAATAAAAGTTCAATACAAGAAAGTGTGAGTGCGCGCGCATGATCGTGTTTGTGTGTGTAAGTGCGCGTGCACGTATGTGTGTGTGTATGTGAGTGTGTGTGTGTATATTTTATAGGTTACTTCATAGTTGTAAGAAGGGATTCGGTATCTTCATAATCTTTGGAAGAAAGAAACTCCGTAATCCGCTTTTTACATGTTAGCTTACAGCATGTTTGCAGTGGGATTATTGCGTTTATTCTATTATATAGAAATGGTCCTTGATAGAAAAAGAATCTTTTTGTGAAACTAAAATATGGATGAGGTACAGTACATACCCTGTTTCTTCTTCTGGGTATTATCGGCTGACGTGCAATTGGAGTGTTAGTGTGTTGTTGTAAAATCGTGCTGAGTATGAACAATTGTCGAACGGTAAGGACCTCACATTTCTGGTAGAGGTCAAAGGTAGGATAAAGCATTGGTCGAAATGTGGCTACCTTCAGGACTGCTCGCTGCGCTACCTCGACAGGTTTGAGAACTGATTTAGCAGCACCACCCCAACTTGTAATACAATAAGAGATTACAGACTGGCACATTGCAAAATATGCGGTCCGTATAAGATGAACGTTGGCAACATATCTAAGAGTTTTGAAAAAATAAATCAGTTTGCGGACACGGCCAGTCAAAAGAGTAGTATGTGCTTTAAAGTTGAGGTGCTTGTCTAGAATGATACCAAGGTATTTAATTTTATCAGTAGATGTGATTAGTGGACAGTTACAATTTGGTGTATTTAATTGACAGGTGTGAGCTTGCAAAGTCATGGGAGTCGAAGGTTGTGATGTGATGTTGAGAGAGAAAGTAATGAGTTTTGTTTTAGAGGTATTTAAGGTGAGTGAGTGAGACATAAGCCAGGTACGTACGACATCAATCCCTTTCTGAGCGGTAGTTTGAAGATTAGACCACGAGTTGTCAGAGAAAATGATGGCAGTGTCATCGGCAAAAGAAACAATGCTTCCGGAATTTAATTTCATATTACAGAGATCATTGATGAAGACCAAAAACAAAGTGGGACCTAAGACACTGCCTTGCGGTACACCGTAGGCAATAGGCAGTTCGTCACTCAAATACTTGTCAATTTTGACCCTCTGTGAGCGGCCTGACAGATAAGAGTGAAAGAGTTGAAGTTGTGTATCTCTAACACCTAAACGTTCGAGTTTGTATAACAAGCAAGGTAGGGGGACGGTATCGAAAGCCTTTGCAAGATCAATAAATATCGTGAGACACTTTTTGCGGTTATTGAGTTTGTCAACAATACCAGTTATCAATTTTTAAGGCCGCATCGGAAGTCGATTTATACTTTCTAAAACCAAACTGGTTGGTTGAGAGTAGGTTATTAGACTCAAGGTAATTGATGAGCCTTTTATTTAGAAGTCTTTCCATGAGCTTAGATAGGGCAGATAGGATTGCGATAGGGCGATAGTTATTTATAGCACCTCGGTCACCCCCCTTGAATATAGGAATGAATGGTAGCCACTTTGAAGGAGGAAGGAAAAGTACCGGAGTCGAAACAGAGGTTAAAGATGTGGCATAAGATGGGTGACAGAAGCGTGCAGTACCTATTCAAAAAAGAAGTAGAGATGCCATCGTGCCCTACTGCAGCATTAGGTTTGAGAGACTTTATAGTGGAAATTATCTCGTCGGGACTGGTCCCCACCATAGCGAAAGAGTTAGGGCTACTTGTGTTCGCAGAGCACATATGTCGACCCTGGAGGCAGGATGAGGGTTGAGTGTTTGTAATACAATCAGCAAGATTCTTACCAATATTAACAAAGTAAGCATTAACATCATTAGCAGATTGTTTAGGGGATGTAGAAGTGGAAAATAATTCTGTGGGTGTGTGAGTAGTAATGTTGGTGTTCGTGATACGTTTAATTGTATGCCATACAAGTTTAGTGTTCCGTCCAGCTTTGATCAATTACTCAGAGTCGAACTGTCTCTTAACTTTTTTGAGGATTTTGTTGCATAAATTTCTGCATCTTACATAGGTAATTTTAATAAGTTCATTGTCAGGAGAACGTTTTTGCTTTTTATGCAGGGCATCTCTATTTCTCATGCACCTCAGAAGCCCTGGGGTGATCCAGGGTTTAAGGATCCTATTACGCTTTGGAACATTTTTTGTTTTGGTGTTCATGGTAATTTTTTGGGAAAGAGTTTGTATTAGGGAATTTGTTGCTACATTGGGATCAGTCATGGATAATATATGTGAGAAATCTGTTTTCTCCATGGCCAGATCCAGGGCAGCATAGTCGATTTTTGAAATTGTGGTCATGTGGAATTGGTGGCGAGGCTTTGAGTTTATACAAAGAAGAGTTGAGCAGTGATCGCTTATGGTGGAATCAAAAATAAAGGTAGAAGACGGTAGTCTAGTTCGAAGAACAGTGTGGTCAAGGCAATTGTCTCCTCTTGTTGGTAGACAATGTGTCGGTAAGAATTCATGGAATGCGAGACAGTTAAGATAGTCATGAGAGCGATTTTCTAAAGGAGAGTTAGCGGTATTTATGTTTATATTCAAATCACCTGTGATGACAACTGTAGTAAAATTGTACAGGGAAGGTAAAATTTCGTTAAGTGATCTGAGAAATATGTCAATGTCCTCATTTGAGGGAGATCTATAAATATGTATAAACGATTGCTACATCTGACTTTAGTTCAACAATTAAACCAGACGCAGAGCCATGAAATTCTGGTTCGTAAACTTTGAAATCTAGTTTAGAGTTTATGTAGACTATTACACCATCACTTTGATTCTGATGTTTAGTGGTGTGGTGACAAGAAAAATTTTGGAGGTGTGGTAAGCTGGAGTTCGTTAAGCATTGAAGCCAGCATTCGGAAAGTACAGCCAGATCACACTCAAAAGTGAGACGGGTAAGAAGGGTTTCAAAACTAAGGAAGTTGCAATTAATAGATCTTATGTTTTGCGATAGAATTTTGAGGTAAGGAGAAGGGTTCTTAATAATTGGTAAACATTCTTCTGGAGCGCACTGATAAATGTTAGACACAGAAAAATTATCTAAATTATCATTTAAGGAGTCTATGTTATCGAATTTTATTATTTAGAAATAACATATTAGGTGATGTGAGACATTTCGAGTGATTTTTTGGGCATATGAATAGAAATGCGTGGATTTTAGCTTGCTGAAGGTGAAGGGTGTACAATAAAATATTATGAAATGTGAAGGGAAATAGTTTGAGTTTGTATATTTGTAGTGTGAGTGTAGAGAGGTGAGTGGTGTAAGTGTGAGTGAACTTGTACAGCAGAGTGATTTGCATGCATTAAAAGTGGAAAGAGTATAGTACATTTTATAAGAATTATTCTAAAAGCTAAACAACTCAGGCGTACCGACATACATAAATCGAGGGTAGTGTGGTTATAGTTTGTGTGCTGCTAGTATTCATCTTACTATAGCTATTATGGCCAGCATGCAACCGCAACCGTATCATTGTGCTAAACCAATAAGGAGGAGCAGTCGCAGCTCCTTCAGGTTTTTGTGATTTCTCGAAAATTTTCTTATAATCATCACTCGCTGCAGTTAAAATGTCTAGCAGTTCCTTGCTAATATTTTTTATAGTTTCGCTGGCTAGTATTTCAGTAACAAATACCACCTTTTCGTCATCTGGTTCATTCTTCTCTTGAACACGGTAGAATATATTTTTTAACTCGTCAAGCGTTGTAACACCGATGGCCCACAGGAATTCGAGCATTTTCTGTTCTTCGGTCATGTCGGTCACGCGATTAATATTAGTGTGGTGGATTAGTACAAGAGGTACCTCGAAAAGTACCTGCGTCTTCGTTTCAGGGACAGAAAAAGCAACGACTTCATTTTTAATCTATTAGGTTTGGATGATGGAATCCTGTAGATGTTTTCTATGCGGTACGTATACCCGTACCTCATCAGAAGCGAGCTGTTGTATTTTCTGTTCTGTATTTAGGCAGCCAGTATCATAGGTATCAGATGAGAACATCTTCTGTGGATATAGTGTTCTGCAACATTTTTTATTTAATGTATGTTTTCATCAGGTATGCTTGTATTATAATTTTCTAGTCTTACATACTTGATGCATTATTGTTTTTATAACCAATTTCTGGTTAAAGATTGTAAGCCAATACTTCTCCATTGTTTTCTTCTACCCCAGATTAGTAATATGAAGAGAAGGGTACCACTGTAAATACGTAGCTCATATGTAGATCTGTTATTATCTGCTCTGTATCTAAGCGGTAAGCATTCATTAAATATTTGCAAAACGGGAATCGTCATGTAATCTGTACTTTCAGTAGGGTTTATAAGGCCATTGGCATTTTTGTAAGCAGTAGTATTGTAGTCAGGTAGCCAGTATTATTGTCTGTATTATATTGAGGTCTGTTTTCTGTGTATTGGTATTGGCGGTATTGATCATAGTACGTCATATTATCGTCGTTATTGTTATTGTTATCCTGGCGGGCTTTAGTCTTTTGTAAAGGTTGTTCGAACCTTTGGCTTTTTTGATAAGACTGAGTGTGCTTATGTCGGTATCTGAAAAAGAAATAGATTTTAATTTATCCAATTCAAATAAAAAGCCTGTCCCATATTCGACCCGCAGATGAAATCAATGAATCGTGATATAAGTAGGTACCAAGACACGACACGTACTAACATGAAATAGATGCATTTATTTATTAGTGCTATTGTTATATTGTCATGAGTTTGATTAATTCAGTATTCTTTATTTAAATTAAAAGTCCATTTATAGGAATTGATTCATAATTATTGAGTTCATAATTATTATCAAATCTAAATAATATGTAGTCCGCGCATACTAACTAATCCTCTAATAATTATATCATATCTCTATGTATACCCCCGGGTATGGGCAGAATTTATACGCACCTCATGGGTAGTGTGGTTACAGTTTGTGTGCTGCTAGTATTCATCTTACTATAGCTATTATGGCCAGCATCTGTAACCGTATCATTGTGGTAAACCAATAAGGGGGAGCTTAAACTCCTTCAGGTTTTTGTGATTTCTCGAACATTTTCTTATAATCATCGCTCGCTGCAGTTAAAATGTCTAGCAGCTCCTTGCTAATTATTTTTGTAGTTTAGTTGATGCATTATTGTTTTTTTAACCAATTTCTGATTAAAGATTGTAAGCCAATACTTCTCCATTGTTTTCTCTTACCCCGGATCAGTAGAATGAAGAGAAGGGTACTACTGTAAATACGAAGCTCATATGTAGATTTGTTATTATCTGCGCTGTATCTAAGCGGTAAGCATTCTTTCAATTTTTGCGAAACGAGAATCGTCATGTAATCTGTACTCGTAATAGGGTTTATAAGGCCATTGGCATTATTGTAGGCAGTACCTAGTATTGTAGCCAGTTGTATTGTAGCCAGTAGTATTGTAGCCAGTTGTATTTATTTATTTTATTTATTTATTTATTTATTTGCAGGCATACACCCATAGATTCTACAATACAAAATTAGGAACAAGTTATATAATTATAATTATGATTAGTATTGTAGCCAGTAGTATTGTAGCCAGTATTATTGTCTGTATTATATTAAGGTCTGTTTTCTGTGTATTGGTATTGCTGGTATTGATCATAGAGCGTCATATTATCGTCGTTATTGTTATTGCTATCCTGGCGGGCTTTAGTCTTTTGTTGAGGTTGTTCGGATCTTTGATTTTTTTGATAAAATTGAGTATGCTTATGTCGGTATCTGAAAAAGAAATTAATTTTATTTTATCCAATTCAAATAGAAAGCCTGGCCCATATTCGACCGGCAGATGAAATCAAAGAATCATTAATTATATAAGTAGGTACTTGACACAACACGTACTTGCATGAAATATATGCATTTATTTATTTGTGCTATTGCTAAATCGTCATGAGTTTGATTCATTCAGTATTCTTTATTTAAATTAAAAGTCTATTTATAAGAATTGATTAATAATTATTGAGTTCATAATTATTATGAAATCTAAATAGTAAAATGGTAGTCTACGCTTACTAATTAATCCACTTTTTATTACGTAAGTATCCTAATAAATATATATCACAACTCCATGTATGTTCCCGGGTATGGGCAGAATCTATACGCACCAGTGGCGTGCCTTCCATAGAAGCCTATAAGCCGGGCTTGTAACCCATAATGCGAGACGATAAATATATATAAAGTACAAAAAGAAAATATCTCTAAGTAGGTATTGAATCTCATAAGAATTGACAACAATAAACAATAGCGCGCGTGACAGTCGATGCTACTCGATCGTATATTGGCCGCATTCATTCATTCATTTCGCAACGTAACAGTCTTGCCATGTGACTGAGCGTATATATATTGCTATCTCGGTCGCACTCATCGGCTTCTTATGTGGCTTTTGAGATCTGATAGTTTTGCCTACAAATTGTGTTAATACTCTTCGCACACCGGCCGCCGATTGTGGCGAAAATGTATGAACAGAAAAGCCGGGATTATATATCTATGTGTGAGATGCGCGAGAGATGGTGCAATAGATGATCAATGTTTGTTTAAGAGTGAAATTTGTTTGTGTGGCGCGAAGTTGCGTATTTCGATAAAGTGATAGGTACCTACATTTTCAAATTAGTTCAAATTTTGTTTTGAACTGTAAGTTGTCGTTACTTTAAATATATTGTTGACACTGTTGATGTTGCATTTTTGATATATTTTTTAATTACCCGTTATTTAAATATTTTGTATTTACCTTCACTAGTTGTTTTAACTTATGTGATTACATTCCTTTGTGAATAATATTTCTTGTTGTAGGTAATTGGGTGTGTGCAACGACTCGCAAAGATATATTTTTTAATTTCAAACGGCTTTTGTCAAAGCCACAGAAGGTACGTGGTACGTGGTTATCACGGGTGCGCCAAAGTTCACCTAAATTTTTAACTCCGATAATTGGAAATCCGAAAATGTTCTTCCTAACATTTTTCATCCTAACAATCACAATTCCTAACTACTCTATCTCTAATGTTCATAATCCGAAGCATTCAACTTCATAATGTCAGTAGCAATAAACATCTATTATACTTTTATTTGTTTTCCTATATTTTCTCAACATAACCATCTCTTACACTATTATTCAAAGTCATATCTTTTTTGTTTAGATTTCTTTTTATTCATAATAATCAGTACTATAGACATACATTAATTTTGCGTAACTTTATTTTCACATAACAATTATAACGGTGTCCCCTTGTTTCGCAGACAGAAATTTCATAGAATTTCGTTTTCCAGAAAATGTTTCATATCATATTTGGTTCTTGTAATTTTATTTCGACTATTATTGTTTCAAAGACTAATTACTTCAATGAAACATATTTCACAGAAACACAATTCAATGAATTTTTATTCACATTTTTTTGTTTAACAAACTTATCAAACGGTAGAATTATTTTTTAACGAATATTGTTTGTTCAGTGTATTTTTCCATGGAATTTATTTCAACGAAAATATATATAAATAGACAATAACTAAAATATTGTCTTAAAAAGTGAATATGTTGTGCTACAAAAGTTAATGACAGAAACGAATCGCTGCGAAACCGACTCCCCGTAGTCTTGTCTGCCCTACCCCTAGAGTGTAATTTAAATCCGCGTAGGCGCGGAGGGGCGAGGCGGCCCGTGAGCTGAGGAGCAGGTGGTTTTAACGCCCGCCGCCGCGGCTGAGGCTGGCCGGCTTGCCGGCCAGCAAGCCGAAGCTGCGGTGGTGAGCGTGAATACCATCTGCGACGATAAGCTCGCGTGGGACCGCCGGAGCCCCGCAACGCCGAAGCCGTGACAGAAATCATGCCTGCTGCATGTTCCATGATCGCTTGCATGTTGCATGCTTGCTTGCATGATGCATGCTTGTTTGCACGCTGCATGCTTGCTTGCATGCCGCATGCTTGCTTGCATGCTGCATGCTTGCTTGCACGCTGCAGGTTGCTTGCTTGCATGCTGCATGGTTGCTTGCGCGCTGCATGCTTGCTTGCACGCACGCGCAGTAGGTTTGAACTTAGCAATAGACACAATTCAGTACGTTATGTAAAGCATACCCCCAAATAATAATCATACCCTCAAATTAAAACTATAAATATCATTTTCTATCCACATATATTTTTTATTACACTTGGTAAATGTTTCTTTCCGAGTATGAGTGAAAATATTATGGTAATTATGTTTAGGGACAGAAGCGTTATGATAAAAAACAGTAGTACAGGAGTTTAAATATATTTACATTAATGATATTATGAATAACAATTTTCGGAAACATGAGTGTTATGAACATCGCCGGTAGCACTACAAATAGTATGAATGAAAACTTTAGGATGAAAATTTTTAGGAAGAGTGATCATTCGGATTACAAATCCTTAGGAAGTACAATTTCGGGTAAAGAACTTTAGGTGAGCCAATATGGACCCGGTTATCACTGATACCTATGTATGATACAATGCGTAGTTATTTAGATAGAAAGATCAATAAATTATTTCTGCGTCATCTATTGGCCATTCGTAAGTCGAACTCGAAGGGCACAGTTGCGTTAATATCGTTAATAGATGACTCTTAAATCAAATACGTATGTGTTTTTGTTAACATTAAAATGAGCACAATAATTAAATGTTTTTTTCATAAGTGTGTGATTTTGCGGAACGATGAATTTTGAAGAAAATCACCGGGTTTTTATTCTAAAATCTGTTGGGCTTGCCCTAACTTTGACCCCTAGGCACGCCACTGATACGCACCTCATGGGTAGTGTGGTTATAGTTTGTATGCTGCTAGTATTTATCTTACTATGGCTATTATGGCTACCATTTCTAACCGTATAATTGTGCTGAACCAATCATGGGGGAGCAGTCGCAGCTTCTTCAGGATTTTGTAATTTCTCGAACATTTGTTTCTTGTAATCATCACTATATTTTTTAACTTGTCACACGTTGTAACTCTGTTAGCCTACAAGAATTCGATTATTTTTCTGTTCTTCAATCATGTCAATCACACGATTAATATTAGCGTGGTGGGTTACTACAAGAGGTACCTCAGTCTTCGTTTCAGGAACAGCAAATGCATCGACTTCTTTTTTGATCCGTTAGGTTTGGATGACGGAATCCGGTAGATGTTTTCTATGCGGTACGTATACACGTACCTCATTAGTAGAAACCTGTTTTATTTTCTGTTCTGTATTTAGGCAGTCAGCATCATAGGTATCGCATGAGAACATCTTCTGTGACAACATAGATAATTTAATGTTTTCTAAAAAAAATTTTAATCATTTTTTTTTACGTATGCTTGTATTAAAATATTTAGTCTTACATACTTGATGCATTATTGTTTTTATAACCAATTTCTGGTTAAAGATTGTAAACCAATACCTTTCCGTTGTTTTCTGATACCCCGATTAGTAGTATGAAGAGAAGGTTACCACTGTAAATACGTAGCTCATAATGTAGATCTGTTATTATCTGCTCTGCATCTAAGCAGTAAGCATTAATTGCATACATATCAGGCCACATCTCCAGTGGCATTTGGTGTAATGGTGTTCAACATCTTAAGCAAAGACATGTTGTTTTTCTTTCATATTTTTTGACATCAGTCGGGGTATGTAAAATATTACTATTTTTATTTTCCTTCGTGATGTATTATTTCTTCAACGTTAGTGACTTCATTCTTCTTATTTATTTTAAAGAATGGTTCTTTACTTTTATGGTTTATTCGTAGAACAATATCTGGTCAGCCAGCGTGCATCATGGATATCTTCTGTGGCAATGACGAATTTTAGTCTTTGTTTCAGGAATCTTTTAGCTTTTTTAAATCATAAGTATTATAATTATTTCGCTTGCTATTATTATTATATTTTGAAGAATTGTTTTCTTTATTATCAAATTCCGATGATAGTTTTTAAACTTTATGCATTGCCTTAACCTGCCTTCAACAACTTCACGATTATCATCATGTCAATCTTTAGACGCCACTGGCGGGCATAAATTTCCCCCAAGTGGGGGTTAAGCCATAATCGCCATGCTTGGCCGATGCATGTTGGCGATCGCAGTAGGTGTTATGGCCCATCCTCTGGTCAACATCCCTCTGTCGCCTTCTACGACACCCACGGGTAGAGATGGGGTGGTGCTATTCGCGGCCGGCACCACGCGGCAACTTTACGATTATTTTGATTTATAAATTTGGGTATCATCTTCATTCGTTTAATTTTTTAATGTGCGTGCTCGTATCGCAATGAAATTATATTTCTTCGACCAAGAAAGGTCGAAGAAATATAATTTGCTTATACATAATTAAGTTCTTAAACCAATACAACCCCTCCTCCTTTTTTCAGCTAATTTTTAGATTCACTGAAGAAATGTTTAACTGTACAATAGTTGTTATACCATTAATCTTCAAAAAAAAAAACAAAAATCTGAGCTGTTTCTTTGTCTGTGCACCTCGATCCCTAGGTCTTCACATCGTTGCACCACAGAGCAAGTCAAATTGTGATTTATAGTTCTATTACACATGGCTCAAAACTGCGCTTCAATTCGTTTCAAATATTGACCAGCTTCCGGTTAGATAGACGTCTGCTGGTTGTCTTTCTTGGACTGATACTTGAGGGTACTGTGATGGCATTGTGGCCAACGGAAAATTAGGGAAATTATGGCCACTGTGACTTGAGTTGGTCATCGTTGGCAGTGACCAGTCTGATTGCCGTGGTAGTGGGTTAAAAACTGGCGTCGGTAACATTTGCTCGACGGGAATCGTCATGTAATCTGTTCTCCCAATAGAGTTTATAAGGCCATTGGCATTATTGCAGGCAGCAGTAGTATTGTAGCCAGTAGTATTGTCGCCAGTAGAATTGTAGCCAGTAGTATTGTAACTAGTATTATTGTCTATAGTATATTGAGGTCTATTTCCTATGTATTGGTACTGGTGGTATTGATCATAGTGCGTCATATTAGCGTCGTTATTGTTATTGTTATCCTGGCGCGCTTTAGTCTTTTGTAGTGGTTGTGCGGACCTTTGTCGCTTTTGATAAGATTGAGTGTGCTTATGTCGGTATCTGAAAAATAATAGATTTTATTTTATACAATTCAAATAAAAGACCTGTCCCATATTCGACCCGCAGATGAAATCAAAGAATCATTATATAAGTAGGTAATTAACACGTACTTTCAGGTAATAGATGCATTTATTTATTTGTGCTATTTTGAAATCGTCATGAGTTTGATTCATTCAGTATTCTTTATTTAAATTAAAAGCATATTTAAAAGAATTTGTTTATAATTATTGAGTTCATATTATTATGAATCCTAAATAATTGTATGGTAGTCTGCGCATACTAACTAATCCACTTTTTATTACGTAAGTATCCTAATAATAATTATATCACAACTCTATGTATGTCTCCACGTATGGGCAGAATCTATACGCTCCTCATAGGTAGTGTGGTTATAGTTTGTGTGCTGCTAATATTCATCTTACTATGGCTATTATGGCTACCATCTTTACCGTATCATTGTGCTGAACCAATTGGGGGGAGCAATCGCAGCTTCTTCAGGTTTTTGTAATTTCTCGAACATTTTTTTTTTATAATCATCGCTCGCTGCATTTAAATGTCTAGCAGCTCCTTGCTAATTATTTTTGTACTTTCGCCTGCTGGTACTTCGGTAACAAATACCACCTCTTTGTCATCTGGTTCATTCTTCTCTTGAACACGGTAGAATATATTATTTAACTCGTCAAGCGTTGTAACTCTGTTGGTCCACAGGAATCCGAGCATTTTCTGTTCTTCAATCATATCGATCACGCAATCAATATTAGTGTGATGGCTTAGTATAATAGGTATTTCGAAATGTTCCTCCATCTTCGTTTCAGTAACAACAAATGCTTTTTTGACCTGTTAGATTAAAATTTGAATGACGGAATCTTGTAGATGTTTTTTTTATTTTTTTATTTGGGTATCATCTTCATTCGTTATATTTTTTAATGTAGGTGATTATATCGCAATAAAATTATCAATCAACGTCCTTTCTTCGCTTATACATCATTAAGTTCTTACACCAATACAACCTCTTCTCGTTTTTCAACTAATTTTTAGATTTACTGAAGAAATGCTTAACTGTACAATAGTTGTTATGCCATTAATCTTCAAAAAGAAACAAACATCTGAGCTGTTTCTTTGTCTGTGCACCTCGATCACTAGGTCTTAACATCTTTGTACCACAGAGCAAGTCAAATTGTGATTTATAGTTCTATTACACATGGCTCAAAACTGCGCTTCAATTCGTTTCAAATATTGACCAGCTTCCGGTTTAATAGACGTCTGATGGTTGTCTTTTTTGCACTGATACTGCAGGGTACTGTGGTGGCATTGGGGCCAATGGAAAATTAGTGAAATTATGGCCACTGTGAGTTGAGTTGATCATCGTTAGCAGTGACCAGTCTGGTTGCTGTTAAAAACTGGCGGCCTCGGTAACATTTGCGTGACGGGAATCGTCATGTAATCTGTACTCCCAATAGGGTTTATAAGGCCATTGGCATTATTGTAGGCAGTAGTATTGTAGCCAGTAGAATTGTCTATAATATATTGAGGTCTATTTTCTGTGTATTGGCAATGATATTGATCATAGTGCGTCATATTAGCGTCGTTATTGTTATTGTTATCCTGGCGGGCTTTAGTCTTTTATAGAGGTTGTTCGGACCTTTGTCGTTTTTGATAAGATTGAGTGTGCTTATGTCGGTATCTGAAAAAGCATAGATTTTATTTTAAACAATTCAAATAAAATACCTGTCCCATATTCGACCCGCAGATCAAATCAAAGAATTGTGATATAAATAGGTACTTGACACGTACTTTCAGGAAATAGATGCATTTATTTATTTGTGTTATTTTTATATCGTCATGAGTTTGATTCATTCAGTATTCTTTATTTAAAAAGCCTATTTAAAAGAATTGATTTATACTTATTGAGTTCATATTATTATGAAATCTAAACAATTAAATGGTAGTTTGCGCGTATGCGCAACTAATTCACTTTTTATTACGTAAGTATCCAAATAATTATATCACCACTCTATGTGTGTCCCCTGGTATGGGCAGAAGCTATAGGTACGCACCTCATGTTTAGTGTGGTTATAGTTTGTGTGCTGCTAGTATTCATCTTACTGTGACTGTTCCTAAAATACCCTAGGCTGATAAAAATTTCGTTTTTCCTAATTGTGCTGATATTAGTGGTTTAGTTAGTGTTAAAGTACGGCTAAGGGACACGCCCCACCAAATCCGCGTAATCCTGTAGAGCTCGTCCCAGACTTGGTCACTCTTCCACCGTTTCTATGAATTTGAATTGAATTCCCATGAAACTATACTGCCTTGTCCCGACAAGACAAGGAGGGGGACACAAAGATGTTAGTATGGGAATTCACAGGGAGGACATATAAATAAACATATTATGCAATGAAGTTAACAAGACAAGAGGGTATGCAAAAGTATAATATAAAATATAATGGGTGACAATAGGATCGTTACACTTGCGCTTTGGAAATTCATTATTCCAGATTACGTTAATTTACTTATTTACAATATACTAAAGACCCGCCCCAGTGACTTACAACCGTATTCAAATGGATAGCCATTTGAATATGTTTGTGCCGTCGTACGTGCACGGCTAGACCTGCAAGCATAGGACCTCTGAGGACACTGCTACGTCTTCTAGCGGAGCACGTTCCCTAGGCTCTATAGACATGCCTTACTCAATCCTAAGACAGCGGACTGCAAAGCCCAACTGCCATCGAGGAAGACAAGATTTCAGTATTTTTCCTATTCGCGTACTAATGTGATTATTCCCTTACGACAGACTACCCCTCTTACAAATTAACACAAAACTAGCACAAGTGCATCGTAGACTCAGTCTGTGGCAGAGTAAATCGCGACTGTACGCGGTATACGCCGAAATGGTATGTCGTCATTTCATATCTCTTTAATCTTCCCCAGTTAGAGGTTGCGTCGCAGCATGTTTCAGCCACTAGCGCCCAAATCACGTGTCTCGCTAAAGTGTCGAAGGCATAAACTGGCCATTACAATTAGCCTGGTGTGATCTTTTAACGAGACACAGACCCTAGCGTTCGTAGAACGACTACCAATCAAGTAGAGCTACCTAGCAGGGCCTACCCCCACTACCGAGATATGCGTACAACAAGTCCATCACAAAGTTCTCCGTGCGAGACCTTCTATGGGAAACAGTTATCATCAAAAACATTTGGTCTAATTAGAGTAGGTATAGTATTATATACCATTAACATTATATTAGTTCGGCATTGCAGCCTAGTCTGATATAAATATTATGATTTTACTATTATAAAGACCTAATCTAACCGAGTATGTACGGTTCTGCCTTCCATATTTTGTGTGTCAGTTATAAGTCAGTTATCGTCAGCAGTCGAGGTAGAGTTTAGCGGAAGGCCTTCCCCGTTTCCTAAAACCAAACGCTTATGATGATTCCCTGCCGAGGTATGGATTAGGATATGGACACATAATGTACGGTTAAATTACAGTAATATCAAACACTACCTTGTAATATAAAGTACCTAGAACTTAAGCTAAAGTTACTGCTCTACGCTACGCTTAATAAACTACGCAGAATGCTTCGCTGATGCACCTACGCAGATTGCTATTTTGACGAACATCATTTACAATACTATTAAACACTATCATGATATAAAGTACCTAGAACTTAAGCCAAAGCTACTGCTCTACGTTACGCTCAATAAACTACGCAGAATGCTTCGCTGATGCACCTACGCAGATTGCTATTTTGACGAACATCATTTACAATACTAATAAACACTATCATGATATAAAGTACTCGGTAGTTGCGCCAAATCTAGGATAAACAATTAATTATTAGTCGACTCGCATCAGTATCACCTGACTGCTACCTATAAATTACAATACAAATAAACCTGCACAAGGAATAATATTTAAAGGAACTTAACTATTAAATTAAAATAAGGTTAACACTCACCAAATAACGCTTCGAGTAGATTTGGTTAAAATACTACAACTTTAATTACCAAACTTGCTTCTCGCCTCGGCCGATTTCCTCTCACGATCATACACTCACTCCCTACTCTCTACGTGGACCTAACCTCTCCGATTTCAGCAGCCTCCTAACTTAAGTAGCTCAGCCTAAAACCAACAGCCCTTCGACGATCGCCGTCTCAAAACTCCCTGTCTGCCCTCTATAGTGGTCTAAAACTGCCCCGTCCTCAGCCCCTCGTTCATCTTCCCACACTTTCGTGAAATCACTTAGTACCTGACCGTTTCTGTTTTTATATACAAGCTGTAACAAATATAACGCAATTCCTGAAAGTAGTTGGTTCAGAATCGGCTTCTGAATCCATTTCCGTCATTAAAAATAGGTGTTAAATTTTGACGAAAAAATCTTTTAATTAACTTAAATTGGAAGCACAGTATCATGACAAGTTAGTACAATTCTTAATTCAAGGAAATTGAAACCTTAACGCGGCGCAATAAAGCATACTTAAACGCACGACATGATTTGTAGTTCACAGATAGCTCGTAATACACACATGACAAGTTAATACAATTCTTAATTCAAGGAAATTTAAACCTTAACGCAGCGCAATAAAGCCTACTTAAACGCACGACATAATTTGTAGTACACACATAGCTCGTAATACACACACATAAATAATATCAACGCATTTTACTTCAAAGGTAGTGAGCATCAAAATATGTAAATTAAAGAAATTCCAACCTTGGCTCCAATGAGTAAGGATTATTGAAATGCACGACCCAACATAGTTCGGTCATCAGAGTTACACATAAACAATTTTTAGGAATTTTAAAATAAATACAATTAATTTAAAGAAATTTAGAACTTATCTCAAAGAGATAAAGCATTTGTCGGCTACCCCTTTTAGTTTTATGCGAAATGCCGACAAACGCGCCGCCGCTGCCGCCCGACTAACATGAGTACCTAACATCAAAAGCTAGTCATCCGCCGGTAGCGATCTAATGTAGTTGTTGCTTGGCTAACTTCTCCGTCATACTCTTGTTTCCGCGCGCGATGGCTTTCCGCTATACCAACATCCAGTACACGGAGATGGTGAGGACCCTGGCTCGTTGTCTGGATAATGTCGCGTTAGCTTGTCGGGAGTTTAATGCCCGTTATGGCTGCAGTGTGAGTGCCAGGACGATGCTTGCTGCCACTCAGCGACTGAGGCCTGAGTATTAATAACTGACAATGTAATTACTACTTTTAGTTATTAATAATTATGGTTTTAGTTTATAATGTTTGCAACACTCTCAGACGTTCTCTATGATTTTTGTAACAATAGAATAATTAGTCTATGATATTACTTTAGATCCCAAGTGTCTGAACTGATTTTAAAATACTCTGTAACTGTGTAACAATAGCACGACGAACAATAAAACTTTTGTTGAACATCAGCATCATTTATTTAACTTACAACAGGTTATGGGCCCAGGCACATATACCTCGAAAGATTCTAATAAACTTGCTGAGTTGGTGAAATACTGCACTCTGACTGACCGGCGTATTGAGGTTAGGTTGAAACCGCAACGTGTCCTTTGTGCAGGAAGGCAAAGAAACAAAAGGAAAGAGCAACTTGTGAAAAGTAATAATCAAGATGGACAGCAGTCAAAATGTTTTGAAGCTGGAAGGTTCAAAGAACTGGAATATTTGGAAATTCCAAACCAAAGTGCTGTTGCGTGGGCATGGTTGGCTGGACATAGTAGAAGGCAAGCGCACAAAACCAGAAGCAGCTGGGGAGAAAATTACTTGGGAGAACCAGGATGCCAAAGCTCAGACTTTAATAGTAACAAAGATGACTGAAGATGTCATGTTACATATAATTTCTTGTTCGACTCCAGCCGAAATGTGGAAAAAGTTACAGAGTGTGTTTGAACAAAAGACCGAAACCAGCATTCACATTGTTCAACAAAGATTCTTCCAATATAAATATGAAAAGGGTATTGCAATGTCTGTATTCCTGTCAAAGATTCAAGAACTGCAGAACAATTTGAAACAAATGGGTGAAGAAATTTCTGACAAGTTTGTTATAACTAAAGTACTCATGTCGCTACCAGAAGAATACAAACATTTTGTTTCTGCTTGGGAATCAGCTCTTGACGACAAGCAAACCTTGGATAATTTAGTGGCTAGGTTGCTTATGGAAGAAGAACGATTAATGGAGAAGAACGAAGAGTCACAGCAAACTTCATCGTCATCTGCTTTTGTGGTGAAAAATAAAAAGACTGGAAAGTGTTTCAAATGCGGTAAAATAGGACATTTCCAAAGCGAGTGTAAAAGTAAACAAAAGAACAGTGAAGAAAACGTAAAGAAATGTTTTTACTGTGGCAAGTCGGGACATTATAAATCACAGTGTTGGTTCAAAAAAAATTAAAACGATAGTAACCGTGAGAAAAGTAATGCGTTCGTGGTGTTAAATACAGAATATGATTCATATCAAGAGTCTAAATGGCTGGTGGACTCTGGTGCAGATGAGCACATGTGCTGTAATCGCGCATTGTTTTCAAAGTTTACAACAGACGTTACGCAAAGATCAGTGATAGTCGGTAACGGTACGGCAATAAATGTGTTAGGCTGTGGACAAATGGCGGTACAGGTGCGAAACGGAAAAGAATGGATTGACACTACCATAAATAATGTTCTATTCGTTCCTGATCTAAAAGTGAATCTGTTCTCGGTCAATCGCGCCACTGAAAGAGGTTATGTCATGGTGACAGATGACGTTTGTTGCAAATTTTACAATGATGGTGATGTTTGTGCGATAGCAAATCGAGTTGGAAATGGTTATTATATGGATTTACGACCTAAGTGCAAAGTTGCAAATGTTGCTAAAATAGAGCTGAATGACGTAAATATATGGCATGAAAAATTAGCTCATCAAAATTTTGATTATGTCAGAAAAGTGTTACAGAAAAACAATATTGATGCTAATCAAACTTCAGTTCTTAAGTGTGAAAGTTGTTTACTAGGAAAAATACATCGATTACCATTCCCAAAGAGTGATTACACTAGTACAAAGACATGTGAATTGATACACGCTGATACATGTGGCCCGATGGAAGAAGTGTCAATAGGTGGATCAAAATATTTTGTGTTAATAAAAGATGACTACTCAAACTTCAGATATGTGTACTTTGTCAAAAATAAATATGAAATCAAGAGCTGCATTGAAGATTTCCTTAACAAAGCTGAGACTGTGACTGGAAATAAGGTTAATATTTTCAGAAGTGACAATGGTACGGAGTTTGTAAACAGAGAGGTCAAATATATATTTTCAAGGCGCGGGATATCTCATCAAACCACCGTGCCGTACACACCCGAGCAGAATGGTAAAGCGGAGAGAGAGATCAGAACATTGGTTGAAGCTGCTAGGACGATGTTACATGCAAAGAATTTACCGAGAAAACTATGGGCAGAGGCCATAAATACTGCGGCCTTTGTGCTTAATAGGACCGGAAAGAGTAAAGTAGATGGAAAATCTCCCTTTGAAGTGTGGACAAAAAGAAATTTTGATATTCATCAATTGAAAGTAATCGGTATACCAGTATATACACACATCCCTAAAGAAAAGAGAAGAAAGTGGGACAAAAAGGGTGAAAAGGGATTGATGATTGGATACAGCGAAGACGTGAAAGGTTATAGGATTTATTTTTCACAAAAGAATACCGTAGAAATAAAACGGGACATAGTATTCTTGGAAAAATAAATAAATAAAGTGCAGGAATCAATTGAGACAGTAACTTTAGAAGACCAACCGTCACAAGAGACTATAACTGTGGTGAATGAAGAAACCAGGAAACCAGAAGATGCTGTGTGTGTGAGAGAGAGTGATGTTGAGGAATGTTCCTTTTATGAAACAGAATCTGAAAGTGAATATGAACCTTGTCCTGAAGAATTGAGTTCATTAACAGATGATAATACTCCACCACATGACAGTGAGAGATCTAAGAGAAGGAGGAAACAGACCTCTTTTTATAAGTGTAACAATGTGCATATAAATAAAGAATCCGACCCAGTGACTTACAAGGATGCTATGAGCAGGACTGATGCTTCCAAATGGAGGGAAGCTATAGAAAGAGAACTACAAACACTAACTGAAAATAATACATGGGAAGTGTCCAATGTGCCAGTTGATCCAAGTCAAATTGTAAGCAGTAAATGGGTGTTCAAAGTTAAAGGTACAGGTCAGTATAAAGCCAGATTAGTCGCAAGAGGGTTTGAACAGGATAATTTATATAGTTATCAAGAAATCTATGCTCCAGTAGCAAAGCTTTCAACATTTAGACTCTTTGTTGTTATTGCTACTAAATTTAATTTACCAATCTTCCAAATGGATGTACCTGGGGCCTTTTTGTATGGAGAAATCCAAGAGGATGTTTATATTCAGTTACCTGAAGGGGCCTACTCTAATAATAAAAATATTGTTAAACTGAATAAATCACTGTACGGTTTAAAAATGTCTCCTAAGTGTTGGAACAATACATTCAATGCAGTAATGACTAGAGAGGGTTTTCTTAAATCAAATTGTGATTCATGTTTTTACTATAGATATAATGGAAAAGATAAAATGTTTGTGTTACTGTATGTAGACGATTTCATATTTTTTGGAACAAATAACTCTGAAACTACACAATTTAAAAAGGTTTTAAATGGGGAATTTAAAATGAAGGACTTGGGATTAATCTCTGAATTTTTAGGTATTAGTGTTAACCAAAAACTAAAATCTGGCATAACTGAACTTAGTCAAAAAATCTATTTGAAGAATATACTTAAAAGATTTAAAATGGAAGGGTGTAAACCTATGGCAACACCAATGGATATTAATTTCAATTCTAAAATTTTTGAAAATCAAACAAACGATAAAAATATTGAGAAAATGTGTAGGCAGATAATAGGAAGCTTAATGTGTAGTGTACAAGGTACAAGACCAGATTTATGTTTTCCAGTTTCAATGCTGAGTAGGTATCAAAAATGTTCAAATAATGAGCTATTAGCTGGGTTAAAAAGAATATTAAGGTATGTAAAAAGTACACTAGATTATACTCTCTAAGTTAATTTATAAGTGCACAGATGTACATTTAGAAGGCTTTTGTGATGCTGATTGGGGTGGTGATTTAAAGGACAGGAAGTCCACCTCTGGGTACATGTTTAACTTCTCAAATTGTTTAGTATTATGGAGTTCTAAGAAGCAAGCATCTGTGAGCCTGTCTTCAACTGAGTCTGAATATGTTGCAATGAGTATGGCTGCCAGTGAGGCTTGCTGGTTAACAAACTTGCTTAATGAATTTGGTTTCCAGAATATTTACCCGGTAAATATTTTTTGTGACAATCAGTCAGCAATATTTACTGCAACTACTGAGTCTGTTAAAAGTTTAAAGCACATAGACATTCGCTATCATTTCATTAAAGATTTAATTAATGATAATAGGATATGTATAAAGTACATAAATAGGGATCGCTTGTCGAGACGCGAGACTAAGCGGACGTGTTTTTTGTAGTTATTCCGTATAATGAAATGAACAATTACGTTAAATAAATATAATTATTTGCGCCGTCAGTATAAGTAAAGTGTGTCAGTATAAGTAAAGTGTGTCGTGTGCGACTTGTAATTTATTCAAGTTTATTTTTAAGTATATTGCAAAATGAACTAAATATTTCTTAGAACAATAAATCAAGTGTTTCGGGTAATATGTCAAACCCAGGATCGAGCCCGTTTAGTCGTAGCCAGTTACTACGGCGAAGTCCCCCACCGACGCCTACTGAACCTCTACCCCCGAGCAACCCAATTCCACCAGCACCCGAAGACAATGAATTGCCGTCTGAAGTCATCAGTACGCCGGAGATCCAGAAATGGCTAGGATCTATAGACGCCATTCTGAATGAAGTATGCCTTATTGTCGGTGAAGGGAAGATGAACTCGGACCAGAAGCTTCGTGTAACTAATCTTTGCCGGAAGGTCTCAACTGGAACTGCTCAGATGGCCGTCTTATACCAGTCATTAAAGCAGAAAACGATCCAAGCCCACTCCACAATCCAGCACCTACAGGATCACCAGAACGTAGTGAACTCTCTCCAGCAGTTCAAAGAAGTAGTCGAAACAAAGCTAAATTCATCAGGCCATAGTTCTTACGCTAGTATGGTGAAGAAAGGTGCCGATAACTTTGTTCGTCCTGCAAATCTGAGTTCAGTGGCCATCTATCCCAGTGATAAAAACCAAACAAGTGACGACACAAAGTCACTTGTTCAAAAGCTAATCTCCCCCGAACAATTAAAGCTACAAACCCGTGGCCTGAGAAAAGTGAAAAATGGAGGCGTTCTTATTATCACTGAAAATAAAGGCGACATTGAAAAACTCAAAAAGTCGGAAAAATTAGTTTCATCAGGCCTTAAAATAGAAGAACCTTCCAAACGTCGCCCTAGGGTTGCTGTCATTGGTGTTCCTGTTGCCCTTACCGAGAAGGAGGTATTTGACTGTATCTACGAGCAGAACCTCTCAGACAAGTTGCCGAATATTACTCGTGAGTCTTTCCTTGAGAACATCAAACTGAGCCATAAATCGGGTAAGAAAGACCTTCCTACTTGCAATTATATCTTGGAACTACCCGCTAGCATAAGGAAAATAATTGTAAACCAAGGCCGAATTTTTATAAATTGGACATCATGCCCTGTGAGGGACTTCACGATAGTCACCAGGTGCTTCAATTGCCAACAGTTCGGACATGCTGCCAAGTTTTGCCGGGAAACTAGTCCTACCTGCAACCTCTGTGGTGAGACTGGACACTCCTTCAAGGAATGTACTAGCAAATCTTCTCCCTCTCAATGTGCGACGTGTAAACGTTTCAAGAGAAAATGTGACCATCCTACTGGTGATGAAAGTTGCCCGGCGCGCAAATATGCCGAGTTAAACTATATAAACTCAATAGACTATGAAGGCGCCTAAGAGCGCCACCGAATACTTTGTTTAGTTAGCACATAAAAGGTAGTTTATTTTATATTTATACTTAGTTGTAACTAGCATGACAAATCAGCTAATTTGTGATCTAGATAGTTTTTCTGTGTCTGAATCTTTAGTCTGTAATGTTGAGGACTGTAAGCAACTTCTTCCTTCTGGTAACAAAACATTGACCCTGCTTACACAGAATATTCGCAGCATAAATCGAAACATGAACGGTTTTGAAGTATTACTACAGAATCTAGACATAAGCTGTGATATTATTGTCCTAACAGAATGTTGGCTGTCAAAACAGACAGTCAATTTACCATCCCTTGACGGCTATTATTCTTATAAATCCGATAGAAACATAAACCAAAACGATGGATTAGTAGTATATGTTAAAAATAATTTACGTACGATCAAAGAAGAACCTGAATTCCAAGATAGTAATTGCTTATTAATCAAAATTATTCCCGATACGGTAGTCATGGCTATATATAGGCCTCCTTCTCAAAATATGGACAGATTTTTAGAATCACTTGACACAAACTTAAAAAACCTATCGTCTTTTAAAAACATAATACTTTTGGGTGATATTAACATCAACATTGCTTCCGGGAAACCAGATACCTATGTACATAATTATCTGAATATTTGCTCATTTCATGGATTATTACCAGCTCATCATTACCCTACGCATCAGAGCGGTTCGTGCTTAGACCACATCATCCTAAAAGCAAATAAACCATCCAAAACATTGGTTACTAATTCTTCGCTTACCGATCATCAAGCTGTTTTACTAACATTAGAAATAAGTTCACCTAGAAAAAACTGCATGCGTAGCTGCACTAAAGTTAATATGACTAACCTTGAAAATGACGTACGCGGTATTAATTTTGACCCTGTTTATAATTCAAACGATGCAAATATTTCTTTAGAGTATTTTATAATTTCACTACAACATGCTATTAAGAAAAACACATTCACTAAGATTATGCCTAGAAAGTATAGTTGTATTAAACCATGGATCACACCCGGTCTCGTGCGCTGTATAAGACATAGAGACAAACTTCACCTAAAATCGAAACTCGCACCTGATAACGAACTACTTACAATTACCTATAAAAGGTATCGAAACTTCTGCAATAATCTTTTGAAAAAATTAAAAACTCAGTATGATAAAAATGCATTACAAAAGGCGGGGAAAAATAGTAAACTTGTGTGGAAATTCATAAAAACTCATACATTTAGATCGAAAAATACCGAACCACCGTTTGATTTACTAATGACAGAAACAAACCCGTCCGAAGCAATGAACAAAATAAACAATTATTTTGCCAACGTCGGTAAAAATTTAGCTGAAAAATCTTTAAATTCTAGTAATCTTTCCCGTCCACATTCGGCAACGACATCCTCTACACTAAATTCTTTTGTTTTATTAGATACTGACGTTTACGAAGTATTAAGTATAATAAACGGGTTAAAGGATGTTTGTGCTACAGGGTGGGATGATATACCTAATAATATACTCAAAAGATTTAAATACCTATTAGCGCCTCCGCTAACACACATTTTTCAGCTATGTTTATCTAACGGAATATTCCCTAAATTGCTTAAAAAAGCTGTGGTCACACCTGTATTCAAGTCTGGAGACAAAAACTGTGTGAATAACTACAGACCCATTTCAGTGTTAACAGGACTCTCAAAAATTTTAGAAAAAATCATTAATAGTAGATTGATAAAATATCTGGAACATAACAGACTACTCTCAGATAATCAATTTGGTTTTAGGCCCAAAAGATCAACTAGCCAAGCAGTACACAAATTGACTAATTATATTTCTACAAATTTAGATAATGGTATGCACACAATTGGGATCTTTCTAGACCTTGCCAGGGCCTTCGACACAATTTGTTGTACTTCACTTCTGCACAAGCTTGAAACACTTGGGATAAGAGGAACACAACTTCTATTATTTTCGGATTATCTCAGCGATCGTCATCAATGTGTCAAAATTGATCAGTATACAAGTTCTGAATTGAAAAATAGTTCTTTTGGCATTCCACAAGGCAGTATTTTAGGCCCTACGTTATTTTTAATCTACATAAATGAACTGTGTAGTCTGTTACTCCAAAATGGTGTCATAATATCTTACGCCGATGACACTGTCCTATTGTTCTCAGCTAAATCAAGAGTTGAGGTCTATAAACATGCTCAGACTGGTTTTAACATTGTGTCTAATTGGCTTCATAAAAATCTTCTAACATTAAATGCAGATAAAACTAAATACATTTTATTTACAATGAGGCATACTAATATACCGCTTACTAATCTGAACATTTACGCACATAATTGTAGCACGTACGCTGACAATGCATGCTCTTGTATCTCTTTAACGAACGCTGACTATCTGAAATATCTAGGTGTCACTATTGACCCCAATTTAAATTTCCGTAAACATATAGATTTGCTATGTACTAGAGTGCGCAAATTAATATATGTTTTTAAGAATTTACGGAACATAGCCGATTATAAATTAATTAAACAGGTATATTTAGCTTTGTGTCAATCCATTCTTACCTATTGCATAACTTCGTGGGGTGGTGCAGCAAAAACCATTTTACTTCCATTAGAGCGTGCTCAAAGAGCAATTCTAAAAGTTGCCACCTTTCGCCCTTTTAGATTTCCTACGCACCAGCTTTACATAGCATGTAAAGTACTTACAGTACGGCAATTATTTATCTTAAGCATAGTACTACACCAGCACACTGCACTTCCTTTTAACCCAGTACCTTCCGACAAGAGAAGGAAGGACCTGGTCTGCACAAAGCCTCAAACTAGACATGCATTTGCTAAACGATTTTATGTCTTTTTAGGACCTTTCCTTTATAATAGGCTTAACATGTCACTAGGCTACTATGGTTTATGTTATAAAGAATGTAGTAAAATATTATCTGAATATTTAGCAATTCTCAATTACACAGACACAGAAATACTTTTAGAAGTTTTGGCATAATAATAAAGTACTTATTCTTGTATATTTACATAAGATTTATATAGGTTTACTTTTAGATAATAATGTACTATGCTTTTTCTCATAATTGTTAATGGATTATTATATATTAGTTATACTTTAAACTTCACTGCCCAATTAAATTATGTACAAAGTGATGGCCTGAAACACAGGTTTGAATTAACCTAGATCGGGCGGGTCGCTACCTAATATTGTTTTCCGAACCATCATTACTTGCACCAGTTATATAAATATCTTAGTTTTACTTTATTTTAAGGCATTATACTTGTATGGGAGGTATTCTTTTTGTTGACTAAATGTACACATTTGTAAACGTTATTTTAATAAATAAATTATTATTATTATTTATTATTATTATTATAAATACTGAAGAGCAGCCAGCTGACATGCTTACTAAAGCTTTAAATAAGGAGCTACTTTTAAGGTGCGTTAAGAAAAGTGGTCTAGATAATAATACTTAGCTTTTATTTTTTATTTTTTTGTAATTACATTGAGGGAGGGTATTAATAACTGACAATGTAATTACTACTTATAGTTATTAATAATTATGGTTTTAGTTTATAATGTTTGCAACACTCTCAGACGTTCTCTATGATTTTTGTAACAATAGAATAATTAGTCTATGATATTAGTGTCTGAACTGATTTTAAAATACTCTGTAACTGTGTAACAATAGCACGACGAACAATAAAACTTTTGTTGAACATCAGCATCATTTATTTAACTTACAACACTGAGACTCCGGGACTTTCTTTCCAAATACGGCTTTGGACACGGGGACGAATGTGCGGACTACTCGACTGCAAGAGCGAGATACCTACCTGCGGTTCCTGCAGGAGACTTTGCCGGACTTACTAAATGACGTCCCTGCCGGTCTTTTACGTGACATATTTTACCAACAAGACGGTGCTCCCGCGCATTTCACGTGGACCGTTCGACGGCATCTGGATGCGGAGTATGGCAGTCGTTGAATAGGTCGCGGAGGACCTGTACCGTGGCCTCCCAGATGGCCTGACTTAACGCCACTAGACTTTTATTTGTGGGGTCGCATAAAATCGCTCGTGTACGTCAGTCAATGTACAAGTGTCGATGAACTTAAATCGAAAATTGAAGAAGCATTTGTGACAGTGAAACGTGACACTGAAGTGCTTACAAAATTAAAACACAATTTAAGAAAGCGTGCAAATAAGTGCATAGGCCAAGGCGGTGGTCATTTTGAAAGTATAATGAAAGTGGATCGCCGAAATAGTGTAAATTAATTAAGTGTAAAGTGTAAATAGTTCAGTCACGTAAGTACCTACTTCTTCCTATCAATACGATTGTATTCTAATCACTGTAAATGAAAAATGATTCAAATCTTTTAAACACGCCGTCTTTGAATATTTTTGTAGTAGGTACAAACAATAAACTGTACCTAAACACAACTTTTCGCGTTCGCGCCGCGCGGGTGTGACATCTCTAAAGATAGATACCTAGGTAGATACTCGTAAAAACGACACGCGAGTCACGCGACGAACGAAACGGCGGCCGCGCGTAGAGCGTAGAGGCAATTCAAAGCCGGTCTAAAGCCTGTGAAAGTGTGATGGAAAGATTGAATTTTACACGGTGATATCGCATAGGTATCACTACCATATCTAGCTAAAGTAATGTTTGGTCGTTGAATTCGTACGGTCATTACGGTCAATAGTCATAGGTACCTACCTAACGCAGTAATGCCTACACCTACCTACAGTTCAAGCTGGTGATGCGGCCTTGCCGTGTGTGCACGCGCCGCTAGCATTGAACAAACATAAGTACCTACTTCAATGCTAAACCTAATTTTAAGGTTCGTAAAGCACACGTGCACATAAATAATATCAAAGCATTTTACATTTGAAGTAGAGCGCGTTTAATAAAACAGTTGATGTAAGAGAATTTAATCCATTCGTCCCAACAACAAGGCTTATTTAAATGCACGACCGATTTGTATTCCGCATGTCTCATTAATTTGTCGAGAAATTAATGTCGAAAATAGTAGACAATTTTCTGGTACCTAGTACCTCCGTCCTTTGCAAATGTAAGAATAATGTGATAAGCGAGAGGCACAAAACCGGCTTTCCCTTTACATGCCGACGGGCGCGCTACACCCGGTCCCCGGCCGGCCATCATCAAAGTAGGTATTTTTCCGTGCGCGGGCACCGGGCACTCGGCAGCGAAGTTTGCTGTTTGTGGTTTAAATCTTTTTATGTTTCAATTATGAATTAGGTATGACCCAAATCTTTAACACAATTTGTTTTTTTTTTTCACGTAGGTAATAAGCAGTACTCATTTTTTATTTATTATGAATGATTTCAGACACAATGTAAATTGTTATTGAATAAATTAAATTGAAATTAAATTGAAATTGAAGTAAACACGACCTATTTATCAGATAGCTGATATTGCGATAGTTACGCATCTGAGATTATTTTCAACCGACTTCAAAAAGTTCTCAATCGACTGTATGTTTGTTACGCGATTTCTCCGGCAAATTTAAATCGATTTTGAAAAATCTTTTTTTAATGGATAGGGTATGCCTCAATCTTTGGAGTACTTTCAATCTCTGTTTTAAGGTGTCTTAATGGATTTCGATAAGAAGGAGGTACTAAAAAGCGGAAAATAAAAAGCTTTCTCACAAATAAGACAACCGCCTTCAAAAACTTAAAAGTGAAAAATAACTTTAGCACAGAACACACATGACTTAAGTATCGGAAGTCGGTGGCTTTGTTTCGTTTGTTGTTTTGTATTGCTTCTCTTTTTTATGAAAAAGCTTTGTTTTACCGTTCAAGCCGGCACCCGCCGCGCCCGCGCCGGCGGGTGCCGAACGGAGTCCGTTTTGTACTTCACATCGTTAACGGGTAAAAAGTAGCTGTATTAAATGCGTCCCCTTCACTAAACTTAAAATTTTAGATTCGTGTTGAACTTGAATCAATCGTAAAAGTAAACAAAATTATTTGAAGCCGCTAAGTCCCAAGCCTGTGCACGTGTGATAGAAAGATGGAATCATAATGTTACTTGCTAGAAAACTATCAATAATTACATGGTAAACTCAATTTATTATCAAAAGTTATTCTTATCGGTCTGTGACATGTTAGGTACGTAAAATTCGTTCATTGAACTAACGCCTAACTTATGCCTACTGCACTGGTCAGCTGGCGGGCGCTCGAGTGTGTGCACGTCGGTCGCTAGCATTGCATGAGTGTGTGCGTAGGGATGTTGTAGGACGCACATACGTTTTGCGTTTACTAAGGATAACTATTTTATAAAAAAAGACTGGGTTTGGTTTACTTAATTTATTAAATTACGGATGTTGTTTTAGACTTATAATTTAATATTCTAATTGGGGTGTCTGAGGTATAGCGTTAAATAAGATACACGTTGTATAAGTATGTTGAGGTTCCGCCATACTCTTTTCAGCTTGTCCATTGCAGACCTAGCAATCGCCATACGTCTCTTGACTTCGACGCAACCACCATTATTCGTGATGAGGGATTCTGGATATATAAATGTTTGGACCACATCACATTTCGCTATTTGCGTTATCTCTGGCGAATTATTATTAAAATACACTAGGTATATTCATGAAGTATAATGATGTTACGGGGTGGGATGCTGGAGACTTTTTAAAAAACAACTTTTGACAAACTGAAAGTGTTTAATCACGAGAAAATAGGTAAATACAAGAATAATTCGTATTAGTGTCCACACCGAAATCTAAGTCCGAACTGAAAAATGTATATCGGCGGAAATGCCGACGAGGACTTTTATTGACGTCATATTCCAAGTATTAAATAAATGCAGTAAACAACTGAGGCTAGATCAGCACTTTACTTTGTATTAGCCTTGGAACATGAGATATTATAACAGCCCCCCCGATAAGATTGATCATCACAGATGAAGTGATGAGAAAGATTATAACTGACCAATAACTGACTAGACTTCGATGTGGGCATTACGATAAATGGTTATACAAACGTACAAAAGTTATAATTAACAAATTATCATAACGAAGGAAGAGAAACTAGTTATTTAATTTACACAATACCATAGACTAACTAATCAATACGCCTACAGGTTTAACAGAGATAGAGAGAGCAACACAAACGAATATAAATCAAATATGATTAATAGCATGTTATTTATTTATTTATTTCAAGGTGTTTCGTTTTGTCTGGATGGACTTAATGGAAATTACATCGCCTTCAGGTTCAGATGAGTCTGAAGTATATGCGGCATTGATGACTTGATTTATAGAAACACCTGACTTGGTATAATTTTTATTATATATCTTAATACAGCATCCTGGATTTCTAGGACATACATATTTCTTAATTTTAAACAAAAAGTATAACAAAGATAAGGTTGCAATCACATAAGTCAATGAAAGATAATGCGTGCTGTATTTTTCTAGATGAGAAGGCTCTGCAATTTTATTTAATTGCTGTTCAAAATCATTTAGATGTGTACTTGCCTTTAACAAAGAATCAAAGTTGTTGAACTCATTTAATTTAATAAGAGGAACTTCACTTAGAGTTTTGTTTAACTTAACGCTATCGCAACAGTCATCATTTAAAATATTAAAATTAGATACAGTGGTTGTAAAATTAGAAGTTATACTATCAGTAGGTACAAAAGTTAGAGTTTTATAAAATGCTTTACAAGATTTAGGAAGATGTAAGATTCCTGTGCCCAACAAGATTTCAACATGATCTCTCATCTCATCGTTACACATGATATGACCTTTACTAGGTTCCGATTGTACGAAAATCCACCGATTGTTAGAAATCTTCTGAAATAGATCAATAGAACCACGCAGAATTCTTGTTTGGCAGGATTTAGGTAACTTATCTACTACATCTGTTAACAAAATTGATTCACATGTAGGATTCGCGATAGTAGAATACACGTTGTTCAAAGCACACACGAAACACTGATTTTTAATCACTTTGCACTCACTGACACTTTCGAATTGTGAGTAAAATAAACGATCTATTGTTATTGCCAGATACTGTTTACTAGGAGCAATTAAGATGTAAGTGTCTGGAGTCTTATTGTCGAAAGAGATAGGTAAAGGGATATTCTGGAATAAGTTATAAACTTGTGAAAGAACTAGCGGTATCTTTAGGACAATTATAAGCTTGCTATCATGATAGTAACATACGATATCTGATATATTAATTATTTTATTAACATTCTGTAACGTTAACAAAATCGGCAGCTCAGCGTGTCGCGGCAGCTGATTAGCATGTAACTCGAGCTCCTTGTACAACTGCATAGGACTGAGTACAGTCGGGTGCAAAACATTTATTTTACTAAACAATATGGCATTATTTATGTCATCTATGTCGAAAGATAAAGTTATGATGATACTTTCTAAAGAGGTAAGCAGCAACATTAAGTGAGACTTAATCTCGAGCTTATCATTGGTAAGTCATCAATATCATTTATAAGCTTGTTAAAAGCACTTTCAATTTTATTTAGGTTTTGATTTAAACGATTTTCGTTTTCTTTAACTTTCGACATTGTGTTATTAAACGTAGAAATAGTAGACTTTATGACATGTATATTATCACGCATTAAAATTGTTAACTGTTTTTCGTCCGACTGTACTTTATTAATAGCGTTTGTAAACTTATGCGCGTCGTCAGAATCTAAAGTACCGAAGACAGTTTTTAACAATGATCCACCTGCATCGATTAGACCACGTTTATGACGTTTCATTTCATTCACTTGTACCAAGTATGAAATAGAAGAGAATTTCTTGATATTATTACTATGTTGCAATTTAAGGGAATTGAGTGAGTTAAGGCAATCAGTTTTAACTTGAGATGAGGATGCAGAATCACAATATTTAGCCACTTTATCGAATAGAAATTCAACGCTTTCTAAATGTGGCTGTATATGACTAAGATCTATGAAGGTTATTACATTCCAGTTATCATTGGTAAACTTTACATCTAGTAACTGATCGAAATACAACCCGGGACTGTTTACTATTTGAGTGACGAATTGGTTCGCGTAAGCTGACGCCAGCCACCTGTAAACAATAGATACAAGAGCGCATATTATAACATTATGTTGGAAGGCCGGTTTGATTTCGTCATAGTGATGACGAATATGTTTCCGTTCGACTTGTACTGTTACAGTGTGATTGCCGTTTATCTTTATGATTTTATAAGGGCCTTTCCACACCGGAGATAAGGCCTTATTTTGTTTGTGATGGCAGCGAATATACACCATATCGCCAACATTATAGGTTATGGGACGAGAATGGGAGTCATAGTATTGTTTTGAACGTTCTTTAGATATTTGGATATTTTGTAACGCCTTTTGTCGGCTATAGTATAATCTATGATTGAGGGCGCGCACGTAATCTGTGTAGCTATTATTTTCTAGAGTATCAATGGATTTTGGTATATATGGTTTATGACCAAACATGAGTTCAAGTGGGGCAAAGCCCGTAGTCGAATGGATATTGGAGTTGTATGCTAACATTGCAGTGTTCAGGTACAGATCCCATGTATGTGAATTGTCTTCTATATAAGATCGTAGGTATTCTTTCAAGGTGGAATGGCTCCTTTCTAACGCGCCACAGGTTTGAGGGTGGTATGGAGATGCAAAGATATGTTTAATTCCGAAAAGTCTTTCTAGCTGTTTGAATACCTCTGAACAAAAATTGGTACCTTGATCTGTTACAATATTTCGGGGTATTCCTATATGTGAGATAAAATGAACTAATCGTTGTGCAGTTTCCTGTGCGGAACATGTCTGCATGGGATAAGCCTGAGAGTATTTTGTGAGGTCATCTTGAAAGGTAAGTATAAATCGGTATTGGTTGATTCTAGTTTCAGGAAGAGGCCCCACGATATCAAGGTATAGTTTTTCGTTTGGTCTGGTGGCTGTCGAAGTTATGATCATGGGAGCTTTGTTAGCGTGACGCAATGGTTTATTAATTTGGCACGATTTGCAGCTTTTTACATAATTTTCTATGTCTTGGCGCATATTTTTCCACCAATAGAGCGTTTTTAGCCTGTCATACATGCGAGTGATGCCCGGATGTCCCGCAGAGGGCGAGTCATGGTTATCTTTTAGTATACGTGGCACTTCGGCAGGAGTTGGGAACATAATATTATTGTGATATATATGAACCTTGACACCTGTTTTATGAAATAAGAATGCTATGATGTTGTATATCTTTGTAAATGACAATTTCGTGAACGGATCATGAAAGTCGGAGATAGCGAATTGTTTTTCTTCTGAATACCATGTAGTTATCATATCTCGATAGTCTCGCAACATATTAAAAATATCTTTATAAGACATCTCATCATAGTGATGGACGCGTAAAAACAGATGTGTGAATGTGTGTTTTTCATTAGATGTACTTTGAAAGGTATATAACTCCCGCTCTACGGTTCTTATATCAGGTAAGTTTTCATCGAATTTAGACATTTGTATAATTTCCGAGCAATATGGGACCGAGTCATCTAAGTCAATTGCAGAGGGGTAAGTGATCATTTTACATTTTGTTTTGAGTAGTGATTCGTTATGTTCTTCTATTACAGTGTCGTAGGTTAAGTTTTGTTTTTGACTAATCTCTAAATATTTTTCGTATGTTTCAGAAGTAGAAGGAATATCTCGGGATCTACAGCGAGAATTGGGTTACGAGATAAGGAGTCTGCGTTACAATTAATCTTACCCTTTTTATATATAATTTCATAATCAAACTCTTCGAGTTTCAGGCGCCAGCGGATTAATTTGGAACTCGGATCTTTGCAGTTGAATAACCACTGTAGTGGCTTATGGTCCGTAACTATTTGAAACTTTCGGCCATACAAATATGGGCGGAAAACTTTTGTACCGAATATTATAGCAAGGCATTCCTTTTCAGTCGTAGAATAGTTACCTTCAGACTTATTCAGGGTGCGAGAGGCATAGGCAATTGGGAGATCTTTGTTTATCTCACCCTGAGAAAAAATAGCGGAAACAGCGTAGTTTGAAGCATCTGTTGTAAGTAAGAAGGGCTTTGAGAAATCTGGATATTGAAGGATTGGGGCTGTGGAAATTTTGTTTTTTAGGATTTCGAATGCTGATTGTTGTTCAGAAAGCCACAGGAATTTGGCGTCCTTTTTTAGCAGGCTGGTAAGGGGTTTCGTTATATGAGAAAAGTTATCTATGAAACGCCTATAATAGCCGACCAGTCCTAGGAACGATTTAATGTCTCTTTGACTTTTGGGAACTGGAAATTTTTGCACACACTCCACTTTTTTAGGATCAGGTTTTACTCCGTGTTCGGATATTATATGGCCTAGGTATTGCACTTCTTTACAAAGGAACTCACTTTTATCGGGCTGAAGTTTTAGATTGTGTTTGCGGAGGCTTTCGAAAACTAGTTTAAGTTTAGAGATGTGAGAGTTAAGATCATGTCCAAATACTACAATATCGTCGAGATAAGTGAAACAGTGAAGGCCTTGTAGCCCCGAAAGTGCAACATTCATGAGTCTCTGGAAGGTAGATGGGGCGTTCTTTAGCCCAAAAGGCATTCTATTAAATTGATAGTGTCCTGGTTGGCCTGATACACCCGGAACACTAAAAGCTGTCTTTTCAGCATCCGATTCTTTAGTACAAACTTGATGAAATGAAGATGCCAAATCTAATGTGGTAAAGTATTTACTATGTCCAAGCTGATCTAGAATGTCTGTAATGTTTGGAATGGGGTAAGCGTCACCTACAGTAATTTCGTTAAGTTTTCGATAGTCTATAACTATTCGCCATTTCGGTTTTCCAGACGCATCTTTCTTTTTTGGTACTACCCAGATAGGAGCTGACCAAGGAGAGACCGACGGACTAATAATGCCCTGGTCTAGCATATTTTTTATTTGTTTGCTAACTTCTTCTTTGTGACACTCAGGGAAACGGTAGCTTTTAACATGTATAGGGGTTTCGGACGTAGTACGAATTTCATGTTGAATAGTTTTAGTAGCCGTTAAAATATCACCCTCTAAATAGAAAATGTCATGAAACTCGGAGCACAATTTACGTATGTAAGACTCTTCTTCTTTGTTTAGGTGATTACATCTCAGTGCGTTTTGGACTCGTTTGTCATGATCTAAGTCGGATAAAGTTGTTGACGAGCAATTAAAGATTTCCTCAGCAGAGTCAAGAGAGATAGAAGGATTGTGTTCCAAAATATATGAGACTGGTTCTAATGTTAATTTAATTGGGCTAAGGGTGACCTCAAATTCGGACGTGTTCAAAACAGAGATATTGATTTTATTATTTGGTTTAACGCGAGTGAGACACTTAGAAAATAGAAGTCTCGGATAGTCTTTTATCTTTGTAGTTAAACTTAAACCTTCTTTTAACTCGGGATTTGTAACTGAACACTCAATTATCATTTCGGTACGAGCTGGAATTACATAGTTTAACTCACGGTTCAATTTAAAATAAACAGGTGGATTTCCTGGTAATTGTAATAGAGACGTCTTGTAGCAAATAGAAGCGCAATAATTTGTGAAAAAGTTTGTTCCTATTATTCCATCGTAATCAAGGTTTACTTTATCAACAACATGGAAATGAAAAGGGTATTCGTTATCGGTGTTATGAATAATTGATAGCAGAAATCTACCCTTTGTTTCAGCGTAAGAACCAATATCATTTATACCCTTAAACTTTACTTTATCTGAATCAAGACTTGGAATTTTTGATAAGCATGTATCTTTTACCATGCATATCGAACTACCTGTATCAACCAGAAGTTTTAATGGTTCTTTGGAATGAGACGTTTTTACTTCAATATAGGGCAACGATGTCTTTTTATTTTGGGAAATATCGTAGACTGTGGGACATACTTCAGAACTATCAAGAAGACCATCGATTAGCTCTTGGCTAGAATTAGTAGGAACAGAGTCTGCGGGAACAGTGGACTGTACGCGTACAGGTTTGTTTGATGTAGTATCACGTTCATTGCCAGTGGGACGCTTGTCCGAAATAGAAGACAATGACGATTTTTTACTGTTACCAGTGGGCTTCGTGGCCGAAATAGAATGTAACAGTTTGGAACTAGAAATAGTATTAGATTTATAAGAACTAGAAGTAACATTTGACTTGGTAATATTAGAACTAGAATTAGATTTAGTAGAATTAGAAATTGGACTTGATTTAGTTATATTAGAGATAGAACACGATTTAGTAGAATTAGTAATAGTATTAGATTTAGTAGGATTAGTAATTAAGTTTGATTTAGTAGTATGATTGGATTGAGTAATGTTAGAAATAGTAGTTTTATTAGTAGTGCCTTGAACGTGGAATTTGCGTCGGCACTTACACGCAAACTCGTATTTTAGTTTAAATCATCATTATTATGTAACTCTTCGATATGTGGTGGTGATGACATTTCGGGAGTCTCGATACAATGTTGCTGTTGATACGGTGGCTTAAATTGAAATTTTAATGAATTATTAAACTGACGTTTTCGGCACTCCGAAATATCATGACCAACGTTTTTGCAGTATCTACACACAACCGGCGATGAGTTAGTAGGCTGTTTGAAATTCGAAGTCGACGGATTAAACGGCCTGCGCAGCTGTACTCGGTATCGAGTGTCATCACGTTTTTTATTATAACATTCCGACTCTGAGTGCCCTTTTTTATTGCAAATATTACAAAGTTTTGGTTTTACTTGAACCATTGCACTTTTTTGGGTGTTTATAATTTTTTCCTCCTCTATAGCAATATTGATAGCCGCATTCAGATTTTTCGGATCTCGACATCGCACTATGTTACTAATATTAGAATGCAAGCCAATAGTAAACGTATAAAGTGCAAGGTCTTCAGTCATAGCAATACGACCCGCTAACTCTTTTTTCAGAGTATCTGAATTATGTATTTCAGCCTGAAGATTCGTGAGACAAGTTTCAATCCTCAAAGCATACTGTGCAACAGTCTCATTTAGTTCTTGTTTACAAGACTGCAAGTTTAGTAATAGATGATTATAGTGCTTTCGTTCTCCGAAATTTTGTCTCAGGAAATCTTTAAGACTGTCAAAATCGTCAAATATCCTATTAGAGCACGCAATTTGAGCCTTTCCTCTTAATTTAGAAATTATAAATTTAAGTAAAAGTTCTTTTTGTGACTCTGAAGCCAAATCAAGGGCATTCTTGCAATTAGTTATAAATGCAGGCAAGACATCGCGTTCTCCACTGTAGGAATCAATAAAGTCACAAAGAACTTTCATGGGATATTGTTCTGAAATTATGGGTGCAACTTTGTTGTCGCTTTTAGAAGTCATCTTTACGGCAAGTAAGGTTAGCAAAAAAAAATAGGTATAACTTATAAGCAGATATGGCAATAACAATTATCAGAATATTTTATTACTCACAATAGAACTAGGAACTTGAGCAGCATAACTGTAGAACGCGCAGTCGGCAGGTACCAGGATCAATGGAGTTTGACCTTCCACAAGTCAAGGGCAGCGCCGTTGAAATCAGGATACAGGGTCGTTGAAGAGACAAAGCCAGCAACTTGCGGCTTGCGACAGCGATGACGTAGCACAGAGTTCGTGGTAACACAACAGATCACGGGTCACAGAGTACGGGATACAGCGAAACAGAGTTCAGGATACAGCGAATCAGAGTTCTTAGAGGTTTTAGTGAGGAAACAGAGTTTTTGGTGATTCAGAGACGAAACAGAGTTCTGGTACTGGATATAATAGTTCGGTGTTTGAAATTTAGAGTTATATTAGATATTGATTTTCGGTGATGTGGACACGTGTTTTATTAGATATTTGATTTTATCCGATTTAAAACTTTCCCGAATATCTACCAGACATCCCACTTCTGACACCACTGTTACGGGGTGGGATGCTGGAGACTTTTTAAAAAACAACTTTTGACAAACTGAAAGTGTTTAATCACGAGAAAATAGGAAAATACAAGAATAATTCGTATTAGTGTCCACACCGAAATCTAAGTCCGAACTGAAAAATGTATATCGGCGGAAATGCCGACGAGGACTTTTATTGACGTCATATTCCAAGTATTAAATAAATGCAGTAAACAACTGAGGCTAGATCAGCACTTTACTTTGTATTAGCCTTGGAACATGAGATATTATAACAGTACGTATTTGAATATCGAAGATTAAAATACCCACTGTTAAAATATCGATGTTCATAACATCGAAAATGGAAATATCGAACGACCATAAAACCGAAAATTAAAATAACGAAAGTTTATAGTATCGAATGGTTAAATATCCTACGTCCAATATATCTAAAATCTAAATATCTACAAAAGTTACATCGAAAGATCCAAATATCGAAATACAGATTATCGAATGTCCTAAATATCGAAGTACAAACTATCGAACGTCCTAAATATCGATGGGTACATATAATATTTGAACATCGAAAATTAATATACCTACGTGTAAAAATGGGTTAATTTTCAACATTTAATACATTCATTAATTCACCCTAAAAATACGTACCTACAAGTTAAAATATCGAAAAAATTTTGATATAAGTAGTATGAGTGGAAAAAGGTTGCTTCTGCAACGTCTCCGGCGCTACGGGAAGTGCAACCCCTTCGCCCTTGCGTAACAAAGATGCTTTGTTACAGCGGGCGGGGGTTGCCCTCCCTTCGCGCCTCCGGATTTTTATATACACTCTAGGGGTAACAGCCAAAAGACTACGTAAATTCGGGGTGCCCCAATTCGGTTTTGGAACAATTTCGACCTATTTTATCCATGAAAATCAGTGTCTAGTGTACAAGCATAGGTCAATCGTGAAGGTATTATTTAGGTCTTTAAATTAAAATATTTTCTTGAAAGTCAATATGTTGTGCTACTAAAGTTAGTGACAGAAACGTATCGCTGCAAAACCGACTCCACGTAGTCTTGTCTGCCCTACACCTAGAGTGTAATTTAGAATCGCGTAGGCGCGGAGGGGCGAGGCAGCCCGCGAGCTGAGGAGCAGGTGGTTTTAACACCCGCCACCGCAGCTGAGGTTGGCCGGCGAAGCCGGCCAACAAGCCGAAGCTGCGGTGGTGAGCGTTTAGACCATCTGCGACGTTAAGCTCGCGTGGGACTGCCGGAGCCCTGCAGCGCCGGAGCCGTGCAAGAAACCATGCTTGCTTGCATGTTGCACGATTGCTGCATGCTTGTTTGCTGCTAGATGGTAATCAGTTACTAGGTGGGTTACAAAAAAAACAAGGAAAACCTCCTTTCCTATTTTACCTGTACCTGTACGTTACATTTACGCAGTAAACAGACTAATGACTACTTAATAGCAACGGGTTTGCAGGGTGTGACAATTTCACATCTACCTACATTTATGAATACACTCATACTGCCTATAGAATTTTTTTACGGTATTTCAACTAGTAGGTATTTTTAACGTAGATATTATGAATTTAGATGTATGAAATGTTGATATTTTAAACTTAGGCATAATGTCATTCGATATTTTGAATCATTCGAAATTTTAATCACTCGGCATTTCAATCTTCGACGTTTTAAGCTTAGGTATAACAATTTTCGACATTTTGATATAATCGATATTTAAATTTTCGATGTTTTGAACATTGGTATTTTAAGCGTAGGTGTTTTAATCTTCGATATTCAAATACGTACCCTAAAATAAATCAACCATAACAACCATTGTTGGCAGCACTCAAAACCTTATGTGCATCATATTTAGGTACACAAAGCAAATTAGATCGGTTTGCAGGGCATACCAACATACATATTGGTGTGCGTAAAATTAAAAATTTAAAAAAAACCCCCAACGCAAAACAAATTTGCGATTATGTAAAAAGTAAAAAATAATACTTTTGTTGAGCCATCAAATGTTTGTTCGTTGAAATGGCGCTATAATGTCGCGGCGGGGTACCGCTTAAGTAAGTCAGTCCCTCAATTTCATTCATTGTCTATTAATTTACCAGCATTTCCGACCAATTTGCTTCGATATTATCAAATTTTTGTTGCTAATCTAGTTGTTAATCTTGTTGCAAATCTAGTTACCATCAGTTCGCTATTTTAGATATTTAGTTATTGCTTTAAACTTAGCGGTACCCCGCCGCGACATTATAGCGCCATTTCAACGAACAAACATTTGATGGCTCAACAAAAGTATTATTTTTTACTTTTTACATAATCGCAAATATGTTTTGCGTTGGGGGTTTTCTTAAATTTTTAATTTAATTTTTATTTTAATTTTTTTAAATGTAATTTAGTTTGGTTTTGTGTGGTCAGTGTGGTCACCTATAATAATATGTTTGAAAGCAAAGTAAACATCCGGTATGCGTCTAAGATCCCTACCGCAGCAAACAAAAGAGCTGATAACTTTAAAACTGCTGAACCGATTTTGATGAAACATGTCTAAGAACCATCGCTAGAGAATCTACTTTCAAATAAAAAAACCGCATTCAAATCGGTTCACCCGTTAAAGAGCTACAGTGCCACAGACAGACACATAGACACACAGACACACAGACACGTCAAACTTATAACACCCCTCTTTTTCGTCGGGGGTTAAAAATCAACGGTTGAGTATTACTTCACCTATTTAAAGCGTACGGTTTCAAATAACCTGTTGTCCACGCACACACTTACATTTTCTTGTCGTTTTAATAAGTATTGCAGGGAATATAAAGCATAAATTTAGCCTAACTTACAAATGTCTCCGTGGCGCATTGGTCAAGCGTACGGTTAATACTAATAATCGTAGTCAGTGCTAGGATTGAATCCGACTAACAACAGCACAATGTTTTTGTATATTTTAATAAAATATTTTACATTTGCTTGTTCAATTAATTGCTTGACTATTAGCAAGTCTTCTTTATATTTGAGTTGGAATATATTAATGGTCTACCCTCTAAAAATGACAAAACATGTATCATTAGTAGTTAAAGTTCATCGCCATAATGCCATTGACTATCAGGCTTTCGTTACGTTTTTAGACATTATACCTACCTACTTGATTATACCCTGCGTGTTTTGTGCTTTTATTTGTGAATCAATATGAATAATCACTTAACTACACTTTTAAGAGCTGAGATAATTATTTTGCATGAGCAAAACGTTTCAATTAGTGAAATTGCGAGACGTTTAAAGATATCGGTGAGTAACAAAATGTTATTGTTATGTTTACAACTTTAATATGTTTAAATAATCCACATGTTATCGATTATTGTTTTTAGTAACACTATTTTATTATTGTCCACAGAGAAGAACTGTGCAATTGTGGGTTCACCGGTATGCAGATTCGGGAAGCATTGATCCTTTCCTACCAGGACCAAAGGCTGGATTTGCATACACAGGTGCCAATGCGCGGCACCATGATATAGTTGCTACGCATATGGCTGAGCCCTTTGTTACAACTCGATCCACAGCGACTAAACATGACGTGACGTTACAAACTGTACGGAACCACTTGCGTGCAGCTGGTGTGAAATGTCGTAGGCCAGCCAAGAAAATTTTACTATCAGATATTCATAGGCAAAACCGGGTACGCTTCGCAAGAGAATATTTAAATTTCGATTGGTGCAATAATATTGTTATATTTAGCGATGAAAAATGTTTTAAGTCGGACAAGGACGGTCGCAAAATATTGTGGCGAAAAGATGGTGAGCGCTATAATAAAAAAAATATTCTTCCATGCAGGTCTAGTGGGCGCATTACTTTGGGATATTGGGGATGGATGTCATCAATGGGTCTTGGTGAATTAGTGCAGGTAGGGGGTCGCAATACCAGTCAAGGTTACTTGGACGTTTTACAAAACGTGATGCTATCAACTGTGCGCGTTGCATACCTGCAAGAACACATTAACTTCGTGCATGATAACTGCGCTGTGCATCGCGCGCGACTTGTGCAAAGTTGGTTAAACGTCCAAGAAAATTTGACTGTGATTGAATGGTCATCAAAAAGTCCTGACCTGAACCCCATTGAAAACCTATGGGGTTATATGGTGCTAAACTGAGACTCATCTGAAGTCAGGTCTAAATCGAATTTAGATGATGTCGTTACCTCGACATGGGAATCGTTCCGTGGCACTGACTTGTGTGGGAATATGGTTGCTAGCATGACGACACGATTGCAACAAGTAATAGATAGTGAAGGCGCACCAATCGGCTATTAATTAAAATATTATGGGGGTAATTAAATTTGTTTTATGTGAGTGATGTTATTGTTGGTGAGATTATAATTTAGGATATCTGTATCTTAATATCTAACTTACTAACATGTTTATTCATATCACTAAATTACCCACTTGAATATGAAAAATAACATTAATTCTTGTCCGACTTAGAATATTTGCCATGCACAAAACTTTATAATTTGTAATTATAATTTTAAAAAACCTTGTCAAAAAATATTGTTGATTTGTAATACATTGTTTAATTTTTACTTCCATATATTTTTTCTCGAATAATGTTCTTTTTATAGGTAAATTACAAAGTTCTTTTTAAAAAAGAACAAAATTAAAACAATGTTTTTAATAATGCAAAAAGTTGACACTTGCGGTGAGATTCGATCCTAAGACACTTGTTTTATCAGCCGGAAGCTTATACAGCTACGCCACCGGAGCTGTTGATTACAATGTTAAATTTATGCTTCATATTCCCTGCAATACTTATTAAAGTGACAAGAAAATGCAAGTGTGTGCGTGGAATACGGGTTATTGTGAACGGTACACTAATAAATAGGCGAAGTAACACTCCCGTTGCTTTTACGCACACCAACATCCATGTTGGTGTGCCATGCAAACCGATCTAATTTGCTTTGTGTACATAACGTAACAGTGGAAAAAAAATATCGAGCAGATAGGGCGGTTGGGGGTGGAGTTCTGCAGCGCTCTCTTATTGGACGAGAGGATTTAGGGGCGGTGGTTGTCATCCCCTGCCGAGTGCCTCCGATGGTATAAAAGAGCCTCCAGGGCTCTAGGGGTGTCAGTCTTCGTGTAACCGCGACGCGCTCTCTTTAATACTCTGAATTGCTCCGGAAGTCCGGACCCGCGAAACCCGACTAATTTATCTTTGTCTATAAACGAGTGACCGACGAAGTGAGACGGGCCGACCGATCGGCAAGCCGACGAGCAAGCAGATCTATCTCCAAGTTCAAAAGTAAGTTTATAAGCCCTTTATTTATCTTGTATTTCAGTTATTACACTGCTGATTCTAATAAATACCTAACAAAGGGGAATTACCCAAATTACTGCCCCGTTGGTCTGCTGGTCACTAGCGCGACTGCTGAGGTCCTCCGAGTTCAACTCCCAGATCAGGTAAAGTGTTATTAGGTTTTTAAATGAGGAATTTCTCAATAGCTGCCTAGAATTTGGAAGCCGTTGGTCCTGCGCCTGATTTCTCTACGGTCTGGTAGAATTGTCGTCCTTTATAGGACTATGAGAATGAGGAAAGAAAGAGTGCATCTGGATTTGTGCACACATTTGTGAATTATTTATTCTTGCGTACTGGCTAGTCTCCTTTGAGATTGACCACCGTGACAAAAATTCGGATACGTAATCGAGAGCCCTTTTTGGCTCATTTAAAAAGTTTTTAACAAAAAAGACAACCGACTTCAAAAAGTAAAAAAAAAAAAAAATGTTCGTAAAATGAAAACTACTGGGCTAAACTATGTTAAATTTTTATGGGACCAAATGGCAACTGTTTCGCATCAAACTAAAGAAGAATCTAAAGCTCAGCGTAATCGGTGTAATTACGTACATAATAAAAGATACCAATCGAATTGAGAACCTCCTCCTTTTTGAAGTCGTTTAAAAACCGTACAATTAAAATGCAGTGGCAATTAAGAGAAACGGGCTCGAATCAACGTCGACATAATAATCAAATTTTACGTTAAACAACTAAACATTTGTTTTTTTGGCGCAGTGGTTATGCGAACCGGTCCTGCGCTACGGGTTCGATTCCCGCCAGATATGTTTTTATCTGGCCTTCAGTTATTGATAAAACGCAAATTTAAAAAAAGTATTGAACAAGCTCTATTTTTTTTTCTTTATTGTTTAAGACGAGAAGAAGTTATTTATACCAACATTCTAAAAATTACTTGTTTTTTACTGGTTTTTCAGTGCCAATTTTAAATTAGATATTTAATACAAAAAGGACGCGGACCGCAACACAACGACATGAATAAAAATTTGGTGTGTTGGAGGTAAGACAGCAGCAAGTCCTGCGATTTTTGATTCCGGTACCTACGATACTACATATACTTATTCAGTTTGTGACAAAGCGCAGATAAAAAAATAAATTGAAAAAACGTTTTTTTTTACTCTTTATTGTTTAAGACCGATTTTGTTTGAACAAAATTCTAAAAAGAACTTAAACTTTAACTGTTGGCTTTTCCGTGCCAATGTTAGATTCGATATTTAATACAACGTAATAAAATGAACCCGATGGACAGACTCCAGAAAATCTGTCACCTAGATCCCGGTGGCAGATATGTGCTCACCATGCAGCCAATAGAGACCGGTGGAAAAGGATCGCGAAAGCTGCGACTGCAGTTATGTTGTGGGCGACGCGACGCCCCATGACCACGACCACTCTGTCAAGAGTAAACAACTAAGGGCAGGTTGCTTCAACTAAACTTGACTGACGGGTAATAGTCAAAAATGGCGCTAATTATCGTCAAACCAAAAAAATTGGGTTGTTTCACAAAATGGTGGCGTTAACGTACGTCAAAAAGTTACTATTTCCATAACCGACCAGTCAACGTAATTTTGTGTTGTCAAACAGCTACGTCAAACATCAAAATATTACGGAATTTCTTTTTGAATAACTTTGACTGAGGGATTTTTATGTCATGAAACAACCCGTTACATTTAACGAACGTTAAACATCTCACGTCATAGTAACTTTTAACCGTCCGTATGTAACGTTAACCGACTGTTTGAAACAACCCGCCCTAAGTAGAAGAAGAATAAAATTGATCGATGAGCAAATAAACATTGGTTCCCATTAACACTACGTGTGGCGCAGTAGTGAAGCCAACGAGTCCTACGCTACGGGTTCGATTCCCGCACGAAACAATTTTTTATCAGGTTACCAATTAGTGACAAAGCGCAGATTTAAAATCTGAACTAGAATCATTTTTTTTTCTCTATTGTTTCAGATAAAAGAATAATATTTAAAACAATATTTAAAAAAAAACTATTGACTTATCCGTCTCAATTATATAAATACCGTATCATTAAATTCAGTTAAAACAAAGTATTACCTAGTTAAAAGTGTTAGTTAACAGTTTAGAAATCTTTTAAAAGGACCTCGTCCGGCCTTCTTAGGTAGGTATTCACTCACTCCCATTTCTGGTGCCCAGAATTGCTGTGTTCCGGTTTGAAGGGTTTTGTTACCGATGTAAGGCTTGTTTCACACGTACCACAACCACACCACATCCCAGCGTCAATAGGTGGTCAAGCAGTGGTTACGTGTTAATAGAGACGTTTCTGCGTTGTCGTACCGATAAAGTGGTCAGTGAGAATTAAACTATTAATTTTTATATAAAATATTGCCCGACTACATGTTTTTGTTGTGGTTGTGGTGTGGTTGTACGTCTCAATAGACTTTAACTCGTGTGACATTAACTACTTAACCTATTAAGGTACACAATTATTGTCTTATTACAAAACTAGTTCTAACTTTAGTTCGAGCCTGTTATTGCATTTTAAACTTGATTCATTCACGTCAAATAATTTATTTCAATTAGACAATTAAGAGGTACATTAGAACGTCATTTACAAGATAAAAAAAAAACATTCTAGTTGCTCCTTACAAAAGGTAATTACGTGTCGGATAAAAATGGGTTAAGCCCTAATTATACACTCGACTAAATTCAGTTCAACCAAAATAAGAAAAACCATACTTATCTACTCTTTAAAAAAATACAATAATTTGTATAGTTGCATTAATACAATATTTTTTAATGAATGTGAAAACGTTAGCTACCTAACGTAAAAAGCCATTATAATTACTACAAAAAGTAGAAACAAAGTACCGACTACAAATTATGCAATAAAGAGCTAAATTAATTAAATTTATAGATATATGGTGCTCATATAATTACAATATCATAAGACAAATCAGCGCGTGAGACATATAGTAATTACTGAATATCGAATTCATGTAAAAGGAAAAAGACAAATACATATATGTGTTATGTAGGTGCGTAGGGAGACAAGTGAAACTACTGACAGCTAAAAGCAAACTGTTTAATAATTGGTTTAGAGCACAGCAGGGACGCAGTCCACGCACACATACACGATGTTGATACAGACATATATAACATTTCCTCCCCTTATTTGACTAAAATATTTCAAAGTTGTGCACAAATAGAAGATTAATAAACAAACATAAAAGTTACAGAAAAGGTTTCCCCCCGCAGAACTCTGTGCCGGGGGGTTGCCAGTAGACGGCTCGTTATGACAGTTGTTAAAGTCGTCAAAATCATAATGGTGTTGCAGCTGTTTTGAAACAGTACCCTTGCCACCTTTATATAATAATATTTGATTCTTATGCTTTTTGACATCACACAACGAACTCAAATCTTGAATAAGGTAAAGTACTTTACCCAATCTCTTTTTAATTATACCTCTGCACCAATGGAATCTATCGTCATTTAAATACTTTTTGTACATTATCTCGTCCCCAGGCTTAAACACTTGTTTATTATATCCTCCAGATGATTTAATTTGCGAACACTGTTGATGATTTACATTATTGGTGAGGGTTGTGAGTGAGGCCGCCGGCGGCTTTGGATTGATTAAATCTAAGCGTGACCTCAACTTGCGGCCAAAGACCAGCTCAGCTGGTGAGAACCCTGTGACAGAATGGACAGAATTTCTATAGTCGAAAAGGTATTTTAATATTTTTAACTTGTAATCATTTTTATTGTGCGAAGAGATAACACATGATTTAATACCTTTTTTATGTTTTTTACAAAACTTTCCGCTTGACCGTTACTTTGTGGATTGTAGGCTGGTGGCGTTAAATGGTCAATGCCGTTTCGTAAACAAAAATTCTTAAATTCAAATGACGTAAACGCGGTCCCATTATCACTTACTGTTGTATGTGGTAGGCCGTACTTGGACATACATTCGGCTTGCGAGCATCTAAGTGAGTGGACGTGTGTCGGTCGTTCTTGCAACTTTCTGCCTCGATTTTTGTGATTGGTCGTTTGAAGTGTTTTTTGATTCCTTGTCTCACTTACCTCTAACTTACCAGTGGTTGACGCCTACTGGGTGGTCTTAGAAAGAGACAGATCTAAGTTTATCAGAGACACTTAAGTTGAATTCCGAAAAACGTTTTGTGATTCGCGGGGTTTGAACCATCGACGCAAAGTGCTGCAGTCCGAGTGCTTCATTTACGCGCCACTAAGTAATTGTTATCAGCTACGAAATACCGATAGCCTACGTGCGACTGACGTCACTGCTACGCTGCGCGCTGCTACGGACCACCGGACGGATCACCTACTTACAGTGCATCGTCTACGACGTCGCACGGAAATCGAGACGCGTGCCGTACATTAAGTCCAGTTTTAGTTTGCGGAAGTGTTGTTTTGAAGTATAAAGTACTGTTTATCAATATTGTACCTCGCCACCAACATGTCTACTGTACAACGCACTCCGCCGAAACCCCAAACTCAGAATAACAATCTAAGTCAGATGCAGTCTCAATCAGAAAACGATATTAACTCAGCAATAATTACAAGTGACTATGTCAACACAAATAGAAGCAAACGTCCCCGCCAAGATAACTCGCCGCGCAGTGCTCCCGTTCTTAGCTCGCAAGAACTACAGAACCAACTTGAGGACTAGAAGGATGAACATAATACTTCAATTTCAAAAATGTTGGCAGATCAGACTGCAGCAATAACCAAGCTAGTCTCAGAAATTGGAGAAATAAAAACCCAAAACATTGAAATACGTAAATCGAATGAACAGATTGTAAAATCGATGGGTTTCATAAATAAAGAATTTGAGGATTTTAAAAAAGAAGTTGAAGACCTTAAAAAAGAAAGACAAGAACAGAGGAAATATATAGAAAACTAGGAGAAAAAAATCCAGGACTTGCAACTTAAATCAAGGTCATCTGGTATCGAAATCCGGAACATACCGCAATCAGATACAGAATCTAGTGCCAGTCTTCTTAAAACTGTCTGCAGTATTGGTAAAACCGTTGGAGTAAATATAAAGGAATCTGAACTGCGTGATATTTATCGCATACCTGGGAAATCACCCACCACTCCCGCTACACCGCGCCCGATAATTGCGGAATTTTCTTCAGTCCTAAAAAAACAGACACTTATATCCGCTGTCCGAACCTACAATAAAGACAAAGGAAAAGAGGATAAAGTTCACACTTCACTCATCGGTATTCCCGGACCACGTCAACCGGTGTACATCGCGGAACAACTTCCAATAAATACCAAAAAGTTATTCTACTTGGCACGAGAGTTCGCCAAAAAAAACGTTTACAAATTTTGCTGGATTTCCAATGGTAACGTTTTCTTGCGAAAAATAGAAGGCGACAAGCAAGTATTAATAAACACCGAAAAATGTCTCCACGATATCAAAACTGTACAAATGTGACTACTAGATCTATTCAATAGCTATATAACATCTGTTTCTAAATGTCAGCATTACTTCCGACTTCAACCACACACACTTCCATACATATCTATACATACATACCATACCTATATACCTCCCACAATACAGGATCCTAAGAATGCCCCTTACACAGTGCTATACATAGCTAGTGCTATACACAGAACTCACATTTTCTCAATTATGATTTATTAATATTGCTTTTACCCGAAATACATACAAAAAAACGATGTAGATCTCACTTTATTATCACTCGTAAATTCACTTCTTTTATTTTGCTTTTAATTTTAATTCTTATAATTGTGTCACAATTTAAGATCTCACATATGTTCAAATGGCTACCATAAATAATATAAACACTGAACTTGACTCGACACTAACAATAGGTAACTGTTTCTCGTGTAGTCCAGAGGACTGTTTAAAGTTTATACGTAATTCCGATAGCAATATAAAAGTGTTACATCTAAACATCCGCAGCATAAATAAAAACCATGATCAACTTCAGGTTTTGCTTCACTTAACTAAAATTTATTTTGATATCGTAATCCTGACGGAAGCTTGGCTTAGTAAGGTTAGTAACCTGCCTGTGCTGCAGGGTTTCCAGTCGTACTTTACTGAAATCAACTCCAATCAAAACGATGGTATCGTGATTTATACCAAACAAGGTCTCCAAATCTCTGTGTATGAACCTAATTTAATTGGTGGAAACTGTCTCGTCTGTCAGATAGGAAATAAAAATACTGCTATCGTAGCCGTCTATCGTTCTCCATCGTACAACTCCAAGGAAATTTTTGATAGGTTTCTTGATAGTCTATCTACTGTCTACTCAAATCTCTCAGCCTGGCAGAACGTCACCCTAATTGGGGACTTAAATATTGATATAAAACCAATCACTCGAACTGACCGGTGTCTAGAATATCTCATACTTAATTCATCGCATGGGCTTTTGCCGACACATCTCCTCCCCACCCGGATTGGAAACTGTCTTCACCACGTTTTCATGAAAACTAACCTTCCAATCACCACACTCATTTTAGAATCACATATCACCGACCACAAACCAATTATTCTTACTATCGAAACTGCCAATCCCATACGTAAAACTCATAATCTTTCCACTTCCGTTAATTACGATGCAATTAATCTACAGTTACAAAATATGGACTTTACAGACATCTACTCATCTGACGACCCTAATACATCTATGAACACCCTTATAACCATGATTACAACCCTAATACACACACACACTGTGTATACCGTGATACCAAGGAAAAAAAGATGCATTAAGCCCTGGATCACTCCTGGCTTATTAAAATGTATTACAAATCGCGACCAATTACACATAAAATCAAAAAAAGAACCGGATAATTAAATACTCAAGACTACCTACAGGCGCTATCGAAATTATTGTAATGACCTGCTACGAAAATTAAAAATTGCCTATGAAAAAAACGAACTGGAAAAAGCGAAAAACAACCCTAAAGGAAAGCAATAAAAGAAATAATCAACACAAATAAAACTAAAACTAGCCCAATCGAACTTTTGAGAATACGTGACAGCCCTGAGTCCTCTATTAACAAAGTATGTAAATATTTTAGTAATGTAGGGAAAACCTTAGCGGACAATATTTCGTCTCAACAGTATTCTGCTTCTAATGTCCATCGCAGTCAGACTTTAAATACAAGTGACAATACCCCAATTTCTCCTGCTAACTCCCTGGTGCTTTTAGATGTAGATGAACTTGAAGTTGAATCCCTTATTCTGCAACTTCGGAACGACTGTGCAATAGGTTGGGATGGTATATCACCTCTTTTACTAAAAAAGTGTCGTTTCGTACTTACTAAACCACTAACATTTATCTTTAACTGCTGTCTCCAGAAGGGTGTATTTCCGATTGCACTTAAAAGAGCTATCATTCATCCAATTGACAAGGAAGGGAATAGAAGCTGTGTTAATAACTACAGACCCATCTCTGTTTTGACTGCACTTTCTAAAATCCTTGAACGGATTCTTAGTACCCGTCTTAGAAATTTCTGGATAGGTTCCAGATTATAGCTGACAACCAATACGGGTTTCGGACTGGAGTCTCAACTGAAGATGTAGATGTAGTACTTGATTTGACGCAATTAGTTGCTAGAATCTTGACAGTAAAACTAGGTGTCTGGGTATCTTTTTAGACCTTTCCAAGGCATTTGACACAGTTTCTATTCCCATCCTTATTTCTAAACTGGAGCTCATAGGTATAAGAGGTATAGCTCTCCAAATCTTCCAAGATTATCTCAGAAATCGTACCCAAAGCGTTAAAATTGATAACCAATTTAGTAACGAAGAATTTGTGTCCTACGGCGTTCCACAAGGAAGCATCTTGGGCCCCATATTATTCCTAATCTATGTTAACGACCTATGTAAAATGACACTCCACAATGCCAAAATCTTTGCATATGCGGATGACACAGTTATTGTGGTTGACGGTCCAACATGGGACAGTGTCAAAACTAGCGCGGAGTTGGCACTGAGCAAAGTGATAAAATGGCTCAATCTAAATCTGCTTACTTTAAATGTTAATAAAACATCCTATGTCCCTTTTGCTATCCGCAATAACTCCGCACCAGATTACACCTTTTCAATAACAGCGCACACCTGTACTCAGGATTTATCTCCATGCCTATGTTCAACGGTTACTAGAACCGGTAGTGTTAGGTATCTTGGAGTACAGATAGACACAGGGTTACGATGGGATGCCCAAATTAACGCTGTGACCTCTAGAACTATGAGACTGATACATGTCTTCAAGTCTCTTAGACAGTCCGCCAACCCTGAAACCCTGAAAATGGTATTTTATGCCCTATGCCAATCTGTTATCGGGTACTGTATTACTGTTTGGGGTGGCGCTAATAAAACCAGTATACTCAGGCTAGAAAGAGCACAAAGAGCCATTCTAAAAGTGATGTTTCAAAAGCCCTTTCGCTATCCTACAACGCAACTATACTCGGACTCACAGGTACTAACAGTGCGACAGCTCTTTGTGCTCCAATCTGTTCTTAGAAGACACACTAGCGTACCCCCCTCAAATCCTAAAAAACGTACCAATATTCCCCCTGGCACTCAGCACAAAACCTCTTTTGCTAGACGCCAATTTTACACCTTAAGCACACATATTTACAAATTAACCCACAAGCAACTCAATATACTCGACCTAAACAAATATGTATTAAAATCTAAAGTGACAGATTGGCTACTTGAGCAGGACTATTTAACCACGGAGTCTCTCCTTATATACATCTCCTAATAAAACAAATATTTCATATCTTATCATCTTCTTGCAGAACAACCCTCATCCACATACAGTTAACACACACTCACACACTCCCTCACACACCCCACCCTCTCCTACATCCAGACACATACACACACACACACAGACGCACACACACAACACACACACACACAGTTTTAATTTTTTCTGTACTTCTTCTTAGTTTAATTGTTCAGGTCTTGCTGCAATCAACTGGTAGATCGACACAGTCCATAACTTATCATGAATATTGTTTTATGAATATAGCTTGATAGCTGAACACTGTCTCTCAAGATACAGGGAATCCTAGTTTGAGAGGCAGGGCTCAACAATATTGTGTACAGATTTTGTCAGCATATAAATAAGCACCTGTTTTAAACCAATTGATTAATAACAGTAAATTTCAATCGCATAGCTCACTTAAATCTAAGTAAATTAGTTAATTAGTTAAAAGTCTGTAAACTGTTTATGAATAAAATACTTTTATTATTATTATTATTATTAAAATCGTATAGTTTTCCTATGACGTTTGTGGAAGTTGTAGACTTTGTAACATCGTACAACTCCACCCATTTGGTATGCGCGTCTACAACCACGAAAAACATCTGATTATTTAACGGGCCTAGGAAATCTATGTGTATCCTATAGAATGGAACTGGCGGGTATCGCTACGGAGCAATCGGCGTCCGCGGCGGGGACGGGCGCAACTGTTGACAGATATCGCACGAGTTGATCATTGCCTCCAACGCCGCGTCAACCCCTGGAAACCAAAACCTAGCCGTGATCTAGCCTCTGCTTTCCACTTCCCTCCCCGCGCGCGATCGATGCAGATGTGATTTGTTTACGCAGCTGATTATAATTACGATTATCGTGTTCCGTGATCGATTTTTGGTTCGTGAGTTGTTTCTGGTTGTGTGCTATTGTGCTAAGTGCTGGTATCGTAAGTTTTTATACGTGTTTGCTTCCGGAAAACTCCTGGAGCGCCTTATCGTTCCACGTTTGCTACCGGATGGACCAAAATTTCATAATAATCAATTCGGTTTCACCAAAGGGAAATCTACCGTCGACGCGGCACTGTCTGTTAGGAAAATTGTTAATTCGTCCGAACATAAATACGTCATTGGGATCTTTCTGGATATCTCAGGGGCTTTCGATAACGCATGGTGGCTTATGCTACTACTTAAGATGAAAACCCGTGGTTGTTACAGAAACATCTATACTCTTGTTTACTCGTACTTTTTAAACGGCTCCGCGAAGCTCAAACTTGGACATCATTCTATATCGAAGGCTCTAACCATGGGATGTCCTCAAGGTTCAGTTATCAGTCCATATTTATGGAATGTAGGTTTTGATGATTTGCTTGCGATTCCACTTCCTTGCGGTTGTTCATTAACCGGTTACGCGGACGATGGCCTTCTGCTTATTCAGGCAAGTACCCGGGCTGAGCTTGAGAATTTGACTGACACTTGCCTTCGCTTAATATCTCAGTGGGGCGACCGAAACCGTCTAACCTTTGCACCTCACAAAATCTATCAACTTATTTTAAAAGGTAATCTGAAATCATGGCCTAGTATTAAATTTAATAACGTTCCCGTTAAAAGAAAACAATCAGTGTGCTACCTTGGTCTGGTCTTAGAGAAAAACTTTTCATTTATTGACCACATAAAAACAGTTGGTGAAAAAGCTAAAAAGAACTTTTATGCCTTGACGAGTATATTAGATATACTCGTCAAGGCATAAAAGTTCTTTTGCCACTTGGGGTCTATCATTTTTAACTTTTTATGCTTTGTTAGTAAGAATGAAATTCTTAATAATTAATTACGATCTAGCCTAAAAGACTAATAAGCAATTTAACTCTAACTTAATATGTTACGTGATAGATTATAATATAACTAAAAATAGTGTCCATTAAGACTTTTATATAAGTCTGTAGCACTTTCTTAGAGTCTGATATAATTTATAGAAACACTATGTTCATGTGTTCGATGTATAGCACAATATTGTTACTATTCATTCACTTTGTACACTACACTAATTCAAAAGGTTTAGTTCTTTTTAGCCTACGCACTAAGTCTGTATTGTCTAGCAGCTGAATTGCCTCAACATTCACGTGTCGGTGAAGTCTGTGTTCGTGGGCGTCAGCAAATTTTTGAATAATAGTTGTGACGGATTCCATTTTAAGGTCACGGTGAAGGTCGTCATTTCTTATGTACCAGGGTGCATTGACAGCATCCCTCAGTACTTTATTCTGGAATTGTTGGATTATTTTCACGTTGGTTTTTTTAGTACAGCCCCAAAGTTGGATACCATACGTCCAAATTGGCATCAGAATATGTTTATAGAGGGTTATTTTATTATGTACTGATAGACAGGATTTCCTTCCGAGCAACCAATACATGTTTTTATAACGTATATCGAGTTCCTGTCTTTTCTTTTTGACATGAGCTTTCCAACGCAACTTCGCGTCGAGAGTTATGCCAAGGTATTTAGCTGTATTAGCATAAGGCACCTGCATGCCATTTATATAAATTGGATGATAGTCCAAGTGTTTGTTTGTGAAATCAATGTGAATTGATTTTGACTCATTCAGTTTGATCTTCCATTTTTGTGTCCAGTCATAAACTTTGTTCACAGCTAGTTGAACTTTTTCTACTGCTTCTCTGTGGCTTGATCCGGTGGCCATAATTGCAGTATCATCTGCAAAGGTCGCAATGGTGTTGTTTTCTATTTCTGGGATGTCACATGTGTATAACAAGTACAAAATTGGTCCTAGCACACTTCCTTGAGGTACACCAGCTTTTATAGCTTTTAGCTCTGAATATGCGTCCTCCTGCCGTATTCTAAACATTCTATTTGTTATATACGACTCTAGGATATCTGCAAATTCTGGTAGCATGCGTCTGAGCTTGAATATTAGACCGTCATGCCAAACTTTGTCAAAAGCTTGCGCGACATCTAAAAACACGGTGGCGCAGACTTCCTTATTTTCAAGCGTTTTTTCAATTACGTTAGTTATTCTATGTACCTGGTCTATTGTTGAGTGTTTTTCCCTGAAGCCAAATTGATGATTTGGAATAAGGTTTTTATCTTCTATAATTGGTTTTAACCGTTTCAATAACAGTTTTTCAAATAGTTTTGATAACACGGGCAACAGAGAAATAGGTCTATACGATGATGCTTCTTGGGGTGGTTTCCCAGGCTTCGCAATCATAATGACTTCAGCAACCTTCCATGACTCAGGTACATGTTTTAATATAAATGCAGCATTGATAAGCTTGGTCAGCTTTACTATGGCTTTGCGCGGGAGGTGTTTTAGAACTTCACCTGTAATGAGGTCATAACCCGGAGACTTTTTCGAGCTTATGTTATTTTGAATTTCTCTCATTACTTCTTTCGGAGTCACAAGATTAATTCTTTGATTTTGTGATAAATGTCTACTCTCAGGTATTTTTATTGAGCTTTCATTGGGTTGAAAAGTTTCTTCTAAATGTTGAGCAAACCTTACCGCTTTTTGGTCATTACTTATGGCCCATTTTCCGTCACTATTTCTGATGGGCGGTATTTGTAAAATCGGCCTTTTTAGATTTCTTGCCGCTTTCCAGAGGGAGTAATTTGTTGATTTGTCATTGGTGAGCTGCAGGAGGTTGGTATTCAGAGATTCATCTTCAAATTGTTGAATTTTCCTCTTTAATCGTTTAGTTAAGTTATTTAGTAAAGTTTTATCTCGCGGGCACCTTGTTTGTTGCCATTGCTTCCTTTGTTTTCTTTTCTCAGATAGTAAATCCACAATTTCTCTGGGATAGATAAATCCCTTATATTTACGTTTTAATTGCGGTGTGTTGTTCCACGCACATTGTTGGATATTAACAATAAATTTGTTTACTTCTGAGTCAAGCTGATCTTGCTTTTTTATCTGAGTTTTAAGGTCGATAATATTATCTAGATCAAGGGCAAAACTTTCCCAATCTGTGAACTTATTTACCAGGGTTAAGTGGCTTTCTTTGAGTAGGATTTTTTGACTAAGCGTTAGTATAATCGAGGAGTGGTCCGAGTTCATATGAAAACCTTCCTCCATACTGACGTAATTGGTAGATACATTTTTGCATATGAAAAAATCAATAAGATCCGGTATTTTCTGGTGGTCAGTAGGCCAATACGTTGGTTTACCCGTGCTCATAACTTCGGAATGTGTATCTTTAACTGCACTTAAGAGCTGCCTTCCCTTAGTTGTAGTAAGTCTTGATCCCCAATGCGTATGCTTAGCATTAAAATCGCCGCCTAGGATAAATCTCTGGCCTAATAATTCAAAGAGATGTAAATATCGCTCTTTTCTTATCATGTGCCGTGGGGGACAGTATACGGCTGCAATGGATACGTGACAAAATTTGGTTTTAACAGATACTGCCACGGCTTGAATGTCTTGTTCTTCATATTTACACTGAACGTAGTGACTTATGTTGTCTTTGATTATAACTGCGCTACCTCCTCTGGCAGAGTTGTCAGGGTGGAGCGAATTGTATACCATGTATCCTCTAAATTTGACAAAAGATTGCTTGGTGAAGTGCGTTTCGGAAACCAAACACACGTCTATATTTTCTGTATCTAGGACCGCCTGCAACTCATTTTGATGTTTGAGGAGCCCATTAGAGTTCCACGCCATTATTTTAAGGGTGTTATTCATTTTTGATTATTTTAAACAGCTGTTTTAGTGCTGGATTCTAGTTTCTCTAATCTCTTGTCAAATGAGGTGATACACTTTAAGATCTGATTAATCTTATCCTCTAGATTCGAAGGCTGTGATCTTTGTTTTACAGCTTCCGCATAGGAACCGGTGTTGGTTAAATGTATGAGTTTTGCAGTTGACTGGGCACTTGCTTTCTGTGTCTGTGGATTTCGTAAGGGAAGAGACTGTTGGGTAGTTGGTACCACAAGTTTCTTTTTAATAATTTTATTTTTCATAATTTGTATCTGCTTAGCTACTTCACACCCTCTATAGTTGGCAGGGTGAGGTAGACCACAGTGTACACATTTTGGCTTCTCTTGTGGAGATTTGGTACAGTCGGCAGTAAGATGCTTGCCAGTGCATTTTACACACCTTGGCTCTTTTCTGCAGTATTTATGAGTATGTCCATATGCCTGGCATCTCTTGCATTGAGGAATGAGTTTGGGATTTTTAAGTGGGTGTATTTCTATTTTACACCCCAAAATGAACTTTATGCCATAGATCTTGTTGACATCTTTGTCATTACTAAATGATAAAACGAACATGTTGAGTGGTTCTTTACGCTTCCAGCTCAACTTGTAGTCTACTTTTTCTATTTTCAGTCCTTGTGTTGCTAGATCTTCTTTGATTCGGTCAGGTTGGCAAGAAGAATGTAACTTCTTCACAACAACTCTAATTGGTCTAGCTTGCTTGTTTTCGTACGAATGCCAATGGTAGTCTTTTTCCGTGAAAAGCCTGGCAATTTCTCTATATGAGTCTTCTGTTTTGGCGTTAACCTTCACACAATCCCCATTCATCATTTTTGCGGTAAATGATTCAGCTGATATTGATTCTGTTAGCGAGTCATAAAACGTTTGATAGTTCTTAACTCCGTCTATTATGATTGGCGGTGGTGGCGGCACTTTTTTGACGGAAGTCGCTTTCTCATTATTTTGTTGATAATCTGGTTGGGCGCTTGTTCCGGGTTGTTGTTTTGGAGAGAGGGAGGTGTTAAGCTTCCTCTTCTTCCTGCTCTTGGCCCTAATCCACTCAGTCTCTTTAGCGAGTTCATCCTCGTCTGTGCAATACTCAACGTCACTTTTAGTACGCTGGGCAACTATTATTTTCTCGCTTTCGTTTTTGTTCAAGGGTTCATTGTTTTTAACTTTAAAAACTATTTATGGGGCTACCTATTTGGGATGTATGTGCTACGGGGCACCTGTTTGGGCTGATAGGGCCACCATAGGGGCGGTAGGGGGGTTTAGGGGGCGGGTCTGGGTCTATGCTTTAACGGTTTCCGTACGGCATGCTTAACATGTTAGCATAGGTGCAGGCCTACCCTATCACCTCCTTCAGAGGTGATGGGGGGGCATTGGTCTTGGGGGAGAGTGACAAGTTGGTCGCAAAGATCCCCAAGGCAAGTTCGGCGGATCTAGCCTTCTCGAGGTTGCCAGCCCTGTTACTGGGTCTAGCTCATTAGGAAATAGACTTAAAACAGAAAACGCCGAGCGCTTTTGTATAAAATATATATAGTATATATCTATGTAAGGTTTATTTTATATTATTCATATATATAACCCAATCCAAGGTGTTATCCGTACCGTGCCGAGGGATGCGTGGCTGAGGGGGAGCTCAGTCGCTAACGGTGGCTATCCGACACCTGGACGAATCGGGTAGTATTTTCAGTCCTCCCATTGGCATGCGGGGCTCTGCTAATGGGCATTTTTAGTTCCCTAGCTTCTCGTGGGTTCAGTAATGGAAGAAAACAATTCAAGATCGTCGTCTCCAGTTGGAGAACAGTTCTCTCCCCTCTTAGGGGAGACGATAAGCCTAATGGAGGAGGTTTTACTAGCCTCCCCGGATAGGACAACACTGGTGGCGGGTGAGGGGATTAGCTTGGCCAGGGCAGGAGGCTCCTGTGACTCTGCCCAAAGGACGGAAAAGTCCACTCATCGCCATGAGAGATTAGGTGGTGCAGCGCGGAAAAGCCTCCGAAGGCTGTTAGCAGCCAATGTTCAGGCCGAAGAGGCCCGTGCGTTGTCTAAAAAGCCTTGGAGCGAGATCCCACTCACCAACCTTCCTCCGGACCCGAAGGCTAAGAAGCGTATAAGGTCGGAGGATGAATCCTCAAAGGAGCAACCCAGGAAGGCTCCTAGGGTGGAAAAGCCCGTAGTGCAGGCCAGCTTCAAACAGGTCGTGGAGCAAACGCGCGTGGGGATTAGAAATGTGATCCCCATGAGCGAGGACCAAATGAAGCTGCTGCACCGCTCCCTTACTCTGGCGATGCTCAGCCTCACCAATATGGGTAAGGGGCCGAGATTCACGGGCTTCACGCACAGACCTGGGTTCGTAATTATTACCTGCGGGGACCAGGCCAGCCTAAAATGGCTGTCCGAAAGGGTCCCCTCTATCAAACCCTGGAGCGGGGTATCGCTTTCCGTTATTCCGGAAAGCGATTTGCCTAAACCCGCCGTAGGGACCATCTTCATCCCTAGCAATGAGGCAGAGTCGATTGACGAAGCTGTACATTTGCTGGGGTTACAGAATGAAGGGCTCAACACGGGGCTCTGGAGAGCCGCGCACAGCAGGGCGAAAGGGAATGGGCATGTGGTGTCCTTTTTCCTTGACGATCCTTCTGTCGCGGCCCTTGGGGCTAGGAACTTTGAGGTCGTTCTTGGTTTTAAAGTGCTCTATTTTAAAATCAAGAGCGACCCAAAGGTTTGCCCTTCAATGACAGCTGCGGGACCGGTGAGGGAACCGCAAAACTCTACGTCGGGGGGCTCGGAGAGGCGGCGTGGAGAGGAACCTGTTCCGCGACCAGTCGCGGCCGAGGTGACTCCCACGCCAGTGCCTCGGAGCGACCCTGGACACGCGGAACCTCAGCCTTCCACCTCCAGAGGGCTCCCTGCATTGCGGGGGCGTGGCTCTGGGAGAGCCTGGCCGCACTTCGCTGCGGGCGGAAGGGCTCGGGGCGCGGTGCCTCGCGAGCAGGTGGCAGGAGGGGCGGGGTCCGCGGGACAGAAGAGGGACGCCTGGTGTACAGGTCGGGGGCGAGCACGTCCCAAGCCTGCACGCTCGGGAAACTAGGGGGGGGGCTACCCAGGTGGGAATGGTGAGGGTCCTGCAGGCAAACCTCCATCATGCTGCGGCAGCGGCTGCGGTAATGGAGCGCTGTATTGCGAAGGGCATAGCCAACCTCGCCCTGATCCAAGAGCCTTGGGTAGCCAACATCCAGGTTCTGGGACTGAACGGTGCCGGTAAGATCCTTAGTAACGGTACTGGTATAAGACCCAGAGCATGTATTTTATTTAACAACTGTGTTGATTTCTTGCCAATTACAGAAGATTGCAATGACGACTTGGTAGCGGCCAGGGTGATCGTGTGCTCCGCATATCTTCCTGGAGAGAGGGACAACCCGACGGAAGACTTGGTGAGGGTGGTGGAATACGCCGCCCGACATAACGCTGAGCTTCTAATAGGATGTGACGCCAACGCCCATCACTCCTCATGGGGGAGTACCGACACCAACAGAAGGGGTGAGTTACTCTTTGACTTTTTACTAACTAATAACCTAATTACGCTAAATGTAGGCTGTGAGCCAACTTTTGTGAATCGAGCAAGGCAGGAGGTATTAGATATTACGATCGCCACTACTAACCTGGCCAGACACATAAATGACTGGCATGTCAGCAGTGAGAATTCAATGTCGGACCACAGACATATTGCTTTTGAGGTTAGGGCCGCTCTGGACGCCCAAACCATAACTTATAGGGACACAAGATGCACTGACTGGGGGGGTTTTAGGAACCAACTTAGACAAAATCTTGACACCTTTCCAAAAACAATCAGAACAGTTGAGAGCCTAGAAATAGCTGTGGAAATTCTAACCATTGGACTGAATCAAGCCTTTGAGGAGAATTGCCTGGAGAAAACAAAGACCTCAACTAGAGAAGTATCCTGGTGGAGCCCTGGACTTGAAAAGTGTAGGGTAAAAACCAGGAAATTATTCAATAAGGCTAAAAAGACTCGCGAATGGGAGGTCTACTTAAAAGAATTAACTGAATATAGTAAACTGATTAGGAAGGCGAAGAGAGCATCGTGGAGGAAGCTTTGCGGGGAGGTAAAAAGCCTTCCTCAAACAGCCAGACTTCACAAGTTGCTCTCCAAAACCAAGACTAATCAGATTGGACTCCTTAAAAAGGATGATGGCTCCTTCACGAACAATGAAAAGGAGACCTTAATGTTGCTGGCCGCGACTCACTTTCCCGGGACTCTGAGCATAGACTTGCCCCAACAACAGCCAGCGTTCAATAGACCTCGGAACGAGGACTGGCGTAGGGCTGCCAAAATCATAAGACCCAATCAGGTTAAGTGGGCCGTTGACTCTTTCAAACCTAACAAAGACTGCGGGGAGGATAGGATAACACCAGCCTTGTTACAACAAGGGGTAAATATCCTTCTTCCCCATCTGGTCAAAATGTTCAGAGCAAGTTTTGCCTGGGGACATGTACCAGAACGATGGACTATAGCCAAAGTCTTTTTTATACCTAAAGCTGGCAAAAAGGATTACAGCCAGCCAAAGTCCTTCAGACCAATAAGCCTCTCTTCATTCCTCCTCAAGACGATGGAGAAGGTGCTTGATAGGTATATTAGAGATGTAGCTCTGGTAAGTAAACCAATCCACGACAGTCAACATGCGTACCGTAAGGGCAAATCTACGGAGACTGCCCTCACGAGCCTGATAGACAAAGTGGAAAAAGCTACAGAAGACAAGGAAATAGCGCTATGTACATTCCTAGACGTTGAAGAGGCTTTTGATAACTCACCGACTCCTTTGCTAGTCAATGGGCTGATAGGCAAGAGTGTCGACCCGACTACGGTAAGGTGGGTAGAATCCATGCTCGCCAGCAGAGGAGTAAAAATGTCCCTTCATCAGACTTCAATCCAGGTACCCACAGCAAAGGGTTGTCCACAGGGCGGTGTCCTGTCGCCACTTCTGTGGACCCTTGCAGTGGACGAACTTTTGCACAAATTGACAGAATCTCGCATTGATGCGCAAGGCTATGCGGATGACTTGGTAATCATTGTGAGAGGCTTTTGCCAATCTACTATCTCTAGTAGAATGCAAAAAGGCCTTAGCATTGTCAGTGATTGGTGTAACAGAAGTGGCCTCTCTGTTAATCCTGACAAAACATCTATTGTACCTTTCACGAAAAAACGGCGTTTGGACAAACTGGCAATGCCAAAGCTGAATGGGAAGGACATAGCTTTCTCCACGGAGGTTAAATATTTGGGCGTAACTATCGACCAAAAGCTGACGTGGAACCCTCACATAGACAATGTGCTAAAAAAAGCCAAGATGGCAATTGGTATTAGTGGACGAATGATGGGTAGCAACTGGGGTATTAACCCCAAAAACACTCTGTGGACGTACACAGCTATTGTGCGGCCGATCATAACGTACGCATCAGTAGTGTGGCACGATAAAGCACATCAGACCACCACTATAAAGAAACTCGACAGTCTTCAGAGAACTGTCAGTAAAATGGCTGCAGGAGCTATGTCAACAAGTCCGGGAATGGCACTGAACGCCCTGCTTGGACTACCGCCTCTACATTTATATATACACAAGGAGCCGAAAGCAAGCATGTACAGGGCCAAGGTCCGGGGCAGTGGTTGCTGGCTCTCGCAGAAAATGAGGACCTTACAGGACTCAATATTGGAAATGCCAGTTCTCGGCATGACAACTGATGTCATGCTAGTGCGGCATGTATTTGAGAAGCGATATTCCGTGGAAATCCCTTCAAGGGACTGCTGTACCAAAAGCCAGCCTCTTTAGGTGGCAGGCTGCATGATCTGGTACACGGACGGTTCCAAAATAGGATCCAAAGTAGGTTGTGGGATAAATGGAGTGCGGCCGAGGTTCAGCAAAAGTGTAAACCTGGAACAGTGCGCCTTCATTTTCCAAGCAGAGGTGTACGCCATCCTAGAATGTGCGGAAATAAATCTGCAAAGGCAATACGTCAACCTAACCATACACATTAATTCAGATAGCCAAGCTGCTCTACTAGCGCTGGACTCGAATTTAGTCTCATCGAAACTGGTAGAGGAATGCATGGCTAAACTCAACTCTCTAGGCAATAAGAATAGAGTAGTATTAAGATGGGTGCCTGGGCATGCAGGCATCATTGGCAATCAACGTGCCTATGAGCTTGCAAGGGCGGGGGCGCATATCACGCAACAGGGTCCGGAGCCCTTCTGTGGTATACCGAAAAGCCTAGCTCAGAGCACCCTGACTAAAGCATGCCTCGAAGCTTCTAGAAAGTTATGGAAGGAGTCTCCGGGCATGTTACACTCGAAAACACTTATCAAAGCCTATGACAGAAGGCTTAGTAACCAAGTCCTAGCACTGAGTAGGAACAACTTGCGCATTGTAGCTAGAGCCACTACAGGACATTGCTGCTTAAACAAGCACATGTTCCACCTGGGGTTAAGTGCTACGCAAACCTGCAGACGCTGTAATGAGGCTGATGAAACGCCACTTCACCTTCTGGGGGAATGCGGAGCACTAATGCATAAGCGCAACAATCATCTGGGCAAATACCTGTTAAGCCCGGATGAACTAATAGAGATCGCCCCAAAGCAGATCCTGCAGTTCATAACAGCTGCAGGGTTTGGCGGCGATCTCTAACCAACACAAGCGGCGATCACAATAGACCAACTCTGGTCGCAGTGATATCACAGCCGCAAAAAGCAAATAAAAAAAATAAATAATAATAATAAAATAGGGGCGGTACGACGTAAATTGCTTCAAAGTCAACGTTTGGCTTTAATATTTTTATGTAAAGCATATAGGACCGTTAGTACTGAAGCCCTTCCGGTTCTAGCAGGCGTGCTTCCAGTCGATCTTGAGGTGCAACGACGTGCTGCAATGTACTATTCCGCGCGAGAGACCATGGACGCAAACTTTTTGACTCAACGTGACCGCGCTAAGATCTCTAGATTATTTAAACCACAGACTGACGTCTGGGAGGAACTTTTATCCGAGTGGCAGTGTAGGTGGGATGATTCTAGCAAGGGCCGTCACCTTCATCAGTTCTTTCCATCCGTTCGTGAGCGGCTGGCCAGGACATGGCTGGAGGTGGACCACCGTGTTGCCCAATTTCTAACAGGACATGGCAACTTTAAAAGTAAATTATTTTCTTTTAAGCTTGTTGCTTCGCCTTTGTGTCCATGTTCTACATCTGACTGTGAATACGAACAATCTGCACATCATATCTTATGGGAGTGTACTCTTTGGCAGAAAGAACGCAATATTATGTTGGATAGTGTACAGGCTACATCCGGAGCAGTTTATTATGCGGACCTTGTGGAAACTAGAACTAATTTCCGTGCGTTCAAGCGATTTTGCCATACCTATTATTGGAATCAAATTTAATGTAACAGTTCACTTTTTAGGACCCATTAATTATATCAATTATAATCCGTGGTGCTTAGCAACTGGGTTTCTCCCAGTTGTAAACGTCCCTTTGTGCCTATTGGCCTAGTTCTGTTCTGTCTCCTGCTTGATTTGGAGGGAAGTGGAAAATATGTTTTTCTTACTCCTCCGCTGTTCTTTTCTGATTAATTTCGTTGCGGGATCCAAGACAGTTGAATCGTTTCTCTGGGACTCGTCGAGCTTCATTGCTCTGGCGCTTTTCTGGTGGTCGCCACTGTTGATTCTGGCTTACAGGAGTTACAGTGGTTAGGGAATAGTGTGGCGGGCTTGTCCCATTAAAAAAAAAAAATAGTCTCTGCTTTGGTTTTCACAATGCCCAAATGTGAGTTATGTAACTCGTGTACAATTTTTGAGCGCAACGTTTCCGGAATTACCACCTTACCTCTCATAACACAACCATTTTCATGTTTTTTGACAATTGTGTCCTACACAGATAATAGGGTTTAATACATAAATCCGATAATAATTGTCTGGGCCAACCTTGATGAACATATCGAATTACTTTTGCTAACGTGATATCCTTGGCAGTTTCCTTGCGCAGTTCGTCCAACGTTACTGGCATACTGCCTTCAACTACAAAGTTAACATAAGTGGCCCGGTCGATAGGGGCCGCGGCTGCAGCCGCGTGAGCGCCGCTGTCCCCCCGCTCCTCTGTCTGATCCTGCTCGTGACGTAAACTCGCTCGTGACAAATAATCAGCGTTATTATCGGCACTTCGAACGTACGTCAGTTGTTGTTTAACTGCAATAGCGAAAAGACGTACGATCGCGCGCGCGTGCTCTAGTTAAGAGTATTCTGCAGACGCAGCACAACACCGCCGTGCGTCGTCGCGGTGTTCCTACGTCGATCTATCGGTGTCATTGTCATGACCTAGTTACAAGTGCGGAAATCATGAAGTGTTTATAATAATTTATTGTTTAGGTGCTAAACTCACCTTACAACAAAATAATGGCTACACAGTCTACTTCTCAAACGTCGCCATTACACCATTGGATCATAAGAAAAAAGGCTCGAAACGTCACCATTACACCATTGGGTAATAAGAAGTGTCAAAAGTCATGGTTGTCATTGGACGGTAATATTTTCTATTTATTGGCACTTGCAACACGATTTGGCTGTATCATTCGATAAATCGATTCATACTTGACCGTTTTTGGTAACATTTGAACGGGAGCACCAACAAAACGAATAAAAAAAAAGAAACAAATCACTGTGGTTCTGTGCGACACAATGACGGCCATATTGGCAATTTTACGTTCGCCGTGAGTGTTTGTTGTGCGTAAAGAAAAATGATTTCAAGAAGGAAACGGTGAGTAATGTTACGAGAAATTTATACAGAATTACTGAGAAATATGTATAGATTTAGTATTGAGTGATAGTTTATCGATAAGTTTTAAATATGTTGAGGAAAAGTCACGAAACTTTTGTAATGTACTCATTTTGATCGTGATGGCCGCCGTATTTCGTAATGTTTTTATAATAAATATTCTTATATATTGTTTGAAATACACATAAGTTGTTAGATTATTGATCTACGAACATGATTTGGCTAATAGCTACTGACATTATTGCGTATTATCATCGTAATCGTATTTCCAATAGTAAAACTCCCGCCCGCCATAACAGTTGTAAATATTGTAGGTACTATACACTACTATTGTACTATCAGCAACAAAATTTTTTCCGATTTTATTTATTAGGTAGATTTTAGTGTTATTTGGATTTTTATTATTTCATGTAGTTTTTTTATGTCATGTCTAAGAATAATAATTGTCGAGTTTTTTTACCGACTTCAAAAAAGGTGGTACTGAAATAAAATAAATGTTTTTTTAAATCATGGTAGGTATTTACAGGTAGACTATTACTTTAGTAAATTATAGTTTTATATTTTCATGGCATGCATGCATGCAGCAGCATGGCTAGGCTTTCGGCCTCGACGTCGCGAAGCGTGACCCCCTCTCCGTCCGAAAGGGGGCCTCCCAGACAGAGCGCCGCTCATCGAGCCCTAATGATGGGGTTTATTTCAGAGCGCCCCGAAACCGGAGCCTTCCTCATCCCCACCGCCACCGTAAGTATTTTCTGTATAGCTTATTACTATTGTTGTTATGATTTCAGTAAAGTAATTTGTATTTCCTATGTTTTTAGCTGCCGCCCCGTTCATGTCCATCCCGTCCAAGCGGCCCCGCACGACCCCGGGAGGGTCACTCTATGTTCAGGGCAGAACTGTTCCAGTAGCGCAGACCCCCGGTGGTCACCTCCGACGTGTCCAATTTAAGCCGACCGTACCACTTTGGTAAGTTAGTTCTCCTTTATCGAGTAATTTTTTGGTATGTGTTATACGTGCACAACGTGTTACACGTGTATTTAGGTTATATTTTTATAATATTGTATTTGTTTGCAGTTTCGATGTAGTCGAGCGGGTGGAGGCAATGGACATGACATGCCGAACGAGGACCTCTGGCATGTCTAACGTTGGGTAGAGGATCTGCGCTTAGCTCCCTTCAAAATGGTTGACCAAAATGATGCTAATCCAAGCGTCATCTCCGTGAACGCCGCCGTCAGTTGGAAGTTCTAGTCTCTTAGTGACATGACTTATTTTAATTATTGTTATTATTGTATTGTTTTTCTTGTTTCCATTTGTTGTATTCTGGACGCTTACGAGTTTTGTAAATGTATTCTTGCGACATTTCATTTCACTACTTTTCTTTTTCCTTTTTATATACATGATCAGTTTGTTACGCCAACAATACCATATTTTGTTACCTACATTAATTACAAATAAATACCTTCTGATTCTGATTCCGACAAGGGCAACTTTGTCGTTTTTTTTGTATTGGTCTTTTGAGTGTTGTTCTGATAGATGATGATTAGATTTCTAATAGATGATGATTAAGATATTAAAAATCAGGGCAATATTATACTTTACTTTACATTGGGAATAAGCTCGCTAAGTGGAAATATGCAACCACTTTTTTTCTTGACCCTCGATTTCTTGGTGGAAATCTCAAAAATATTGATGTTTTATACGAGGTGGTTACCTCATTTTATAGTTTTGGTTTGTGTGAAATGTAATTTTTTTTTGCATGATTTCGACAATTGTCCCCTTAATTAATAAAAAATATTTATCTTAGTGTAAGTAAACAATCTGTGATTTGTGATTTTAATAGAAGTTTATATCTTAGTGTAAGTAAACAATCTGTGATTTATGTGATTTTTAAAGAAATAAAGATATATTATTATGTTTTTGTATCTCTTCGTTTCATTTTAATTCAATTTAGAAGCCTTGGGACATGATTTCTATTACAACAGGTGGAAAGTTTTCTGTAAACAACAAGGCATGGTCACCCTATCGAAATATTCAAAACACATTGCAAGGCTTTGTATTATGAATAAAAAATATGTTTTGCATATTATCGGTAGTTCTACATATTAATAGGTGTTGTTTATAAAAAAAAACTCACAAATACTTACTTTCTTAGATAGATAATCAAAACTTATTTTTACACGATACCGCACTACTGCCCCTAAAATATAAATTTAGGTACTTTTTGTAAATTTTTTACATTTTCGACAAATTCAAATCTAGGTATTACAAAAAACTTCAGACCTTTGCGATGCTTTTTCAGCGAGATATCAGCGATAACGTGTTTTCCACCGTTTTAATGGCGCGGCCATGGGGTTTTAGTCTTACAGCTCCTAAAATATAAACCTAGATATTTTTTGCATATTTTTTACATTTTCGACAAATTTAAATCTAGATTTTACAATGAATTTCAGACGTCTGCGATGCATTTTCAGCGTGATATCGGCGCTAGAGTGTTATTCACCGTTTCAATGGCGCGGCCATGGGGTTTTTGTCTTGTAGCTCCTAAAATATAAACCTAGGATTTTTTTCTGTATTTATACATTTTTTTTACAAATATCAATCTGTTATTTACCTGAATTTTAGGTCTCTGCTACGCTTAGTTTTAAAGATCTCCGTGGCCGCGCGGTTCTCCGCGTTTCAATGGCGCGGCCACGTTCAAACCCTTATAACTTTTTAACCATATCTTCGACAAATTTATGGTTTTGGGAATCAACTTTTACAAAATTTTACATAATCTTGGAAAAGTTTTTTTTTCGAAATATCGCCGTGGCCGCGCGGTCGAAACGCACACACTTGTCTCTAGAGACCTGGATGTAGATGCGTAAATACGCTGAGAACGCAGACGTGCTTAGCGATCTGAAGAGGTTTCCACGTAGCGATTTGCAACCTGATGTTCTCAAAAAGCATCAAGTCTCTCCTGACGCTCTTTGGTAGATTCTTGGGATCTTATGATCCTCAATCTTTTAGCTCCTTTGAAACAATGGGAAAGATTTGACCTCTTTCTAGGCATGGTTATAGTTTTATTGCGAAGAGATACCTGATCAATTAAAATCTAAGTGACTGCTTCCATGCGTTACCGGGTAGGCTACCGTGTAAAGGAAATTAAACACTCAAATAACATAAGCGCAAGAAGTCATATTTATTCGATAAAATAGATTAGATTCAAATTTTCAATGATATACCAGCGTCATCAAAAATCAGCCCTAAACTGTTACCGCCTTCACCGCGTGGATGTACTCCCAGCTTATTTTATTTTATAACTTACAGTGAAATTAGTGATAGCTTTACAGTAAAATTAGTGATAGCTTTGATTTCCACATCAGATGTTTCTGATCTTCGATTTTTATAAGTCAACAGGAAATGCTCATCAGACCGAACCACTTTTGCTAAGACGTCATTCCTATAAGTGTTACGGTGTAGCTGGGCTCTTGGAGTTCCACATCAGGTGTTCCAGATCTTCAAATTTATTCTCTCAACAGAAAATGCTCATCACGTGGAACTATTTTTGCTATGGTACCATTTTTGTATCTCTTATAGTTTAGCTGGTCTGTTGCGGTTCTGCATCAGGTGTTCAAGTTTCCAAGATAAATTATAGCCTATATGTTGCCCAGACTTAATACCTATAAAACAAAAAAAAAAACATTCAAATCCGTCCAGGAGTTCCGAAGATTAGCGTGTACAAACAAACAGACAGATTTTTTTTTTTGGTTTCTTGGTCTATTACTGTTTCTAAACCCCCCTCAATTATTATTTTTTCAACATATTCAATGTACAGACACAGTTTTTTTACTGTTTTATTATAAGTATGTAGATATAGATAATATGTTTAGATAAGAGATTCATATAAATAATACATTAAAGAAAAGGCACGTACATAGATCTGGCGCATCCTCTAGATTTTAAAAAGCAGTACTAACTTATGTAAGTTTAGTTTAAGTAAACTATTTTTTTAAATCAAAATCATTTTTTTAACTAATCCTTACAGGTACCTACTTGTAAGAATTGGATTTCACTATGTTATAACAACAGAATGTTAAGAAAAAAGACTCCTTTTTACATTAACACATAACAATAGTTCAATTAACATTCTGAATCAGTCCGAACTAATGTTACCTACTGTGCGATTTACATTCTGTCGTCATCACATAATACGAACTATGTAGGTACTATAGTTTTAGAAAATAGATAAGAGATTATTGTCTCTACTGCGTACCTATAGCGATCCTGCAATAAAGCGACTGATCATCGCTCTGCATCATAATAGATTATATGCACAACGACTTTGTTTGTTTCGTGAAGTGATAGAATTAGCTGTATTTGTGTATGTTCATTCGTCGTGTCCATCAATATCGGCGTACACGTGTCCACAGTGCTTATTCGTAAGATTTCTAGGCACATCAGCTGCGCCATCATTGTCGCAGCTACCACGCCGCATGGGTCAGCCACCAAGACCTTTCCCCAGTGATTACATCCTGCCTCGGATGTTGATGCCAAACTCAGTATATGGGTTTGAAGACCGCACCCGCGTGGTCGCGCCTACTGAACGAGACTGGCTGTCCAAGGTACGTACTCATGGCTAAATATATTATCAAATACAATACTCACCACCCTGGGTTGACTGGTAGAGAATGCCTAAGGCATTAAGTCCGCCTTTGTACCTTTGTGCATGAAGTGTAAATAAATAAATAATAAATAAATACTAATAAATGACATGCTTAAACATCAACACAATGCATTTACGCGGAAGTTTGGAATTAATCATGAGAAATATCACAAGTTTTATCTGACTGAGGATATTAGATGATCAAACGAACTTACCTATGTGAAGTTCGATCATTATTATACGAAGTGCTTCGTTCGAAGATATATGTTTTATAACAATGCAAACTAAACGTAAGTATTAGTGTGCGATACCTGTGTCCTAAATGGGAAATGTCATTAATTTTAGATTCTTGAAAGGTCATCTCAATTTTACCTGGGGTGGGGTGGGTAGGGAACATATATCTTCGAACGAAGCACTTCGTATAATAATGATCGAACTTCACATAGGTAAGTTCGTTTGATCATCTATTATACTGCGTGCTTCGTTCTCGATATATGTTTTATAACAATGCAGATGTTTAGAGAAATAGTAGGTAAACTTGAGATGACCCTGACCCAAATGTCCTTCAAATCAGATGTTTAAAAAAAATAATAATAATGAACATAGTTTTATAATAAAAGATTTTATAAGGATATTTCCAATGAAACCACTCGCAACCAATATTTTTACAAAGGGATATTTATTGTACTCTTCACAAACACTACTTTTACACACTATAAAAATATGGTATATTAGAACGACAATAAAAAAATACTAAGTACGACCGCCCGATGTCGGTTCCGCGATGGAAGCCGACCGTGCAAGCCAGAGAGCGCTCAACTGCCCGAAACCGTTCCGAAGGAAGCGTGTCCGTGCAAGCCGAACTGACGAATGACGTTTTTTTTTTTTTTTTTTTCTTTTTTTTTTTCGGGTTGGCATCTCGCAGGTCAACCTAGGAGGTTGTCGGCTGCTTAACCGGACTTTCCTGTGGTGCCTTAAAAAATATTATTTTTAGGGCCTCCAGCCAGGGCAAAAAGCTTACAAACTAAGCGACTACACGCTAAGACGCGCACGCGGTTTTGTTCACAGAGTAATATAATATACCGCATTTATTTTGTAATGTGCGTCACTATCTCGTGAATAAATGGTTTTTCTTTCTTTTCTTTTCTTTCTTCTAAGGGCACCCCCTGTGGGGTACAAGCCTCGGCTTAGGGCGTCGCTGGGAGAGGACAGCAAAGGGACAGGCTGGATCGGATTTCCATTATTTAGGGACGAATTTAAAACTACAGGCTCAGCGGCGCGGGCTGGCACGAGCAAGGGTCGGGAAGGGGACGTACGGGGTCGTCGCGGCGGGCCTCGGCGGCGAGGACGGAATGACGGCGGTCTGTGTCTGTGTTTCTTAACTGTACTGTACTGGCTTTATTGCTCTCCTGGAGGAGAGTAATAGCATCGTCAGGGTCGGTCAGAGTATGTCTCGGTCGTCGAGTCTTACTAATACGGGAGGGAGTGTACCGGGCGGCCGATACGATTAACGGGTTAGAGTGCTTCTCAGCAGTGTCGAAGAAGCGCTTGGCGGAGCGTTTCATTAACTGCGGGATGGTAGGCATTTTTAGATCGAGATGGAGGTTCTCGTTGCGAAGGTAAAAAGGGGTTCCTGTGATTCTTCGCAAGAAACGGTTTTGGAGGGTCTGCATCCTATGGAGACGGTATGGTTTCGCGTGTGCGAATACAGCACAGGCGTACGTCATGATGGGACGAATGCACGCCGTGTAAATGCGCAATTTGCACTTGAGTGACAATTTGCTGCGTGCATTCAACATGAAGTATAGCCTACCGAGAGCGAAAGCGGCGCACGAACGCACCGTCTTTATGTGCTCTCCGAAGGTAAGATGGTGGTCCAGAATCACACCTAGGTATTTGGCTTGCTTCTCCCAAGGGATAGGCTTACCGAACATGGTTATCGGACTGGGCAGAGAGGGGGACGAACGCGGTTTGGAAAAGAGTACTGCCTGACTCTTGATGGGGTTTACCTCGATTCTCCATTTCCGGAAATAAGCGCCTAAGGCTTTTGCCGCGGATTGGAGGGTACGAGCTATGCAGTCTGGGTTACGACCCGAGTAATAGATGGCCGTGTCGTCAGCGAATAGAGCCAACTGGGCCTTTTTATCTTTGGGGATGTCGCTGGTGAACAGCGTGAAAATGAGGGGGGATACTACGGAGCCCTGAGGAACGCCAGCGCGTATTGGGTGGGGTGAAGAGAGCGCACCCTCGATGCGATAGCGAAAGGTGCGATTCGACAAAAAGTCACGCAAGATGAGCACGAGACGATCTGGCACTCCGAGTTGGTAAAGCTTGTATAGTAAGCCGTTGTGCCAGACTTTGTCGAATGCTTTCGCTATGTCAAAGAAGAGCGCACCCGTCATCAAGCCACGCTGAAAACCAGCGCTTATGTGCTCGACGATGCGGTGGACTTGTTGGACGCAGCTGTGTTCGGTTCGAAAGCCAAACTGCTCGTCGGGAATGAGACTCTTTGCTTCGGCAAAGTCTTTGAGCCGCTTATAAATAAGCCTCTCGTAGATTTTGCCTAGAACATTGAGTAGACTAATGGGACGGTAACTGGTGGGATCAGACTTGAGTTTGCTTGGTTTCGGAATGCCGATAACGGTGGCCTCTTTCCATGCCTGAGGAAAAATGTTGTTGCTTAGAGCGCCATTGAAGATGGCGGTCATTAGCATTATGAGATGGGCGGGGAGGAGTTTGAACACCTTATTGGTGATACCGTCAGAGCCGGGGGCTTTCCGGGGTTTGAGCCTCTTGATAATATCGTGCACTTCGTCGGGAGTGACAGGAGGCAGAGGATAATCAGGGTCTTCAACGGGTGGGAGAGAGGCTCTACGTTCGACTTCGGCGTCGACCTCAGAAAGGTGAGCTTCGTCTACTGGTTGAGAGCTGGGGGTGCATTGAGACTCTAGGCTGTCGGCTAGACATTCAGCCTTTTCATCGTTGTCGAAGGCGACGCTACTGTCGGAACGAATGAGGCATGGAGGCCTCGTTAGAAGAACGGAGCTTCCTCTGGAGTTCCCAGAAGGCTAGGTGGGTGGGCTCGAGTTCGCTAAGTGTCTTGTCCCAGCGGCTGGAGCGCAGCTCCTCGATGCGTTTCTTTACAGCACGCTGTAAAGAGCGCATGTGAGCCTTGTTCGCATCGCAGGGGAAGGCACTGTACGCACGGACGGCCGCGTTCTTCTCGGTCAACAGATCACGCATATCGTCAGGCAGTTTCCAGCGATGATCGCTCATCGCCGGAACCTCCCTTGAACAATCGTTGAAGACGGATTGTACATGATTTGTGAACGAGTCGATCGCGCCCGTCGTGTCTGCGACTGTCACCAAGTGGTCGGGGATAGCGTCCAAGTGAGGCGACGTGGTGGATTGTAGGCTTTCGCTTACTTTCCTCCAGTCGGTAATAATTTGGGTCGGAGGGGGCTTGCTAGGGTCAGAGGGAGGGGTGCTGTTGGTGGTGGCACTGGGTTTCGTCGTATCGATTTTCAGTGTCACCATCAGCAATGGTCATATACCTCCACGTGTGCCTGGCAACTATTCGTCCTTTCGGATACGTCCGTGGGGAAGGGTAGAAGCTGGGCTGGTGCACCCTGGGCACTGGCAATAATGTCCTTCTGATGGGGGGCATTGTTGCCAGTGGCGAAATATGACCAAGGGGGAGCGTTTTTTTTTTTTTTTTTCTTTTTTTTTTTTTCTTTTTTTTTTTCTGCGTGTCTCCCCAATGCCAACAACGGGGTGACACGTAGAAAAATGGTTTTTGCGAAGTCTTTTTGGGCTTTGCGGGTTTGCCTTTTTTCTTTTACTATGCCCTGAATGCCATAGTGGGGGAAAAAAAAAATGGTATGTGTAGTCTTATTGGGCATACAAATAGGTTGTAAGAAAAAAAAAAGATGAGGTAAGGCAAGGAGGAATAGGGACCTCACCCTTTAAAGGAAAACTATGGAAAAAGACTTTTGCGAAAAACGTCCCCAGGTGGGTCCCGACTGCTCAGCGGTCGGGGAATCCCACCCCGCTTCAGCGCGGGCTGCCCTCCGTACTCTGGGGTGGGCAACAACCGTCTTTCGTCTGTTACTTCGGACAACAACGACAACCACACCGGCCGATAACCGGACAACGATACAATCACAACCACATGATAACCATGGACCCTCCGGCTCCAAGCCGATAGAGGAGACGGTGGCGCAGAGCGCACCAGAGGAAAGGCTGCCAATAGTGCTCATGACCTCTATCCAACCCTCCGTTTCCCGGAGGCGTGACGGTCACAAAAGGCAACGTGATGCAGCATCGAATGGGGAGCTGTTACCGCCTTCGAAAGTACCCTTGAAGGCTACGACTGCTCGAGGAGGAGGTGCCCTGCGTGATAGGAAAGGTCGGTTTATCCGACCTAGTACGCCGCATGGCTCCAGTGCACCATGCACCGAAGACAGTGAGTCGGACAGTCAGAGCGTGCCGCTGACGTGCCAAACGTGCACCGAAGCGAGTGAAGAGGAAGGAATGGATGTGCAAGTCAGCACCCAGAGCAGTCCTTCCTCTGCAATTGGAGAGAGCTCTGCTGGCTCAGCGGAGGCTCTGGAGAAATCGAAAACAAGGAAGGGATGTAGTGTATGTGGATATCAATGTGTCGCGCTGCAAACCGATAACAGTATTATGACGTTGTCTCGGGCGCATACGTCGCTCGGTTATAAATACCGGTGCGATAGGTGGGGCGGTCAGTCTCGCTCGACGCTCGCCGCGCACGGACGTGTCGCCGCTTCGCTCCACGCTCTGCCGCTACGCTCTCACCTGCTCTCGCTGCGCCCGCCGCAACGATTCCTGTAGTCAGCCGACTGCAACCAACTGTTCAAAAGTTGCCTATTTCAAGGCGACGGCTGAAATTCATATTCCTTTAAACAGAGTCAGTCGTGTAGCTTCACTAGGCCCCTTCAGGGCAAAACCACAGTTTCGTGGTACTCGGTGGATACCTTACGGTGCCAACGAAGCCGAGTGGGTGTTGCCCCAATCACACCCGCCAAACCCCTTCAGGGCGAGGCAGTCAATTGGAGTCGGGAGCTAGTGTTTCGGCCTTGGGGGGTCTCCTAGTCGAACCTAGTCTCTGGTTTCCTTTCACAGCCACACACCTAGTGTCGGTTGGGCGTGTCTACACCCTTCGCACTAGACTGGCTAGGGCCCCGTTCGCACAATAAGACTGGCAACGGGTTTACAAGCTTAGGACTCACCAATAGGTACTCACCTCCCTGTCTACACCCGACAGGAAGGACTACACATCCCCGGGCCACTCCACCCGGGGAGTTAGAGTTAGGTGTTAGGTTTAATTTAGGCTTCCCTGAGAGTTAAATCTCCCAAAATTCCCTCCCCAACTTAACTTTCCCCACGACCATGTCGGACGCTAAAATATTAGCGTACGTCAAGGCCTGCTTATGGCCAAGCGCCAAGTTCCATACCGATCTAGAGATATGGCTAGAGAACTCGTCCGCGTCTCGTAAAGCAGCCGAAGCTAGCGTCGCTGACTTCAGTGACTTATTTGATAGCCCCTTTTCCCCCGATAACGCCAACGAAGGCACACCTGTGGCGGCATCCTCTATGCCACCGCAAATCCCGTCCCTATTGTCAATTAAGACAATAAGCCCGTACGCGGAAACACCTATTGTTTCCGAACCCATTGTTTCCAAGCCCATTGTTCCCGCGACCATTGTTCCCACGCAGCTGCGCTCTGCGTCGCTATGTTTCTCAGAAACAATGGATACCTCTGTCCCTGCCTCTGAGCCATCTCACTCCGACTCTGAGGAAGCCCACTCTGCCTCCGCGTCCTCGGACGACGACTACCAAGTTGTCGGTCCGGGAGGCAAGAGAAAGAAGGGTAAGAGTCCCTCTCAGGCCACCAAGGCCAAGAAAGCCGTAGCCGCGCCCACCCCCTCCTCCATCCCCTCGGTTTCGGCCCCCTCCGTCTCAGCTACCTCTCGTCCAGAGGGCAGCCGTCCCGCTAGTCCCATGTCCACTGCTGCCCCCAATCCTTCGGTTTCAAAAAAGAAACTACCCGCCCCGCCTCCCTTGTTCATCCAGGACAAGGCGAAGTGGACCGACGTGTCCAAATTGTGTAATGATCGTAAGATCAAATACACAAACGCGCGCTCGACCCAACAGGGTATCAAAGTCCAAGTTCCCACGGTGAACGACCACAGGGAACTTACCTCCTTGTTAAAAGTGAGGAACATTTCGTTCCACCGACCTTCAGTCGCAAAATGTCCGCAAAAACCTAGGTGTGATTCTGGACCACCATCTTACTTTCGGAGAGCACATAAAGACGGTGCGTTCGCGCGCCGCTTTCGCTCTCGGTAGGCTCTACTTCATGTCAACATGAAGTAGAGCCTAACGCTAGCGCGAAAGCGGCGCAATTTGCTGCGTGCATTCAAATGCACGCAGCAAATTGTCACTCAAGTGCAAATTGCGCATTTACACGGCGTGCATTCACCTGTGCTGTATTCGCACATGCGAAACCATACCGTGTCCATAGGATGCAGACCCTCCAAAACCGTTTCTTGCGAAGAATCACAGGAGCCCCTTTTTACCTTCGCAACGAGAACCTCCATCTCGATCTAAAAATACCTACCATCCAGCAGTTAATGAAACGCTCCGCCAAGCGCTTCTTCGACACTGCTGAGAAGCACTCTAACCCGTTAATCGTATCGGCCGCCCGGTACACTCCCTCCCGTATTAGTAAGACTCGACGACCGAGACATACTCTGACCGACCCTGACGATGCTATTACTCTCCTCCAGGAGAGCAATAAAGCCACCAGTACAGTTAAGAAACACAGACACAGACCGCCGTCATTCCGTCCTCGCCGCCGAGGCCCGCCGCGACGACCCCGTACGTCCCCTCCCCTACCCTTGCTCGTGCCAGCCCGTGCCGCTGAGCCTGTAGTTTTAAATTCGTCCCTAAATAATGGAAATCCGATCCAGCCTGTCCCTTTGCTGTCCTCTTCCAGCGACGCCCTAAGCCGAGGCTCGAACCCCACAGGGGGTGCCCTTAGCGTGTAGTCGCTTAGTTTGTAAGATATTTTGCCCTGGCTGGAGGCCCTAAAAATAATAATTTTTAAGGCACCACAGGAAAGTCCGGTTAAGCAGCCGACAACCTCCTAGGTTGACCTGCGAAATGCCAATCCGTTACATACATTACATACTGGGGCGGTCAGTCGTTGTCGGACTGCCGGCCTGGGCGGTGGTGCGTTGGCGAGCCAACTAGTGTGTTAGTGAGTGTGCATATTATACAATTATGATCTTTTTAGTAGGCGTTTGCTAGTTACTTCTCGTAAAAATATTTGAATTGTCATAGCCAGTCTACCGACCACTGTCTCATTGTACACACGATGGGAACACCCAAATATTACGAAATATTTTATTCCGAATTTCGATATTCCGATTTTCAAAAGTCCGAATTTCATAATACCTAAAAATTATAATCTCTATTATTTAAAATCACGAAAGTTATTTTACCGAATGTCGTAAATCCGATTTGTTTGTTTTCCGATTTTCATATGTTCGAAGAATCAAATGCGATGAGTTCTCGGTCCGAAAAACGAAATTCCGAATTTCAATATTTCGAATAAACTGTTAAAATTAGGATTCTGATTCAATTCAGCTACGCATATATATTCAAAATGGTGTCCCCTTGTTTCGCAGACAGAAATTTCATAGAATTTCGTTTCCCAGAAAATGTTTCATATAATATTTGGTTCTTGTATTTTTATTTCTACTATTATTGTTTCAAAGACTATTTTACTTGAATGAAACATATTTCACAGAAACACAATTCAAAGAATTTTTAATCAAATTTTTTTGTTTAACTAACTTATCAAACAGTAGAATTACTTTTTAACAAATATTGTTTATTCGGTGTATTTTTCTATGGAATTTATTTCAACAAAAATATATAGGTATAAAAAGAAAGACAATAACAAAAATAATCTTATAAAGTCAATATGTTGTGCTACAAAAGTTAATGACAGAAACGAATTGCTGTGAAACCGACTCCACGTAGTCTTGGCTGCCCTACCCCTAGAGTGTAATTTAAATTCGCGTAGGCGCGGAGGGGCGAGGCGGCCAGCGAGCTGAGGAGCAGGTGGTTTTAACGCCCGCCGCCGCGGCTGAGGCTGGCCGGCGAAGCCGGCCAGTAAGCCGAAGCTGCGGTGGTGAGCGTGAATACCATCTGCGACGATAAGCTCGCGTGGTACCGCCGGAGCCCCGCAACGCCGTAGCCGTGACAGAAACCATGCCTGATGCATGTTGCATGTTCGCTTGCATGCTCGCTTGCATGATGCATGCTTGCTTGCACGCTGCATGCTTGCTGGCCTGCTGCATGCTTGCTTGCATGCTGCATGCTTGCTTGCACGATAAACGATTGCACGATAACGATACGGAACGAACGATAATCGGAATTTTAATAATCGGAATTCGTATTTTTGATGTTCGGAATTTTCATTATGTCGGACTTTTTGTTATTCGATCTTTTGAAACTCGGTATTTTGAGAATAGTAATTATAAACGTTCGGAATTTTGAAATTTTAGTATTATAAAAATAGGATGAATGATAAATCGGAGTTGCCATATTAGAAATTTTGAACTATTCGGAATTATGAAAATCGGTATTTTGAAATTCGTATTTCTGACTTTCGGAGTAAAGTTTCGTCGAGTCGAGGAGCGTGAGCCATTCTTTGTTTGCTTTATTGATTAGTTATTGTTTAGTTTGTGTTAATATTTTTTTTGCCGAACGAATCGTTACATAAAAGTCGTTTAAAAGATTTATTAACTAAAAGAGCGTCCGCTAAAGGGCAGATAACAAAATTTAAGAATTATTTAAATAGCACTAGTAGTGCAACGGAGTTAAATAACATACAATTAACCGAGTTAAGTTTGAAACTTGCAAAGTTCGAAGCATTGTCAGTAAGAGTTGATGACCTGTAAAATGAGATTGAGGTTTTAAACCCAGGTAACTTATCAGCCGAAATTGACGAACGTGACAATATTGAGCGTGACATTATTGTCAATATAACCACTGCAAAAACTTTATTAGACACATTTTCGAAAAGAGAATGTGAACACAGGCGTGCTTCAGTTCATGATAGTTCTTGTTGTTCGGATCCTCAAGCGACAGGTTTAAAGCTTCCTCAAATCCAAATAACTAAATTTGATGGCGCTTATTTTCGGTGGTTGGAATTCCGGGACACGTTTGAGAGTTTGTTACACAACAATGAACGTATAACACCAATCCACAAGTTTCATTACCTTATGTCTTATCTAGAATGCGATGCTGCGAGAATTATTTCAAATCTTGAGGTTTCTTCCGCAAATTACTCTGACGCATGGAACTTGCTTTGTAGTCGTTATAACAACAAACGAGTTTTAATTAATTACCATTTAAATTCACTGTTTAACGTAAAGCAGATTTCACGTGAATCAGAGAGGTCATTAAGATTCTTGGTAGACCATGTCACCAAAAACTTGCGTGCTCTGGCCAGCCTGGGACAGCCCACGGACAAATGGGACGTTCTCATAATTTTTATATTATCTGCCAAGTTAGATGGCAATACTTTAACTAAGTGGGAGGAATGCAGAAATAATTTTGATGGTGATACGCCAACATTAGAGCAGTTCTATAAATTCATGATAGACCGTGCAGATGTGCTGGAGGCATTAAACCGTAATAATAATAAAAATGACAGCAATCTGCCCAAAAGTCAAGTAGCTACTTCACGTAATAGTTCTGCAACAAATAATCATAAACTAAGTTCAAATAACAATACAAAATCGTTTGCTGCGTCTAACTCAGTTAACAAATCTAACAATTCTAATGTTTTTTTATGCGTTATTTGTAATGAAAATCATAGGATTTTTGGTTGTCCCTCTTTCAAAGCAAAGGGGATAGAGGATAGGTTAAAGGATGTTAATAAATACAAGCTGTGTGTCAACTGCCTTAGGCAGGGACACCACATAGGTTCATGTCGCATGGGACCGTGCCGTGAGTGTAATAAGGGCACCACACGTTGTTGCATGACCCTGCTGCATTATCGAATAGCAATAATCTGGTAATGGTAGAGGAGCCGTGTGATAGTAGTTGCGAAACCATTGCTAGTTTTTCGAAACGAAATTCTTGTCAAATTCTTTTGTCAACGGCTATAATAGAAGTCTTGAATCCATTGACCCTACAAAAGGCGAAGGTTCGAGCGCTGCTAGACTGCGGTAGCCAGTCTTTTTTTATTTCAAAAGCATTACAGGATAGTATTTCATTAAAAACATTCCCAATTGACTCGCTAAAGGTCATAGGAATTGGTAATACAGTTTCATCTCATATTGCCGAAAGTTGCAATATTACAATTAGCTCGCTTAATAATAGTACAGTGCAAATTTCTCATGTCTTGTTTTAAAAGAATTAACCGGTTTAATCCAAAATACCCGGTTAATATTAATACATTAAATTTACCTAAAGACATAGTGTTAGCTGATCCTACATTTAATCAGCCAGCACCCGTAGACGTCTTAACAAGCGCTGATTTATTTTGGGACATATTGGGAAACGAGAAATTTTCCCTTGGCCCACAAAATACAACACCCCCTCCCTGGAACACAATTTTAAGGCTCGGGCCGGAGTGTGCTTGTACGCCCGGGACGACATCTGTTTTCGCCGCCTCCGTAACCTTGAAGACCGAACGTTTTCTGTACTTTGGGTTCTGGTGGATACTGGTATGGAGAAAATTCTCTATGCCTGTGTCTACCGTTCGCACAGCGGAGACCAGGAGACGACCAGACTCACAGATTATCTCAGTGAGGCGGCCGATGCGGCTCAGCAAAAGTACCCTACTGCCCAATTAGTGTTATTGGGGGATTTCAATGCCCACCACAAGGAGTGGTTGTTCCCAAACCGGGACACTGACCATGCTGGGAGAGAGATGCGAAAGCTTGCCTTAGCGTTAAATCTCACCCAACTGGTCCAAGGGGCTACTAGGGTTCCTGATGTTGAGACGCACACAGCCTATTGCTTGGACCTTCTGCTCACTACTGATCCAGACCTCTACTCTGTGTCGGTTTCTTCACCTCTGGGTAGCTCCGACCACTGTCTGGTGAAATCTGTATCCGTCTACTCTCCGTCCATTCCTAGCCCAAGTGGCTACCGGCGGATGTGGCGGTACAAGTCAGCATACTGGGATGAGATGCGCTGTTTTTTCGCGTCTTACCCTTGGCAGCCTGTCTGTTTTTCGTCTGGTAACCCCTCTACCTGCGCGGATGCCGTGATGGAAGTGTTGCATCAAGGTATGGAGTTTTTTATACCTTATTCCGACGTATCTCTGTCTGGCAAAGCTTGCCCATGGTTTAGTTCCCAATGCAGACGCGCAGAAGCATGAGGCCTACCTAGCCTGGGTTGATGCTCGTCACCGTAAAGCAAGAGACTTACGCCAGAAGAAGACAGCCTTTAATAGAGCTGCCAAGTCTTGCAAGAAGGTTTTATAGAAGGGTCGACATGACCACATTAGTCGAATAGGAAACAAACTGGCCTCGTACCCTGCGGGTTGCAAAGCGTTTTGGTCCCTAGCTAAATCGGTCGAGTCAAACTTCTGTCGCCCCTCACTACCTCCATTGCTGAAGCCTGATGGTACAGGCTCAGCGGCGCGGGCTGGCACGAGCAAGGGTCGGGGAGGGGATCCAATGAAGTCGGAACACTCGCTTTTATAAGCGCCGACAAACAAGTATGATTCATGTTTCCATAAACGATGACAAGCAAATGTGATTCATACTTATTTGCTATCCAAAGTTTAAACACACTTTATTCTATTTAAAATGATGTTATTTACTATACTTCTACTGCATTTAATCAGAAATTAATTATTACTTTATAATATTACAACACGAATTACGTTGTTATGTATTAATTAAATCGGTATAAATCTAACACACGCAACAGTAAATACTTACAAGAAATAAATTATCAACATCCCAAAACTTCTAGAAGTATTGCTAAATAAACTGATAACATTTTCTAAATTTTTATAATAGTATTAGTAAGTTGTTGAGCCTATTATAAAATTAGTCGAATTTATTATTATAAATTGCTGGTAAATAAGTCGTAATGTTTACGGAAATTTAAATTGGAGTCAATAGTGACTTAGATATTTTAAGTGTCAGCGTTAGCTAAAGTGGTGCAGGAGCGTGCAGTGTCAGCGTACTTACGTGCTACAATTACTTATTCGTGAACTTATTTCTAATGTTAGTAAAACATTTTGATAATCAGAAAGTGGAGAATTAGTAACCAATGTTTTGGATGGATTTTTTGATTTTACAATGATATATTGTATATGCATGAACCGTTTTGATGTGTGGGGTGATACTGAGATGGTAAAACTTATTTTGTTTTTAAAGGATGGCGCCCTTAGGCGCTTTCATAGTCTATTGAGTTAATGTAGTTAAGCTCTGCATATTTGCGCGCCGAGCAACTTTCATCACCAGTTGGATGGTCACATTTCCTCTTAAAGCGTTTGCACGTCGCACATTGAGCGGGAGAAGATTTGCTGCTGCATTCCTTGAAGGAGTGTTCGGTCTCACCACAGTGATTGCAAGTAGGACTCGTTTCCCGGCAAAACTTGGCAAATTAAATAACTAATAAAATAAATTACATAATTATGAATAAATTAAATAGCATTTGAATAAACTAAATTACATTTGAGCAAATTAAATTACATTTGATGAAATTAAACTACATTTGAATAAATTAAATTGCATTTTAATAAATTAAATTAAATTTGAATAAATTAAATTAGAATAGATTCAATTTTTATGTAAGATTTGGTAAAATTTTACTATTATTAGACTAGAGAAACCCATTAAATGGCAAGAGCGAAAGACTGAAGAGTTAAAGAGGTCTATGTCCGCTTCGTGCTCATTGTATGCAGCATACATTCTCGAAAGTGGACAGTATTGCTTCAAGTTGGTGTGGCATCTAGGCATACAGAAAAGTCTTAAATTAGAGCTTCTTGGAAGATTACGTGGCACATGGAATAAGACCCCACTGAGCAAATCACTGAGCAGTTCAGAGAGCCTGTTACTAACTTTTTAAGGAAAACCAAATCCAGCATTTTCCTGCGCTTCTCCAGAGACACCATCCCAAAATGTTTCAATCGCTTTTGGTACGAGTTGAGCTTTTTCCCCATATTATTAGTAAAGGTAAGATGCCATAAGAACCGTTTTTGCAACCGTCCAATGCGCTTGATGTGGACCTTATACTCAGGTGACCAGACCACACTGCAATACTCGAGATGGCTTCTGACTAACGAGTTGTACATTACCTTTTTAATGGTGGGTTTTTTGAATTGTTTACACTCTCTCATGACAAAGCCAAGCATCTTTGATGATTTTAATATAGTTTTATCAATATGTTCGACAAAGCTTAGTTTTTTATCAAACTGAACACCTAGGTCCCGTATATTTTCGACTTCCACTAGCCGTTCGCCATTCAGTTTATAAACCGACTGCGTGACTTTTTTTTTTGTGAATTTTATATGACGGCATTTTTCTACATTCAACGACATTTTGTTATGCTCGCACCACTCAGTCAGCCGGTCTAAGTCGCTTTGGAATAGCACCGAATCTGCAGGAGTTCTTATTGACTTTATGGCTTTGAGGTCATCAGCAAATAAGAACATATTCGAGTTCAAGAAGCATTTGTAAATATCATTTATAAAATGGATTAATAAATGCGGACCTAGATGAGATTCCTGAGGGAAACCCGACGTTGCAATGTACGAATCAGAAGAGCAGCCATTTACCACAACCTTGAGCACACGACCCGACAAATAAGATTGGAACCAACTTAAGAGAGGGTCCGAAATGCCATACATTTTGAGCTTTCTGACGAGTATGGCATGGTTTACTGTGTCGAAAAACCAAATTGGTTGCTGTCGATTTCCCCTTCATAAATCCGTATTGGCTGTCTATTATAAGCTGTGATAAATGTCTAGCTAACACAGGGCATATGAGAGGTGTCCCCTTGTATCGCAGACAGAAATTTCATAGAATTTCGTTTCCCAGAAAATGTTTCACATTATATTTGGTTCTCGTATTTTTATTTCGACTATTATTGTTTCAAAGACTATTTACTTAAATGAAAAATATTTCACAGAAACACAATTCAATTAATTTTTAATCACATTTTTTTGTTAAACAAACTTATCAAACAGTAGAATTATTTTTTAACGAACATTGTTTGTTGTATTTTTCCATGGAATTTATTTCAACGAAAATGTATAGATTTAGGGAACTGCTTTTTATGATAAGGCAATGCCTATAAAAGGCGATGCGCGCCCAAGCATCGGTCACCCCGACCCTTGCTCGTGCCAGCCCGCGCCGCTGAGCCTGTAGTTTTAAATTCGTCCCTAAATAATGGAAATCCGATCCAGCCTGTCCCTTTGCTGTCCTCTCCCAGCGACGCCCTAAGCCGAGGCTCGTACCCCACAGGGGGTGCCCTTAGCGTGTAGTCGCTTAGTTTGTAAGCTTTTTGCCCTGGCTGGAGGCCCTAAAAATAATAATTTTTAAGGCACCACAGGAAAGTCCGGTTAAGCAGCCGACAACCTCCTAGGTTGACCTGCGAGATGCCAATCCGGAAAAAAAAAAAAGAAAAAAAAAAAAAAAAGCACCGGTCATTTGCTCTTTGGAATTCGTACGGAACGGTAGTTGTCGACGCGATTTGTGAGTGGTTACATTTATAACTTTAGTCGGTACATACCTTGTAAAACTCTGTAAGTACATAAGGTCTTACTTGTATTAGTGATTGGTGTTTTATTTTGGTGTTAAGATTATGTAAAACTTTAATTTAACGAGGTTTTAGTTCGTATTTTTGGTTTTGTTATTAAATGATTCATAACGTTTAAAATAATTGTTTTTTTTTTTTTTAATGTTTTCTGCTTCTGAATCCTAAATTCAGAGGTGGGATTACTTTTATAAAACACGCCCACGGTTTTATTTTCTTAGTACCTACCCTCTTGATTTGCAGAAAAAAATAAAACACCAATAAACCGTAAATTTTATTTTCTCTGATTGTTATTTGTGTGTGAATATGGCTGATAGACAGCATAACTCTCGCAACAAGTCGCGTCGACATGATAGGGACCGTAGTTATCGGGATAGATCTCGTTCTCGGGACAGAACTCGCTCTAGGAGTCGAACCTATTCTCCGTACGGACCCCGATCACGAAGTAGGTCACGTTCGCGGTCAAACTATTATCCTCGTGATCGAAACGGGGCCATGCAGCAAACATTGCAATCAATTTTGTCTCGTTTAAATACACTAGAAACGGAACATTCTCCCTTACGTAACGCGACTAATAACCAGCTAGTTCAAAACAATGCGACCGTAAGATCACACACGCCCCCGCTAAGCAAGTCACAGAATGATCAGGCCCTTCAGGCTGCAGCGCCGTTATCTGAAACACCGCTACCTAGTTCTATCACCACATTAAATATACCCGCGTCTGAGATTACAGCGCCTGAGGGATCGAGTGCTAATGTAAACGGTCACGATAGACAGGTAGTATCGGAATCGGCACGGATATTAGCCGAAGCAATTAGATCCGTTAACTCAGACAAAACGCAAAAGTATTTCGTATCTAACTTTGACCCGACTATTCATGATATAGACGTGTGGTGCGAGGAAGTTGAACGGGCTAAGTCTTCTAATAACTGGGGCGATTCAGAGTGTCTTTCACGTGTATCAATATGTCTCAAAGGCGACGCGCGTTCTTGGCTAACCGACCGAACATGGAGCAATTTCGTTACGGAATTCAAACCGGTCGTGTCCACGAAAGCTCGATTACGCGAATATCCTATATGATGCAATGCAGGTAACCTCTGATAAATACAACACGTTCGCCGAATATGCAAGGAGGACATTATTGCGTCTTAAAATAGTTAAGGGACTAAGCAACGAGCTGAGAACCCTTATAGTTATTCGCGGCATTACGGATCCTCAAGTTAGGGCTGCGGCCGCCAACGCTAACTTACAAATTTATGATTTGGTTTCATTTTTATCTATTTATGTGAAACCTACCCGCACTAACCTCGAAAATCGAAATTCTACTTCTAAACCGACGCCTTCTAATCGTTCGTCGAATCTCAGATGTTTTATTTACCAAAAACATGGACATAAATCTCACTATTGCCCGAAAAAGCCAAAAACCGATCAAACTTCTAACGTTAATCTAACTACTAACGATGCAAATAGATTAGTCTGTAATTTTTGTAAAAAACCGGGACATAGTGAAGATGTATGTTTTGCCAAGGAAAGGTCAGGTTCTCGTAATAAGTAATACATTAATTTATGTAGCACACACGTGGCGTGTTCCCCGCAAAATAATGACCTTAATACTGCAATTATACAGGGCATCCCTGTGGATGTTTTAATTGACAGTGGCGCCTTAAACATCTCATTGGTTTCTTCTGAAGCATTGAAACATTTTACATGCGAACGGAAGCCCAAGCAATGTATTTTGAAGGGAATTAGCGACGCTGCCATTCACTTCGATTCTTTTGTAACTTTAACGATTAAGTTCGATGATATTTACATTGAGGTCGATTTTATAGTGGTACCAGGGTCTTGTATGACTACACCTGTTATCATAGGAACTGATATCCTAAACCGGGATGGTATCACATACGTGCGGACTAAAGATAGACAGTACCTCACTCGAGCCGTAGGGAAGGAGGTCCATGCGGTATCCGTTGATGAGATCTCACAGATTAATACACCCCTTCAGGGTGCCGAACTTGAACGTCTAACGACATTAATAAAACAGCTCTCAAGGCTACTGAAAAGAAGAAGGACCTGCTCCCACGCGTTGCTAGGTGGTGGATCTACTTACAAGATTTTAACTTCACTATTGATTATAGAAAAGGCACCATGATGGCACATGCAGACTACCTAAGTCGAAACCCAGTCACTGTTAAAGTACATCAGATATCTAGGCCACGCAACTGGGCACAAATTGCTCAGTCAGCAGACGATGAAACCCTAGGTATTTTACAGAAATTACAGGACGGAGAATTAGATTCTCAGCGATACGTCCGTCGGAATGAGCTTCTTTATTATCGGTATACACCAGCGGGTGAGGAAGCTAGATTACTTTGCTTTATCCCTAAGGGACACCGGTTAAGTTTATTGAGAATCTTTCACGACGAACACGAACATATTTGTGCAGAGAAAACCATAGACTTAATCCTTAAATATTTTTGGTTCCCTGGACTTCGCCAATTTGTAGCAAAGTACATAAAACACTGCCTTGTATGTGTATCCAATAAACGTGTACCTAGAGCCCCTCATCAACTAATTACATCTTGGGAAAAACCCAGTCTCCCTTTTCAAACGTTACATATAGATGCACTTGGTCCTCTACCCGAATCTAACGGGTTCAAATTTGTGTTGTTAATAGTAGACGCGTTTACAAAGTTCTGTTTGCTATATCCGATTCGTAAGCAGGATGTTAGTGAGCTTAAACGTACTTTTACCAATGCAATTTCACTATTTGGCGTTCCTAAGCTTTTAGTAGCTGACCGCGGACGAATGTTCGAATCCTCGGAATTTTCTACTCTTTTAACTGAGTTCGGTTGTGAAATCCATTTTATAACACCCGAAATGCACAATGCTAACGGACAATTAGAAAGATACGTCAGAACCGTTCTGAACATGATTCGTATTGAAACTAATCATAAACAGGCGAAATGGTCAGCAAAACTATGGAGACTTCAACTCACCCTTAATATTACCAAGCAAAAGACAACAAGTCTCACCATTGAAGCTCCTAGTGGGTACTGACGCCACGACACCTATTGTTCGAACACTAATTCGTGACGTCGCCATCGAGATGTCCGAAAACCGTGAAGGCTGGCGAGAGTTGTGCAGAACCAGGGCTCATCAACTGTTGACACAAAATCAAGCCAAACAAGATTCTTGTGTCAACCAGCAGCGACGAACACCACGGGCATATAACATTAACGATCTGGTTTTTGTAATTAAATATTCCCAGTCTACAGGAAAACTAGACCCTGGCATGCGCGGACCGTATCGGGTGATTAAAGTGTTACCCAGTGGTCGCTACCAGTTGAAACTCATCAGTGGTTCATATGGTAAAACCACACAAGCAGCTGCTGAGTACATGGTACCCTGGAACGGAGAGTGGTGTCCAGAATCATGTGCAGCCTTTTTCGAGGGTGAGTATTGAATTGGTTTTATGCGGAGAATTGACGGGTTGCTTTGTCATAAACTTTTTACCTGCACATTGCTTTCTTTTCTTTATTATTTCTTTACATAAAACTGCTATAAAGATTTAAAACAAATTAACTCTCGTAAGCATAACTCTTGTATAAATAAATAAGTTTTGGCGGATCAACTCGCTGGTCGATCAATGCATTCAACTAAATGAAGAACTTATGTGTTGGACGTGCGATTCAGAGATGCCTCCGTCCACACTAAGTAGGTATATGAACCTGTTATGTGTATGACAAATATGTGATTATTTTGTGGTGTTGTATACTGGACGTGCGATTCAGAGATGCCTCCGTCCATACTTGGTATATGACCCTAGTTATGTGTTTAACACATATGTTATTATTCGTGATGTAGTCCGGACCGGACGTGCGATTCAGAGATGCCTCCGTCCAAATAGACATACCTATAGTGAGAGGTATTGTTCTATGAACTAACTGAAGTGTTGACGTGCGATTCAGAGATGCCTCCGTCAACCTCAGGCAGAGGGGACGCCTTCTGTCTGATTTGTTCACAGGTACAGCTTCGGATCGATGGAAGCCTGGTTGTGAAGACTGGAACATTATCATGAGAGCTCTCACGAATCTTTATGTTATGTGTTATGTGAAATTCTAAGATGTGTGCATATTTCAGATGACGAAGTATGTGACCCCAACACAGGGTCATCATCAAGATCCCTTCAACCCGGTACTAAGATGGCTGAGCTGACTGGCGACTCTTCAGCTGCCGAGTTCGCTCCAGTACCAGCCGAGGACCATGAAGATTGCGACGTGGACGACGCTTCGTCAGGATAGGCCGACTTAGGGAACTGCTTTTTATGATAAGGCAATGCCTATAAAAGGCGATGCGCGCCCAAGCATCGGTCAGGATTTGCCCGTGGCTTATCCTGTTATTTCTGACCTCGTTTCGTCAGAAATAACAACCGTTCGGACCGTTAAGTTTGGTCTCTTCTGTGTTCGTGCTGGTGCAACAAGTGGGCACTGGTGCGAGCACAGAGGGCGCCACCGCCGCGCTGCCCGGTGTTAGTGTCACCGAAGCGGTCGCGGAGGCCACGCCCACACGATGTCAAAGCCTGGCGCCCGTGGCTCTCTTGGCGACGCCGGCTCCCAGGAGCTCCATCCAGTGTTGGACCGGGCTACGTCGCTGCCGAACATCGGCCGCACGTCATCCGGTGCGCCACCGGCCGGAGCTCCACCATCAGCAAGACCGACAGTTGCCGGCACACCGACGTCATCGGCGACTGCGCGCGTTTCGCCGACGCCGTCGACGAGCCGACACCCGGCAGTGTCTATCCGCCCCTCGGCGTTTCGCCCCGTGCCTATACAGGCCCCGGGGCCTGTCGCGCCTACAAATCGCGCTGCCGCGCCCGCCGCGCGAGTCGCTGCGCCTACCGTGCGCTCCGCTGCGCAGGCGACGCGCGCCCCCGCGCGCACTTTGGCGACCCCCGCGCGCCCCACCGCGCGCCACGCCGCTCTGCCCGCGTGCCCACCCGCGCGGACTTCCGTGCGCCCCGCCGCGCAGCCAGCGCGCCCCGTAGCGCAACCTGCGCTCTATGCAGCTGCGTCCACGCACTCCGCTGCACCACCTGTGACGTCCACCGCGGACCGAGCCGCGTCACGCGCACTTACGCAAACGAGTACAGCGGGCGTGCCGCAATCACCGCCCCCACCCAGAAATGCCGCCCAGGACTCTCCTGCGATGCTATCATGCTCATCGCGTGAGGCGTCTGACCTCTCGATGGCATCGGAGAGCTCAGGGACTGGTTACCGAGGCGTCTCAAGAGATACGCCCGCGCAAACCGGCCCTTCCGCTCCAAGTGATACCCCGGAACTCGAGTCTCAGCTCGACGCCATCGCCAGAGCCCAGCGCCGACCCAGAAGCCCGGACGACGAGGCCACTGAAGAGGCGAAGCGATATTGCATCGACCCCCCACTTCCACAGCGTGAACCTCGCGGTCGAGGCGGGACCGAATCGCCGTCCTTTGCTGAAGCGGTGCGCCGCTCGCCACAACCCAGTGGACCTGACTCCACTCCAGACCTGACATCCTCGGCTCAAGGCACAGACGCAGCCAACCAAAAGAAGCCGCGCTACCCCCCGCTAGTAGTAGAGAGGCTGCCAGACTGGGCGGCCCACTTTAGGGCTGTGAGTGCCAAACTGGGCCACCCACCAAATGCCCGCCCCTATCAGGGCGGTATTCGATTCTTGCCCGAGAGTGCGGAAGAGTACAGGGTCGTTCAGAGGTACTATCACGGACTTTTACGCCGGCCCAGTTAAAAATTTTTTCGTCTGAATCCTGCGGACGCGCCGAGCCACGCCCCCTTAAAAGTGTAAGCCTATTAGGAAAGCGATTACGCAATTAGTTGCAATCTGCACTGCGCAGTTTAGTGACGTGTTATGTGTACTGTTTTTGTTAATTTACGGACGAACTATTTGGCCTTGGCGCGCTTACCGGACTCTTTGAATATCGACCATTGCTTTGTTTACCTGACCCTTGATTGCCTAAACGTTGACCTGTGCGAGAATATTGGACTCCTGTGGAAAATTAACCTGCGCTGGGACATTTTTGTGCAAAATGTCTTCCAGAAATCTCATACAAGAGGAACGAAGTGGAATTATCATTTTACATGGACAAGGATATAATATCAGTCAAATCGCTGAGCGGCTGCATATGAGCGTAAGTAGTAAATTATTTTAATTATTGTTATGGTAAATTTTGCTGTATTAAAATACATTCATTTATAAACAAAACTGTAACGATACTAAATGGAAAGTTTGTCATGCAAATATTATCGCGTAAGTAATTGAATACTTTAGTTCTAGCCTGTTTTTCAACAGTAAAAGTATTTAATAAATATAATTTAACGAGAAACAAGCAGAAAAAATATTCAGAGTTTTAAAACTTGGTAAAGCAATGATCTATCTAATCTAAACTGATTATAAGGAGAAAAGAATTGTTTGTTTGTACTGGTCCGATTTCAAAAATTCTTACATCAATCGAAAGCTACATTATCCCTGAGTGACATAGGCCATATTGTATTATTAATAAATTAGAGATCCTTAAGAACATTTACGAAGTCTCGGGTATAGTGCTAGTAATTTATATGAGCGGGTTATGTATTACGTATTATGTATTACTTAGTTGTTATGCGCGGAGTCGACTACTTTCTCGCTCGCACACACACTATCTGTTTCAATTTCTATGTTGGTTTTAAATAAACAATGCTTGCCACCGCTATCATAAACATCAAATATTGTTTATAAAAATTGTTTCTTGTTTTGCTGGCACTTCATATGGCGTATTTGTGCAAATATTCGCCTTATTTGGATAATACAAAATCGACTTTATTTCGAAAACCATAGAGTAGGTAAATTTTGTATTGTTCACATAAGGCAAATATTTTTACAAATGCGCCATGTGAACTAAGTACCAGCATGTTATTAGGTTACAAGAAAGGGAGGTTTTTATTTGGTTGATTATATAACATATTCTTCAATTGTGTGTTTTACCTATTTACTATATCTAAATTCAATTCCGAATATTTCAAAATACCTATATTTATTAAAACTATACCTAAATGATACTAAATGCAAAGATTGTCATGCAAATCTAGTGTAGGTAAGCAATTGAATATTTTCTAGCCTGTTTTACAACAGTAAAAGTATTTGTTAAATAAAATTAAATTCAGAGTTTCAAAACTTAGTAAAGCAATTATTACTCCTTATATATGCGCGTGGTATGTAGGTATTACTGCTTAGTTGCGAAGCGCAAAATCGACTTAATTTCGAAAACAATAGGGTAAATTTTGTATTGTTCACATTAGGCAAATATTTTTACAAAGGCGCCATGTGAACTACGAGCATGATAATACGTTACAAGAAAGGGAGGTTTTTATTTAGTTGATTATATAACATATTCTTATATTGTGTGTTTTATCTATTTACTATATCCAAATCGTATTCCAAATATTTCCAAATAAATTAAATAAAACTGTAAACGATACTAAATGCAAAGTTTGTGATGCAAAGTTTGTGATGCAAATGTTATCTAGTGTAAACAATTGAATATTTTCTAGCCTGTTATTACTCATATGCGCGTGGTATGTAGGTATTACTGCTTAGTTGCGAATCGCGAACTTGAATACTTTCTCGCTCACACACGCACTATCTGTTTCCATTTCTATGTTGTGCTGGCACTTCACATGGCTATTTGTATTGCCTGCTTCTGCCAAATGTTTGCGTGTTTGTTATTTGGCTGCCATGTGTGGATGGTCATATTTGCCTGTATTTGTATATTTGCGTGTTCGTCATATATTTTGCCAAATACAGCAAACGCCCAATAGCAAACACAAATAGCCATGTGAAGTGCCACCATTAGTTTTAAAAAAACAATACCTACTTGCTACTGTGTAACTTTGTTTAAAGTATTTTATTAGTTGATTACCTATAGTGAGTATTTTTTTATGTAGCCATTACTTATGATATTATTTATTGCTTGTAGAGAAACACTGTCCGGCTGTGGATCAGACGCCATGAAGAAGAGGGTAATCTGGAGAACAGACCGCGGGCACCACGTCCATATATTATTAGTGATAACAACCTCCAACGAATGGTGGACACGTATGAACAAGAAGACGCGTTCACGCCGACGAGAATGTTCGCCGAGGAGTACGACGTGTCAGTGCGCACAGTTCGTCGTGCTTTACATAGAGCGGGAATCCACCACAGAAAGCCGGCAAAGAAAATCGTGCTCACTGAGCAACAAAAAGCGGCGAGAGTGAGATTCGCAAGAGATTATAGAGACATGAATTTCACAAGCGCTATCTTTGCCGATGAAAAATGTTTTAAGTCGAGCCAACATGGTCGTCGACACTTGTGGCGCGTAATGAATACTCGCTACGAACCCAGAAATGTTATTCCCAACAATGATTCTGGAAGAATATGCGCCAATATGTGGGGCTGGATGAGTGCTGATGGTCCCGGAGAGCTTGTCCATTTCCCAGGGCGAGCAAATAGCGCTACTTACCGGGAAGTATTAGAAACAGTAATGGTGCCTACTGTGCGTACAGTGTATCCGAGAGCAGAGCTGCCCGAGTTTATTTTTATCCAGGACAATTGTCCTATACATCAAGCACGCGTTGTGCAGACTTGGTTGAACCAACAACCAGAAATTAAAACTTTGCGCTGGCCATCCAGATCTCCTGACCTGAATCCCATCGAAAATTTGTGGGGTATAATGGTCCAGAGATGGGATCACCGACAAGAAAGAACGCAAGTGGAACTCCTTGCTCACTGTAACGATGTTTGGGAATCAATAAGGGGTTCCAACTTGTGTGAAATTTTAGTACGATCAATAAGATCAAGATGCGATGCGGTTATTGACGCAGGGGGCGCAATGACCAAATATTAGTTTGTATTTCCTTCTTGATATAAGAATAAGTAGTCTGTGATGATTTTGTAATAATTTTAGTTTTTAATATTTAATAAGCAATAGAAAAAAATATTATTTACCAAGTGTAAGTTTAAGTCAAGAGAAGTTTTTGATTATTGTGCCTTGTGTATTATAGCTTTACGAGTATTAATGTATACTTCTAGATAATTTTGATGTTTTTGCATTGTGCAAATGTTTAATTATACATGTAATTTGTGGCTGCAATAATCTGTGGATATTTTCAATTGTTTTAAAAATGTACTATTTTTTGTTTTGTTTCTTTGTTTTGTTGTTTGTTACGCGTGAACTAATTTATATTTTACATACGCATTGCCTGTTTAACCATGTATAGACAAAGAAAGCCTCTTTTAAATGATGCTACTTTTATAAATCTTAAAGTAAAAAACGGATAAAAAAGGATCTCATAGACCAAATATTAATTTGTTATTTTATTACTAGCTTTGTTTTCTGATTTACTAATATTAATCTAGTCATTCATTGGTTAAGTATAACTTGTATGTATATTTACCAACGGTAAACTTAATTCTAGAATAATGTTTGATTGTTTTTATTTTATAATTTTTTAATTACTTACAGATAATTTCGATTCTTTCGCATATTTGTTTATTGTCAGAGTTTTTATGCCATTTCCTATGTCTTGTATTTAAATTTGCCACTGACAGTAGATGGTAAACTATTGTTTATACATTTTGTTGCTAGTACTGGTCACAACGAAGGGAGGTTTTTTATTCGGTGGATTATATTTTATTATCTTGTGTAAGAAATAGTTTTCTGATTTACCTATTAATCTAGTCATTCATTACTCAGGTATACTTGTATGCATATTTACCAACGGTAAACTAAATTCCAGAATTTCTGATTGTTTTTATATTGTTTTTCTTTTTTATTTTTAAATACAGATGATTTTGATTCTTTTGCATTTTTGTTTATTGTCAGAGTTTTTATTTATTATGTCATTTCAAATGTTTGTATTTAAATCGAAAATTACGATCTTCTGTTGGTGGCTCAACAGTAAATCGTAATTATCAGAAGAATAACAGAAACTATTGTTTTTAAATACTGTTGCTAGTACTGGTCACAAGGAAGGGTTTTTTATTCGGTTGTTTTACCTTTTTGTTATATCCAAATCCTGTACCAAATATTTTAACATACATTAATCTATACTAATATTATAAAGCTGAAGAGTTTGTTTGTTTGTTTGGTTGAACGCGCTAATCTCAGGATATACTGATTCGAATTGAAAAAATCTTTTTGTGTTGGATAGTCCATTTATCGAGGAAGGCTATAGGCCCATGCGAAGCTGGGCCTATAGCCAGGGCATAGGTAGTTTATAAATAAAGCTGTATTAACGATGCAAAATGCATAATTTGTCATGCAAATAATATTTTGTGTAAGAAATTTTGTGAATACTTTCTAGCCTGTTTTACAACAGTAAAAGAATTTGATAAATCAAAGTAAACGAGAAACAAGCAGAAAATATATTCAGAGTTTTAACACTTAGTAAAGCAAGTAAAACTTACACGAGCGCGGTTTGTATTTTCTTTGTTATTATGCGCCAAGTCAACTACTTTCTCGCTCACACACACACTATCTGTTTCAATTTTTGTGTTGGTTTTAAAAAGACACCGCGATCATAAATATCAACTATTGTTATAAAAACTGTTGCTTGTTATGCTAGCACTTCACATGGCATATTTGTGCAAATATTCGCCTTATTTAGATAACACAAAATCTACTCAATTTCGATAACAATAGAGTAAATTTTGTATTGTTCACATAAGGCATATATTTTTACAAATGCGCCATGTGAACTACCAACATTATAATAGGTTACAAGAAAGGGAGATTTTTATTTGGTTGATTATATAACATATTCTTCGATTGTGTGTTCTACCTATTTACTATAATTATCCAAATCCTATTCCAAATATTTCAAAAAACATTCATTTATAAATAAAACTGTATTAACGTTACTAAATGTAAAGTTTGATATGCAAATAGGTATCTTGTGTAAGAAATTGAATACTTTGGTTCTAGCTTGTTTTATAACAGTAAAAATATTTAATAAATATAATTAAATGAGAAACAGGCAGAAAACATATTCAGAGCTTTAAAGCTAGGTAAAGCAATTATCTGATATATAATGATTTTACGGAGAAAAGATATGTTTGTTTGTAAGTTACGATTTACCTCAATAACTTACTAGTCCGATTTCAAAAATTATTTCACCAATCATAAGCTACATTATTCCTGAGTAACATAGGCTATATTGTATTATAATAAATTTGGGGTTTATATGAGCGGGTTATGTATTACGTATTATGTATTACTTAGTTGTTATGCGCGGAGTCGACTACTTTCTCGCTCGCACACACACTATCTGTTTCAATTTTTATGTTGGTTTTAAATGAACAATGCTTGCCACCGCTATCATAAACATCAAGTATTGTTTATAAAATTGTCGCTTGTAAGAATAGGTTACAAGGAAGGGAGGTTTTTATTTGGTTGATTTTATTACATGTTCTTCAATTGTGTGTTAGGCCTGTTCATACTAATATTTCATGTTTCATTTCATACTAATTCATATTCATACTAATATTTACTATATCCATACTAATATTATAAATGCGAAAGTAACTCTGTCTGTTACGCTTTCACGTTGAATCAGCTTAACCGATTTTGATGAAATTTGGTATTAAAATAGCTTGAACCCTGGGGAAGGACAGGCTACTTTTTAATCCGCGAGTTTGACTGCATTCAGGATAACCGACATTCACGCGGACGAAGTCGCGGGCAAAAGATAGTTTACTGTATCCAAATACAATTCCAAATATTTCAAAATACATTAACTTATAAATAAAACTGTAAACGATACTAAATGCAAAGTTTGTGTTTACAAAGCAATTTAATGTTTTCTAGCTTGTTTTACATCAGTAAAAGTAGGTACTACCTATTTGATAAACAAATGTAAATTCAGTGTTTCAAAACTTAGTAAAGCTATTTATACTTATATGTGCGTGGTATGTATCGCTGCTTCGTTGTGAAGCGCGAACTCGACTACTTTCTTGCTCACACATGCACTATCTGTCTTAATTTCTATAACTCCATTTATAATAAGATTAGACAGATACACAAACCTTTTTTACAGTCCCTTCAACCGATTTTGACTTCTATTCCGTAGACTTAAGGATGACATTAGAGGCAAAAAAGTGGTTACAATAACCACTGTTTGCTGCAGCTGCCATTTGTCATGCTACCCACGTAATATAAGTCAAAATCGGTTGAACGGACTGTAAAAAGGGTTTGTGTATGTGTCTAATCTTATTGTAAATGGAGTGCCACCGTGTATCATAAACAGTACCTATTGTTTGTAAAAATTGTTACTTGTAAGAATAGGTTACAAGGAATGTTTATATTTGGTTTATTATATTAACTGTTATTCAACTGTGTGTTTTACTTATTTACTATACCCAATTCCTTTACCCATTAGTTCAAATCCATATTCAAAAATGTTTATTTGCAAGACAATACATATAAAATAAACAAAAATATAAAGCATCTCAATATCTCTGTTTATTTTAGTAAATAACACTGGTAAACCTTTAAAATAGCGTTTTACTGTTTCATGAATGCCTAACCAATATTAGGATTTAACAACAAAGTACTAGATAAAATAAATACAATAGTTATAATCAGTAGATTAGGTAAAGTATCTGGGTGACCGAGCTCTGTTGAGGACATATTTTAACCAACAACGAATTTTCTTAGAAACGACATCTGGCTAGATCGATTTTTACCCCCTAAAGTCGATTATAAAAATTGCTTGTAAGTATAGGATTTTTCTTTACTAATATATAAACAAAACCAAAAAAAACTTAATAATAAGATTTTTTAGATAAAAAATTTCAGCAGTATATTTCAATATACTTTAAGAGAAATTAAAGGTATATTTGCTGGAATTTTTAATTTGCAATTACCGACCACATCATAGTTACATAACCAATAAACTGAAATAACATAATAATGTAAGAACCGACATCGACACAGGGCGTCAAAACGCGGGAAACTCACAAAATGGCGTCGTCAAACTTCACGCGTCAATTGTGTAAAAAGTTTTACTGTTGATGTTGGCTACCTGCGTCCAAATGACAGATTAAGTATACTTCTATAGTTTAAAAACGTTTTAAAAGGACTCTAAAACAGTATAAACCTAAATATATAATATAAACGCGGCAGCGGTGGCTATTCCAGGTGTGATTTTCTTAAAATGAAACAGTAGCTTGACAATAACAATAAATCTCGTTCGACGTGTGTCGTTAGTGCGCTCGGCCGCCCGTCTTGCCTTTCATTCGTCTATTCAAGGTCAACGGGGCGGGGCTAGAGAGCGTTTTCATTGTTTGAGTGCAAGCAAAAATGAACTTAGTGGTGGTCAGGCGGGTGTGTCCACGATAGTACCTGACCGACCTGGAAAAGACGAGCGGCCTATCTTGGTTCGCTTACTCCCTGCCAGCGGAGCGCAACCTAAAAGTGGCGATCAGGGGTTTGCCGGCAGATACCGACCCCACCGAGATCGAAGAAGAACTCCGACTCCTGGGATATCAGCCGGAATACGTGCGCCACATTAAGGCGCGCGAAGGGAGACCCGGCTGCATATTTCATGCAGTCCTTAAGAAGACGCCTGATATCAGGAGGATCTATGACACCACGGTGTTTCTGTACATGCGTGGTGTCAAGATCGAGGCATGGAGGGGCAAGCGTGGGCCCGCTCAGTGCCACCGATGCCAGAAGTTCCGGCACAGCTCGCACCACTGCCACCGCCCGCTCGCTTGCGTGAGATGCGGGGAAGGACACGCCGCCCGTGATTGCCCGCGCCCAAAGACGGAACCAGCCACCTGCGCCAACTGCGCGGGGGACCATCCGGCGTGCAATATAAGATGCCCCGTATTTCAAAAAGAGATACAAAACAAGCGTGCGGGCACTGTCGCCATCTCGCGGCAACAACGCCGGCCGGCTGACGCTACCCAGAGGCCCGACACGGAGGACCATGAGGCCCCCAGTGCGTCGCTGATGGCCGCAGCAAACGGGCCCACAAACCGGGAAGCCCCTCCCCCGTCCTCGGGGCGGAGGAAGAAGAAGCGCGGGGGCAAGAAAAGGAAGAAGCCTGAGCCCCCCGTCAACCAGCCCACACGACCGGACCTTGCTCCTACCATGGCGCAGGCGACGATGCACTCCGCCGGCGCTTCTGCTGACAAGAGTAAGGGCCAACAGGCACCAAAGCCCTGCCCAGAAGCCGAAAGGGTTGCCCCAGATGTGGCAAAAATACAGGCCACTTTAGGCTCCAACGCCGCCCGCGACCAGCAGCGGCGCTGCGCACCACCACAAACTGGCGCTCTAAGGCAGGAGCGCCACAAGGAATTTACCGCCTGCGCTATCCAGATACTGATGGACCTAATCAAGGCCATCAGACAGGGGCAAGACGCGGAGTTAGTTATCCTCGACGGCCTGGCCGCACTACTCACGCTTTGTCATGGCTAAGCCGTTGAGGATTATACATTGGAACGCCCGCGGCCTCCGGAAAAAGGTTGCCCCCCTCCGCCTCCTCCTCAAGGAACAGAAGATCGACGTGGCGCTAATCAGCGAAACTCTCCTGGGACCAGCGGACCAAATCAGGTTCCCAGGTTACCTGATCTACAGGAAAGATGAGAAGTCGGCACTCGGCAACATCTACCGCGGTCTGGCGGTATTGGTGAAGCGAAGAGTCGTACATCAAGCTCTCCCTCTGACGTCGCTGGCATCATTTTATGCGCTGGGTGTCCAGTTGCACTTGGCTGGCGAGGACGTCGATATCTACGCGTGCTACAGCCCACCCGCAGCACCGCTTGACTTAGCAGAGCTACGGGCCCTCCTGCATCGGTCGCCGCACCCGACGGTCCTCGCTGGCGACATGAATTGCAAGCACCCGGCGTGGAACAGCCACACCACGAATCCCGGGGGGAGACGGCTCTTCGCAGATGCGGAAGCCTATGGGTACACGGTGTCCGGCCCTGAAACACCCACCCACTACCCAGACACGCAGGCACATTCACCGGACGTGCTGGACATCGTGATCCATAGAGGCCTGAGCTGCCAGATCACCCAACTGGTAATAGACGACGAGATGCAGTCTGACCATCAACCAGTTCTCGTCGTCTTGTCAGAAATGCCGACCCGACTCTCTCCTCCAGCGCCACGTCGAAAAACGGACTGGAACAGGTTCAAGGAAGTGATGGAGACTACCACACCAACTTGGCCCATCGTCACCGCCGCAGACGTTGATAGACTGGCAGAAGAGATCACCGTTTGCATCCAACGCGCCTACGAACTGGCGACGACAATAGTGACGCAGCCGCAGGGGTCTCTATTTAAACCCCCGCCCAACCACCTGAAAGAGTTGATCGCCAAGAAGAGGCGCCTACGCAAACGGTGGCAGACTACTGGATGCCCGACCATGAAGTCTGAACTCAACCGTCTCGCGGAGAAGGTAAGGGCCAAGTTGCAGGACTTCAACGCCGAGAGCTGGGAGTCACATATCGACGCTGTCGAAGGAGACTGGCCGTCGATACACAGACTGTGCAGGCAGCTCTCGAATACCCCAGCTCCAGTGCGCCCGCTATTGCACAGCGACGGGGCCCTAAGATACATCGCAGCAGACCGTGCGGAGATCTTCGCCGAGCACCTGGAGCGTCAATTCCAGCCGAACCCGACCGACGACAACGAGCATGTCGCAGCAGTCGAGAGGCACCTTGATGAATACTTCGCCTCGCCGATAGCCCCAGAGGAAGACCCCATTTTCTTCTCGCCTTGCGCAGTCAGACGCGCCATACTGAAGACCAAGCCAAGAAAGGCTCCTGGAGCGGACGGTATTACCAACACAGTGCTGCGCCACCTGCCATACCGTACGGTAGCGGCACTGGCGCGCCTGTACACGGGGATACTGCGCACGGGGGTCTTTCCAACCAGCTGGAAGGAAGGGCGCGTCATAATGCTGCCCAAGGCGAACAAATATGTGCTGACGCCTGGGAGCTATCGGCCCATCACTCTGCTGTCGACAACATCCAAGGTGTTTGAACAACTCCTGCTGCGACATCTAACACCTCACCTGACGCCTCGCCCGGAACAGTTCGGGTTCCGCTCGGAACACAGCACGACGCTCCAGCTGTCGAGGGTACTGCACTTACTTACGGCGTCATTAAATAAGAAAGAACACGCAGTTGCAGTATTCCTCGACATTTCTGGTTTATTTTTGGTTTTGTTATTAAATGATTCATAACGTGTAAAATAATTGTTTTTTTTTTTAATGATTTCTGCTTCTGAATCCTAAATATAGATATAAATAGACAATAACGAAAATATTGTCTTAAAAAGTCATGTTGTGCTACCAAAGTTAATGACAGAAACGAATCGCTGCAAAACCGACTCCACGTGGTCTTGTCTGCCCTACGCCTAGAGTGTAATTTAAATCTGTGTAGGCGTGGAGGGGCGAGGCGGCCCGTGAGCTGAGGAGCAGGTGGATTTAACGGCTGTTTACTGAGAATATAAGACATAGTGGAACTATCGGTTGAACATACTATTGAACTGTCCTGTATTGAGCTAGATAGGCATGTAATAGTGTGCGTTTACAGACCCCCTAATTATCAAAACTACTCAATTTTTGAGTCAATAATGGAAGATGTTTTCACTAAACTTACAAATGGCAATAAATCAGTAATAATTTGCGGTGACTTTAACGTTAATATTTTAGAAAACAGTTCAAATAGCAGTAGATTAATAAGCCTTTTTAAATCATTTAATTTGTCAAATGTGTTTTTAGAACCAACACGAGTAACTACGACTACTGCTACATGTATTTATAATGTTTTTTGTTGCTGCGACTATTTAGAAAAGGCTATAGTGAATTATCTCCCGTGTAATCACAGCGGGCAAACCGTTACTTTTGAATCCAACGCTCCAATACAAAAAGTGCAGGTACTGTCAAGAAAAAAAAAAAAAAAAAAAAAAAAAAAAATGAAGAATATTGAAGAAATGAATTTAAATAGAGTAAGAGTTAATTTTTCAAGTATTGAAGTCATAACAGAGAATGTAAGTGAATTTCCACGGATAACTGAAAGTGATTTGATCTGGTTTGCATGTGGGATATATCAATTAAAACAAACCAGGTCTTATTATGGAGAGCATATTAGATTAAATGGATGTTATCGTATTGAGGTTTCTATTGATAGGAGCACCAGTATTTTGAAAGGTTCACTTTTTGAAAATGATTGTTCGTTATTAAGGGCCCGTATCCAAAACAGGCATATTAGCCGAAAGACATACTTTGTATATATTTTAACAAGGATTAATGCCACTGGAACTGCAGCCATTTATCAGTACTGCTGTAATCGTATTGTAGGCCGGAGAACTGTAAGATGCTGTGCCCACGTTAGTCTGTTGTCTGGTATCTTGGGTGGGCACGACATCAAACCAATATAGTTCCTCCAGCACAGTTTTTAGACAGTGTGTTGGTATATGATGCTGATAATAGTACAGAATAAAGGTAGGCTAGGTAGGTAGGCTAGGAAGGTAGGCTAGGCAGGTAGGCTAGGTAGGTGGGTAGACCCATGATCTTTTGTGGTCCTGTATATTGCTTCAAATAAAAATAGTAGTATTGGAATTGATGATTGCGGTGTATGTTTTAGGTATTTTGGGAAAATTATTCGTCTGATTGATAATCATTTGACCTTGAATATATTTTAATGCACATGTCGGACCTGACAAATTATTGGTAATGGTGTTCCGAACGTTCACGAATTTTCTGCTTTATTCAAAGTTAATTAACCCGTGAGAAGGCGCGCTATGAGCAATTTGCTCACACAAATATTGAAAGTAAAAACTTTTGGTGATACTGACGCCCTAATGTCTCAAGCTCCTAGGTAGCTTCCTGACTATTCACCCCCTTCCCCCTGACCGTCGGGTACAGAACACGGGACGGGAAAGGAAGCTGGATCTGGTGCCTCTGACTTCACCTCTGTGGACGAAGTACGCTTGCTTAAAGGAAAGCGCGGAAAAATCCGGAGCAGAGAGAAGAATCTCAGCAACCGTTTGCGCAAAATCCGCGAAGGCAATAGCCAGCGCGTCGCGAAAACGGTTGTCTGTAAGGGAGTACGCGGCCAGCCGCAAGTACGCGAAGGGGACACCCAGCGCGAAAAGCGACCGGACGCGGAAACATATGGGCAGGGACCAGTACGCGAAGGGGAAACCCAGCGCGAAACGTCACTGTCCATGCCAGGGCCATGCGGGGACAGTAACCGGAACCGTACTGACACAACTCAACACCAACAACACACAAAAAAACGAGGCAAGCGAGCTGGATCTTTGCACAAGGCGCCCACGGCACAGCACATCTCGTCGTGCCCCTCAGAACCGCAACCCGGACCAAGTGGCCAGGGTGCGGCAAAGAGGGAACGACCGGATGACACGGCTTTACCGAGCACGCTCCATGGAGATGCCAAGCGTGTAAAGGTCCAGACCGCTCAAGGGGGACAAAGAACCTACGCACGGGCCGCTCAGGACATTCCTGCGCGGCTCGCCGTAGCGATTTGCCTCTCGCCTCCAACCCGGGACATGAACACCGACGAGGTTGAGCACATAAAGCTCAGCTTAGAAGACCTCGTCATGGACGCTGACCCCTCAAAACCACTCCCGGCCTCCCGAGGTTACCCACGGTAGCGTAACAACAGAATATGCGGCCTCAGTAACATCGGAGGTAAGCTGATTCTTGACACACAGAGCACAGACAAGCCACGAACCTGTGTCTATATACCCAGAGATGTACCTACCACAACACTCACGCAATTCTGTTCCAGAGATCTAACAGCCGTCAGGCTCAACACTGATAACGAAGCACCCGACATAGTCTTAGCGTCGGTATACATGCCAGGCGAACACGAAGACTGCCCACCTAAAGAGATGACCGACCTGGTGAAGCACTGTGAAGATGCCAACCTGAGCCTGGTCATTTGCACGGACTCAAACACTCATCACCCACTTTGGGGCTGCAACAAAGGCAACTCCAGGGGCGAGGTATTGTGCACGTATCTTTTCTCAACTAACCTTAATATTATAAACCATGGCTCAGAACCCACTTGGGTCACAGCCCGCGGACAAACAATTATTGACTTAACCCTTGCCTCAGAAAGCGCGGTAAATCTTATCTCAAACTGGCATGTATCCAACGAACCCTCCTGTTCTGATCACAGAAGGATTCGTTTCTCACTATTAGCTAACACAAAAAAACCCGGACCAAGGCGCAACCCGCGCCGAACCAATGTACCTGGCTACAAACGACTCCTGGCCTCCTTACGAGCCAGGGACCAAACACCTTTAAGCATAAAGAATCCCAAACAACAATGCGGGGACAGTAACCGGAACCGTACTGACACAACTCAACACCAACAACACACAAAAAAACGAGGCAAGCGAGCTGGATCTTTGCACAAGGCGCCCACGGCACAGCACATCTCGTCGTGCCCCTCAGAACCGCAACCCGGACCAAGTGGCCAGGGTGCGGCAAAGAGGGAACGACCGGATGACACGGCTTTACCGAGCACGCTCCATGGAGATGCCAAGTGTGTAAAGGTCCAGACCGTTCAAGGGGGACAAAGAACCTACGCACGGGCCGCTCAGGACATTCCTGCGCGGCTCGCCGTAGCGATTTGCCTCTCGCCTCCAACCCGGGACATGAACACCGACGAGGTTGAGCACATAAAGCTCAGCTTAGAAGACCTCGTCATGGACGCTGACCCCTCAAAACCACTCCCGGCCTCCCGAGGTTACCCACGGATAGCGGATGGCACCGTCCAGATGTGGTGCGAGGACGAAAATGCCCTGACCTGGCTAACCCAGAACGTGCCCAAAATAAGACTGCCCAACACGGACGCCACTCTGACAGTCATAAAGCAGTCCGAGGTGCCGACCCGTGTCCGCGCTGCGCTCTTCGTACCCAGGTACAACGGAGACATAGCGCGGCTCCAGAGTGTTCTGAGCCGTCAGAACACGTGGTACAATATTGGAAGATGGACTCTCTACAGGGCGACATTGGTCGGTGGTGATAACTATGGGACATACCTGACCCTGGGTATCCCACCGGACGAAGTCGAAAAGGTCTTGGGGCGGGAGCGACGTGTATCGTGCCTACTTGGTTCAATATACGTCCGCTTTTACCCCAACACCCAACCCTCAACCCAGACTGCGACCCCAAGCACGGCACCGACGACAGAAACACCGACGAAGCACGAGGTGACAATGGAGGAACTGGAGGACGAGATAGCCAGAGCGGCGATGGCTGACACGAAGGCAGTGAGTGCGCCACCCACATCACCTGGGTGGACGGAGCAACTGCTCGCCTCGTCGCCCGGCGACGGCCGGCATGGGTTGGAGGACGGGGGGGAACTTTCCGATGGATCGGACTCCTCCTAACTTCACCCCATTGCCGTTGTCGACCACGTCCAGTTCCCTCAAAATCATCCAAACCAACCTCCAGCATAGCCAGACTGCCACGGCTTGCTTGCGCAGGGCGCTGGAGGTACAGCCCCGAACCATCGTACTGATCCAAGAGCCGTGGATCAGAAACAACAGAATATGCGGCCTCAGTAACATCGGAGGTAAGCTGATTCTTGACACACAGAGCACAGACAAGCCACGAACCTGTGTCTATATACCCAGAGATGTACCTACCACAACACTCAGGCAATTCTGTTCCAGAGATCTAACAGCCGTCAGGCTCAACACTGATAACGAAGCACCCGACATAGTCTTAGCGTCGGTATACATGCCAGGCGAACACGAAGACTGCCCATCTAAAGAGATGACCGACCTGGTGAAGCACTGTGAAGATGCCAACCTGAGCCTGGTCATTTGCACGGACTCAAACACTCATCACCCACTTTGGGGCTGCAACAAAGGCAACTCCAGGGGCGAGGTATTGTGCACGTATCTTTTCTCAACTAACCTTAATATTATAAACCATGGCTCAGAACCCACTTGGGTCACAGCCCGCGGACAAACAATTATTGACTTAACCCTTGCCTCAGAAAGCGCGGTAAATCTTATCTCAAACTGGCATGTATCCAACGAACCCTCCTGTTCTGATCACAGAAGGATTCGTTTCTCACTATTAGCTAACACAAAAAAACCCGGACCAAGGCGCAACCCGCGCCGAACCAATGTACCTGGCTACAAACGACTCCTGGCCTCCTTACGAGCCAGGGACCAAACACCTTTAAGCATAAAGAATCCCAAACAACTTGAGGACACCGTAACAAAGCTCTCAGAATATATTATTAAAGCCTACCACACCTGCTGCAAACTAAAAGATCCGAACGCCAAGGGTAGGGGAAACTCTTGGTGGAATGCGGAACTAGGCAAGCTCAGGCTAGCGGTACGCAAACAATTCAACAAAGCCAAAAATTCCAGACTACCCGAAGACTGGGAGCTATACAAAGAAACCCAATACACATTCAAAAAACAAATCAGAGCTGCCAGCAGCTTGGAGAAAATTCTGCGAGAACATTGAATCACACAACGAGGCCGCGCGGGTGAGATAAATCCTAGCCACCGACCAAAATCGCACCCTCAGTTTGCTGAAAAACCCAGATAACACATACACGAAAACAGGACTTGAAACAAGTAAAGTTCTACTAGAAACTCACTTCCCGGACTGCAGCCTCTCCTAGGACAGGACATGGACAAGTGAGCCAACACACACACCAAACAACCAGGACTGGTATAGCGCCAGTACCATAGTAACAGAAGACCGAATAAGGTGGGCAAATAAAACCTTCAAACCCTATAAATCGGCAGGCCTAGACGAAATCTTCCCAGCGCTACTGCAATGGGGAGTTGATCTCCTCACATCGTGGCTGGTCTTAATCTATCGTGCCTGCCTAGCACACAATTACGTACCACTTGCATGGCGAGAGGTGAAAGTTATTTTCATCCCTAAACCAGGCAAAAAGGACTACACACAGCCCAAAGCGTACAGGCCAATAAGCCTTAAATCATTCCTACTGAAAACTCTTGAGAGACTCTGTGACCGACACATCCGGGACGGACCTCTCCGGAGGCTGCCACTACACAAGCAACAACACGCCTACTCCACAGGGAAATCAACGGAATCAGCACTGCACAGTGTGATCTCCAAGATTGAATGTGCGGTAGACCACAAATGTTCCTCACTAGCGGCTTTTATTGACATAGAAGGCGCTTTTGACAAAACCATATTCCACAGCATCAACGCAGCTCTCAAGGAACACGGTGTGGACTCGACCCTGCGAGGATGGATCACCAACATGCTCAGACTGAGAGCCGTACAAGTCACGGTGAATGATACCACAAGAGCCATTGTGGCGAAGGGATGCCCGCAAGGAGGCGTGCTCTCACCACTCTTATGAATCTCGTAGTAGATAGCCTCATAAGGCGCCTAAATGACAGGGGATATTTCACAGTGGGCTACGCTGATGATATAACCATTATAATAAACGGCACACATGAAAACACACTATGCAACCTTATGCGCCAAGCCTTGAAGATAGTAGAGGACTGGTGCAAGGAGTACAAATTAGCAGTGAACCCTACTAAAACCGAACTTGTCCTTTTCACAAAGAAAAGGAAGTTGGCAACCCTACAGTTACCACACTTCTTTGGAACCACGTTAAGCCTATCGACTGAATCCAAATATCTGGGCATATATTTGGACAAACAGCTGACCTGGGCAAGACACACTGACTACGTCACCACAAAAGCCAGCATAGCCCTATGGCAATGCAAAAGACTGCTTGGCAGGAATTGGGGCATAAGCCCCAAAATCACCTACTGGCTATACACCACAGTCATCAGACCAATTGTCACATACGGCTCTCTAGTTTGGTGGCCCAGGACCAATCTGAGCACAGCCCAGAAGGAGTTTGAGAAACTACAAAGATTAGTCTGCGTGGCGATCACCGGCAGTATGAGAACGTCACCCACTGCCGCCCTACAGGCGACGCTGGGACTGCCACCCCTAAATCTCGTCGTGAGAGAGGAAGCGACCCTAGCGGCTTTCAGGCTCAATATATCCGGCACCCTAAGCAAAGACTCCCGAATCAAACATACACGGATAAAAGAGGAAGCAATCAAACGACAGCCCATGATGGCATCACCCAACGACAGAACCCTGAAAACACACTGTTTCCAGAAACATTACAACATAGAGCTCACAGCGGAGCTGTGTGACTACTCAGGCCCAAATGAGCTAAGGATCTATACCGATGGATCAAAAACCGACCTCGGTACCGGAGTCGGGATTTTCTCTGAAGACCTAAACATTAAAATATCTAGGCCCTTAGGAATGCTAAACACTGTCTACCAAGCAGAATGCGTAGGCATCATCCAGGCAGCACACGCCATTGAGGCCAGGGAAATCACGGATACGCATATCCGTATACTCTCCGATAGTGCCTCAGTCCTTCAATCCTTAGAGAGAAACCAGATCACGTCGAGACTAATACTAGAATGTCATAATGCACTGGAACGCATTACAGTACCAAACCGCAATACAGTGACACTACAATGGATCAAGGGACACAATGGTTCACTAGGTAACGATGCGGCCGACAAACTCGCCAGAAGGGGTTCCAGCACAAAAACCTTCGGACCCGAACCCATTGTGCCCATTCCGTTCAATCAGTTGAGAAGTTGGTTAAGAGATTACACACAAACACAAGCGGAGAAATGGTGGATTTCGACACCAGGGTGCAGGCACTCCAAGGAGGCTATGCCATCCCTGGATACGAAGCTGACCAAGCGCCTTCTGCACCTGGACAGAGATAGCCTGCGACTGGTGGCGGGGACCATCACCGGACACTGCTCATTGAATAAGCACTTTCACACACTAGGTATCACTGATAGTGCAGGGCCTGCATGGAGGCGGAAGAAACGGTAGCGCATGTACTCCTTGAGTGCACTGGCGTCACCCAGATCCGCAGGGAGACCCTTGGAACGCCAAACTCCCTTGCGGACGCACTGAGAAGACTGGGAAGATTGATCTGCTTCTGGAGGGAGGTGGGCTGGTTGGAGTAATCGGCCGCTATGGCTCACGTACAATGGTCCATTTTAAGGACTAAGTGCGGAAACCGAACCCCCCTAATAAGAATAATAAGATTGCTCTATCACTTCTCTGCCAGCAAGGGTGGCAGATGCGAGATGAGCTCAGCAACTGAAACAAAGTAATTAATATATTATCTTCTGTCTTTTAGGTGCAGCTACCAGTCAGCTTAAGATGTGTACTTTTATTTATTTCTTTTTTAATAATGTTTGTCCAGGGAGGGAATGAAACTATATATCTTATGGCCAAATACTTAAACGCTATTCAATGTTAATATGCCATTAAGTCTAGTACTGCCACAGTCACTTTGTTGAGTATTTAGCCATAAATCTAGTAAATAAGAGCACTGCAGACAAGACCATTGAATGATTGAATGAAGTTATTTATTGTTTCTTTTTTTTTTTTTTCTTATTCTCCATTTGCAATCGGTCGTCAGACCATAAGCGAATTTGTTCCAATTAACATGGCATTGTGGTGGAGCAGCCAGTGCTGCGCCTCCCACTTGAAGAAGGTGGTTCCTCTTAAGCCTTTTAACCACCGCTGTCGGGTTTAACAGTTCAGTCACTAGTGGGTTTGGGTGCATGGTTAGGCGTGCCTTGTGTTGACATTTGTACCGCTCGATTTCAAAGTTTACGGGCGGCACCTGGAGGAAGTCGTGAATTTCGCTGTTCCGAGCAAACCAAGGAGCATTTACTATGGCTCTTAGTATACCATTTTGAACCCTTTGCTGGCTGAGAATGTTAGATTTGCTGGCTACGCCCCACAATTGGATTCCGTACGTCCATATTGGTTTAAGGACCGAGTTGTAGATGAGTAGCTTGTTGTCTACAGAGAGTACCGAGTTTCTTCCCATGAGCCAATACAGGTTGCGGAACTTATGGTTTATCTCCTCCCTTTTATGTTTAATGTGATGCTTCCATGTTAGGCGCCTATCTAAATGGAAGCCAAGATATTTAACACAATCTGTGTGTGGTAAGGTATCAGGTCCAAGTCTAATAGGAGGGGTGTTTCCATGCCTGAGCGTGAAGGTGAAATGGTTAGACTTTGATGCACTGGCGCGTATCTGCCACTTACAGAGCCATTTATGTGTCTCGTCTAACTGATTTTGGAGATTGTTGCTAGCCATTTCTGGGTTGTCGTCAACTGATAAGTAGGCTATGTCGTCAGCATATGTTGCAACTGTTATGTCGTCTAATGTGGGTAAATATGTTATACAACACTGGGCCAATAACAGAACCCTGTGGTACTCCAGCTTCCACTTCAAACAATCTTGATCGTGCTTCGCCCTGTTTAACTCGAAAGCAACGCTCGGATAAATACGACCGGATGAGCAGGAACATTGAGTGTGGAAGTTTTTCCTTCACTTTAGCCAGTGATCCTTTGTGCCAGACACGGTCGCTTTTGGCCGCTGAGCAGTATTTTTTGCGTTCAAAGGCCTGTCTTGCTGTTTGATAAACTCGGTGAACCTGTTCTATTGTTGAATGGAATTTCCGAAAGCCAAACTGATGAGGTGGAACAACATTATTGGCGTCCATGCATGGTTTTAGCCGGTTAAGGAATATCCTATCCCACAGCTTGGACAGTACAGGAGTTAAGCTGTAAGTCAAATAGTGTCATAATATAATTATTAAATGTCATCACCATTGTGTCCACATCATCAAGACTTTCAATATATTCCCAGTCCATTTTGTGTAAATCGTCATTGAAGAATTCAGGCAAGATGTCTCTTAGCGGCCTATATGTAACCCATTTTGGAGTAGGCTTCTCTATTTTAAAGTTAAAATCGACCGAAATAATTGCATGATTACCGAGCTCCGGTATGTGTGACACTGACACCCCACACACTCGGGCATCGGTACATACCACGTCAATTAAAGTTCGACTATGATCCGTAAAGTGTGTTGGCTCATGTACAATTTGATTAAGGTTGCAGTAATTTAAAAATGTTTTAAGTAATTTGGTTTTGTTATCATTTATATTTAGGATGTCAATATTGAAGTCACCAAGTAAGACAACCTTGTCCTCGCTGGCGAAGGAGGCAAGGGAATCGGTAATCGCATCAAGAAATACGTTCACATCCAGCCACGGTGGCCTGTATGCAGTACCGATGATGATCGAGTGTGCATTGATGCTCATTCTGAGCCACATCTGCTCGACCTGCGGCGCGGGCGGGTGCGGCGCGGCGCGCACGCGGACTCCGCGGCGCACGTAAAAGCCGACGCCGCCCCCGCGGCCGCCACGCACGGAGTCGGGGCGCGGCACGTGCCGCAGCTGGTAGTTCGGTACCCTCGGCGCGCGACCCTCCTCTCCCTGCCTGAGCCAGGTCTCATTTATTGGCATGATGTCAACTGCTAGGTTACTCATAGCCACCATAAACTCATCCTGTCGCGTGCCTAGTGATGTAAATAGTGTGATTTATATGTATGTCGGATCGTCAGTGAGCGATCGAGGAGGAGTGCCGAGCGGTATAGTACATCGTCAGGACTATAGGCGTTCCCATTATCCCATTAGGGATAAACAACATACCTGTGAAAACAATTACACACTATTAGTAAAGAAAACAATACAAATGGTAATCAGTAACAAGAATAAAGTAAGTTCAAGGTACAGCAACAATACAGTTAATCGAACAGACCATTAAGGTCCCACAGTTCGTACAGTGGCGAAGCCACCCAATGATAAACGAACAAACCCTTAAGGTTTATAGTTCGTACAGCAGCCTAAGCCACCCAATGATAAACGAACAAACCCTTAAGGTTCATAGTTCGTACAGTAGCATAAGCCACCCAAATACAAAGTGTATCGCTCGCTAGCAGCAAGCCTATCCAGCTATGTGAATATACAGCAGCGCTGTACCAGGTAAACCGACAGTATTGTCGGGAGCAGGAACTCTTTACTGAGTCGAATCCAAGGATCGACTGCCATACTTACGGAGTGCACGCTTTATAAGGCGATGCCCCCACCTTTGTAACCTCTCCATACAAGTCTGCCCATGCGCACGGAAGTGCGTCACGCGTTTACTTGATACAAAACACTAAAATGTGCTGAATCTAATAAGATCTGTAATCAAATAACACAATAATAATTGCCATGAATAATGAACACATAAACAACAACAACAACATGAACAATAGTGATTTCATAAAGTAATTCGTTTTACATTCAAAGTAACGTGTCAACAATTGTTTTGAATAAAACCATCGATAATAATTATCGAAATAAAGTAACCAGAAATCAGTGTGCATACACTGAGTACTCAATAAATCATGTTTCGAACCAATAGACAATAATTAATTGCAAAATCACACAAGTTAACAATAAGAAACATAAATCAACAAATTCTGTTGACTACCCACAACATTAATTAATAAACCGTCTCCGACATGTATAATAATATGTAAAATAGTTTGTAAAATAAAATAAAGCATAATATTTAATGTACCTATATAACCATGTATAATAATTGTGATAGGTATTAATAAGTAAAGTTTGTAATGATGGGTAGAGTATTGTAAATATTGTAAATGTATATATAGATTGTAATGTATATAGATGAAAATTGCTGATCCATAAATAGAAGTGATAATGATAGGAAATTTTGTATATAATTTATGATTACTCGGGCAACTTGGCTAAAAAAAAGTACTGCAATACATTGAGACAGAAAGATTGCTGGTCTCGCACTTAAAAAACTTGAACAAAAACAAATAAAATTACCAAATACATTGTAGCCGAAATGGTTATACATACAAGGGTCAAGAAGTCTATACAACATTTTCAGGCGATACTTCCAGACCAAAAACCCGAGAGATATCCTCCTCCGGGCTGTGTGAACTTGGCGCCCGACTTAAAAAAAATTTTTTTTTTTTTGATTAGTTTGATAGATTTCGGTAAGTAGTGGATAGTAGTTAAAATAACTTCGTTTGTAGTTGCACCAAAAAAAAATAAAAAAAAATCATCCCCCGACCTTGAAAAAAAAATTTTTTTTCGGCTGTTTCTTATAGTAAACCGTAAGTAGTGGATTGTAGTGCATTTTTTTTCGTTTGTAGTAAAATAAAAAAAATAGTAAAAAATATTTTTATTTTAGGGTATTTTTCCAAAACGATATTTACTACATAAATGCAATTTAAAAGCCTATTCGAATACTACGAAAGCTAAAACTGACTGAGAAACGATCGCAGAGGTCAATAGTAGCAGGTTTCTTAGGTGCAGTGGAACAGAAGTATACATAAGAAGCGATTAACCCGAGTAAAACTTGTTTCGGACTGAATTCGAAGTTACTTTCGATACAAAGGCACTACTAACGCTAAAACTGACTGAGCAACATTTGTTTAGTATAGCAATAGTATTAGTTAAGTTACTACGAATGATATTCATGTTACTACAAATAACTACTAACGAAAAAAAGTTAAACAAAAAGAAGATACTACAAACGAAAAGAAGTTACTACAAACGAAAAGAAGGTACTACAAACGAAAATCTTTCTACTACAAACGAAAAGGAGTTACTACAAACGATAATCTTCCAACTACAAACAAAAAGAAGTTACTACAAACGAAAAGAAATACTACAAACGAAAATCTTTCTACTACAAACGAAAAGGAGTTACTACAAACGATACTCTTCCAACTACAAACGAAATGAAGTTACTACAAACGAATTTCTTGTTACTACAAACGAAAAAAAGGTACTATAAACGAAAATCTTTCTACTATAAACGAAAAGGAGTTACTACAAACGAAAAGAAGTTACTACTAACGAATAGAAGGTACTACAATCAAAAATCTTGCCACTACAAACGAAAAGGAGTTACTACAAACAAATTTCTTGTTACTACAAACGAAAACAAGGTACTACAAACGAAAAGAAGTTACTACAAACGAAAATCTAGCTACTACAAACGAAAGGAAGGTACTACAAACGAATTTCTTGTTACTACAAACGAAAAGAAGGTACTACAAACGAATTTCTTGTTACTACAAACGAAAAGAAGGTACTACAACCGAAAAGAAGGTACTACAAACGAAAGGAAGGTACTGCAAACGAAAAGAAGTTACTACAAACGAAAAGAAGGTACTACAAACAAAAATCTTGCCACTACAAACGAAAAGGAGTTACTACAAACGAATTTCTTGTTACTACAAACGAAAACAAGGTACTACAAACGAAAAGAAGTTACTACATACGAAAATCTAGCTACTACAAACGAAAGGAAGGTACTACAAACGAATTTCTTGTTACTACAAACGAAAAGAAGGTACTACAAACGAAAAGAAGGTACTACAAACGAAAATCTTTCTACTACAAACGAAAAGGAGTTACTACAAACGATAATCTTTCAACTACAAATAAAAAGAAGTTACTACAAACAAAAAGAAATACTACAAACGAAAATCTTTCTACTACAAACGAAAAGGAGTTACTACAAACGATACTCTTTCAACTACAAACGAAATGAAGTTACTACAAACGAATTTCTTGTTACTACAAACGAAAAAAAGGTACTATAAACGAAAATCTTTCTACTATAAACGAAAAGGAGTTACTACAAACGAAAAGAAGTTACTACAAACGAATAGAAGGTACTACAATCAAAAATCTTGCCACTACAAACGAAAAGGAGTTACTACAAACGAATTTCTTGTTACTACAAACGAAAACAAGGTACTACAAACGAAAAAAAGTTACTACAAACGAAAATCTAGCTACTACAAACGAAAGGAAGGTACTACAAACGAATTTCTTGTTACTACAAACGAAAAGAAGGTACTACAACCGAAAAGAAGGTACTACAAACGAAAGGAAGGTACTGCAAACGAAAAGAAGTTACTACAAACGAAAAGAAGGTACTACAAACAAAAATCTTGCCACTACAAACGAAAAGGAGTTACTACAAACGAATTTCTTGTTACTACAAACGAAAACAAGGTACTACAAACGAAAAAAAGTTACTACATACGAAAATCTAGCTACTACAAACGAAAGGAAGGTACTACAAACGAATTTCTTGTTACTACAAACGAAAAGAAGGTACTACAACCGAAAAGAAGGTACTACAAACAAAAGGAAGGTACTACAAACGAAAAGAAGTTACTACTAACAAAAATCTGTCTACTACAAACGAAATGAAGTTACTACAGACGAAAAAAAGGTACTACAAACGAAAATCTTTCTACTACAAACGAAAAGGAGTTACTACAAACGAAAAGAAGTTACTCCAAACAAAAATCTAGCTACTACAAACGAAAGGAAGGTACTACAAACGAAAAGATGTTACTACAAACGAAAAGAAGGTACTACAAACAAAAATCTTGCCACTACAAACGAAAAGGAGTTACTACAAACGAATTTCTTGTTACTACAAACGATAACAAGGTACTACAAACGAAAAGAAGTTACTACAAACGAAAATCTAGCTACTACAAACGAAAGGAAGGTACTACAAACGAATTTCTTGTTACTACAAACGAAAAGAAGGTACTACAAACAAAAATCTTGCCACTACAAATGAAAAGGAGTTACTACAAACGAATTTCTTGTTACTACAAACGAAAACAAGGTACTACTAACGAAAAGAAGTTACTACAAACGATAATCTTCCAACTACAAACGAAAAGTAGTTACTACAAACGAAAATCTGTCTACTAAAAACGAAATAAAGTTACTACAAACGAATTTCTTGTTACTACAATCGAAAAGAAGGTACTACAAACGAAAATCTTTCTACTACAAACGAAAAGGAGTTACTACAAACGAAAAGAAGGTACTACAAACGAAAATCTTTCTACTATAAACGAAAAGAAGTTGTACAAACGAATTTTTTGTTACTACAAACGAAAAGAAGGCACTACAAACGAAAATTTTCTTCCACAAACGAAAAGGAGTTACTACAAACGAAAATCTTTCTACTACAAACGAAAAGAAGTTACTACAAACGAAAAGAAGGTACTACAAACGAAAATCTTTCTACTACAAACGAAAAGGAGTTACTACAAACGATAATCTTTCTACTACAAACGAAAAGAAGTTACTACAAACGAAAAGAAGGTACTACAAACGAAAATCTTTCTACTACAAACGAAAAGGAGTTACTACAAACGATAATCTTCCAACTACAAACGAAAAGGAGTTACTACAAACGGAAAGGAGTTACTACAAACGAATTTCTTGTTACTACAAACGAAAACAAAGTACTACAAACCAAAAGAAGTTACTACAAACGAAAATCTAGCTACTACAAACGAAAACAAGGTACTACAAACGAAAAGAAGTTTCTACAATACGAAAATCTAGCTACTACAAACGAAAGGAAGGTACTACAAACGAAAAGAAGTTACTACAAACGAAAAGAAGGTACTACAAACGAAAAAAAGTTACTACAAACGAAAAAAGGTTACTACAAACGAAAATCTGTCTACTACAAACAAAATGAAGTTACTACAAACGAATTTCTTGTTACTACAAACGAATTTCTTGTTACTAGAAACGAAAAGAAGGTACTACAAACAAAAATCTTTCCACTACAAACGAAAAGGAGCTACTACAAACGAAAATCTTTCTACTACAAACGAAAAGGAGTTACTACAAACGAATTTCTTGTTACTACAAACGAAAAGAAGGTACTACAAACAAAAATCTTTCCACTACAAACGAAAAGGAGCTAATACAAACGATAATCTTCCAACTACAAACAAAAAGAAGTTACTACAAACGGATTTCTTGTTACTACAAACGAAAACAAGGTACTACAAACGAAAATCTTTCTACTACAAACGAAAAGGAGTTACTACAAACGAATTTCTTGTTACTACAAACGAAAACAAGGTACTACAAACGAAAAGAAGTTACTATAAACGAAAATACAGCTACTACAAACGAAAGGAAGGTACTTCAAACGAAAAGAAGTTACTACAAACGAAAAGAAGGTACTACAAACAAAAATCTTGCCACTACAAACGAAAAGGAGTTACTACAAACGAAAAAAAGTTACTACAAACGAAAATCTAGCTACTACAAACGAAAAGAAGGTACTACAAACAAAAATCTTTCTACTACAAACGAAAAGGAGTTACTACAAACGATAATCTTCCAACTACAAACGAAAAGAAGTTACTACAAACGAAAATCTGTCTACTAAAAACGAAATAAAGTTACTACAAACGAATTTCTTGTTACTATAATCGAAAAGAAGGTACTACAAACGAAAATGTGTTACTACAAACGAATTTCTTGCTATCTTTATTAGATATGTAAAAAACGTTTCTTAGTCACATCACTTCCAAATCCAATGCGTTCAATGCGTTGTGTTTAACTTTCTGCGAAATGAAGTTTATGCTATCCGCTGTTATGTAAAATAATATTTAGACATAAAAAGTTCTGCTATAAAGGGTAGTCCCACAAGAAAAAAAAACCCGAGCAGAAGACAAGCTTCCTAACATCGTTCAAAATTCTTGCCTACTTTCATAGGGCTGTCACTCGGTAATCCATACTTCCATTCTAATATTATAATTGCGAAAGTAACGCTGTCTGTAATGTTTTCACGATGAAACGGCTGAACTGATTTTGATGAAATTTGGTATGTCGGTCGACGTCAGGTCGACGGAGCCCCGCTACTCGGGCTCCTATTTCTGTCTGCAGGGTTTAAAGGACCCTGCCCCTGACGTCGACCGACCTAGCGCCATTAGCGGCCTATTTATTATTAATCTAAGGATAATAATTGTTTTTTTTTCCAAATCCTAGTTATGTACGCTGTACAGTCACGGAATTTAATTACTTGTCATTGGTATCATTTCCATGGTTTTCGGGGGCACTCATGCCGAAAATGAAGTGAATGTGTGTGAATGAACCTATGACGCATATTTCGTAAACCATTATAGCCGCCATCTTGAATTTTGAATTAAACTTCTTTTTCGGCAAAAGCACCCCGGAAAACCATGAATACTACACCCATGACGCCCATTTCATAAAATTTCGTAATAAAAGCGTGTTTTAATAAATCTTGCATTGTTCCCAAACTGCAAGTATCATCAAAATCGGTTTAGTACTTTTCAAGATATAAGTAGACAAATACGTCAAAGTGTGGCTTACCTTATTGATACGAAATACGAGTTATGGGTGTGGTGAACAAGGGAAAACACTTAAAATTTGTTAAATTATAGGGTATGTATTAGGGGTGGTCCAATATAAATTTCGTGAAGATCTGATGTCGACCATATGGAACTCCTGAATCACGAACAGTACACTTTTTCAGATTTGGTTAACTGTAACCAAATTATAAAACTTGTACTGACTGAAAACCAAACATAATTACTGGATAGTTAAGTACCTAGCCATGGTCAACTAACCATATGGACTTCTCATAGACAAACATACTATACATATATAGGATAGGGATACGGTCTGGAAGATAGAAATACATTTGCTAGTTAGGTTATTTAGTTTCACCATTTCTTAGCGGATTTGGTTGAAAGGAAGAAGTTGCTAAAAAGATTCCGCCTTCAAAATCCAAAAAAGTGATAGGTAAATACGCACGACTTTAGTTTCGAAAGTCGGTGGCAATACAAAACAACAAATAGAACAAAAGCCGTCGAATTCCAGGACTGTAGTCATACCTACTTACCTATGTTTTCTGAAGTTATTTATCACTTTTTAGTTTTTTTTAAAGCGGTTGTATATTTTTACAAAAAAAATTATTTGTCGTAAGAATTTGTTATTAGTGGAATATCATAACTAATATAATGCCTGGCACTTCACATGGCATATTTGTGCAAATATTCGCCGTATTTGGATAATAAAAAAATGTGCCTTAACTTTATAGAAATAAAGTCGATTTTGTATTATCCAAATAAGCTGCCAGCGTAACAAAAGTCCAAGTATAGCAATATTTTAGGGGTTTTTTTTATTTTAAGTTTCGTACTGAAAATAGCAACATTTATTCTGAATTTAATTTAATCTGAATTTATTGTTCATTTAATTACTCTATTCCTATTTATTTTGAAATATACAAGTACCTACTTCTGTATTGTTTTATTATTACCTACAGTGAAACTATCCATTTCTAAATAAATGAATTAAATATTTTCCAAACGTAGGCAGCAACGTACGGAGGGTCGGGCGTGCGTGTCTGTTGTCCGCATATTCTATGATCGGAGTAAGCGAGACAGGGATGTGTACGTAGCAAGCGCTGGTGTGCGTAAACCGCGCTAGAACTCCAAGGCCATTGACAAGTCTAATCGCCATAACGTACGTCAAAAAGTTACTTTTACCATAACCGATGCTTTATCTACCAGTCAACGTAATTTGTTGTTGTCAAACAGATACGTCACAAAATATAAAGGGTACAGAAGGACTGCTCCCGCCATCATCAAAAATAATTACCTAAACTTGCCAGACTCACAATACTCCGTTCACAATAAGATTAGACATTTACACAAACCTTTTTTACAGTCCCTTCAACCGATTTTGACTTCTATTCCGTAGCCTTAAGGATGACATTAGAGGCAAAAAAGTGGTTACAATAATAACTGTTTTTTGCAGCTGCCATTTGTCATGCCACTAACGCAATATAAGTCAAAATCGGTTGAACGGACTGTAAAAAAGGTTTGTGAACGGAGTATAGGGCTGCTAGCTGCTACTGTGTTGACTCTGTAGGTTTTATTTGTGACAATATGAAAATTTACTGGCTGGAACTCTGCAATTTTTTCATAACCAAATTTTCTTGTTCGTTGTGAAATATCAATTAAAAGTACATCACTTATTCATTTTGACAACACGTGACAGTCGAGACCGAAGTCTTTTCGTTTGTAGTACCTTGTTTTCGTTTGTAGTAACAAGAAATTCGTTTGTAGTAACTCCTTTTCGTTTGTAGTGGCAAGATTTTTGTTTGTAGTACCTTCTTTTCGTTTGTAGTAACAAGAAATTCGTTTGTAGTACCTTCCTTTCGTTTGTAGTAACTAGATTTTCGTTTGTAGTAACTTCTTTTCGTTTGTAGTACCTTGTTTTCGTTTGCAGTAACAAGAAATTCGTTTGTAGTAACTCCTTTTCGTTTGTAGTGGCAAGATTTTTGTTTGTAGTACCTTCTTTTCGTTTGTAGTAACTTCTTTTCGTTTGTAGTACCTTCCTTTCGTTTGTAGTAACTTCTTTTCGTTTGTAGTAACTTCTTTTCGTTTGTAGTACCTTGTTTTCGTTTGCAGTAACAAGAAATTCGTTTGTAGTAACTCCTTTTCGTTTGTAGTGGCAAGATTTTTGTTTGTAGTACCTTCTTTTCGTTTGTAGTAACTTCTATTCGTTTGTAGTACCTTCCTTTCGTTTGTAGTAACTTCTTTTCGTTTGTAGTAACTCCTTTTCGTTTGTAGTAGAAAGATTTTCGTTGTAGTACCTTTTTTTCGTTTGTAGTAACTTCATTTCGTTTGTAGTAGACAGATTTTCGTTTGTAGTAACATCTTTTCGTTTGTAGTTGGAAGATTATCGTTTGTAGTAACGCCTTTTCGTTTGTAGTAGAAAGATTTTCGTTTGTAGTACCTTCTTTTCGTTTGTAGTAACTTCTTTTCGTTTGTAGTTGGAAGATTATCATTTGTAGTAACTCCTTTTCGTTTGTAGTAGAAAGATTTTCGTTTGTAGTACCTTCTTTTCGTTTGTAGTAACAAGAAATTCGTTTGTAGTAACTTCATTTTGTTTGTAGTAGACAGATTTTCGTTTGTAGTAACTTTTTTCGTTTGTACTAGCTAGATTTTTGTTTGTAGTAACTTTTTTCGTTTGTAGTACCTTCTTTTCGTTTGTAGTAACTTCTTTTTGTTTGTAGTACCTTCCTTTCGTTTGTAGTAGCTAGATTTTCGTTTGTAGTAACTTCTTTTCGTTTGTAGTACCTTGTTTTCGTTTGTAGTAGCTAGATTTTCGTTTCTAGTAACTTCTTTTGGTTTGTAGTACCTTGTTTTCGTTTGTAGTAACAAGAAATTCGTTTGTAGTAACTCCTTTTCGTTTGTAGTTGCAAGATTATCGTTTGTAGTAACTCCTTTTCGTTTGTAGTAGAAAGATTTTCGTTTCTAGTACCTTCTTTTCGTTTGTAGTAACTTCTTTTCGTTTGTAGTTGGAAGATTATCGTTTGTAGTAACTCCTTTTCGTTTGTAGTAGAAAGATTTTCGTTTGTAGTATTTCTTTTCGTTTGTAGTAACTTCTTTTCGTTTGTAGTTGGAAGATTATCGTTTGTAGTAACTCCTTTTCGTTTGTAGTAGAAAGATTTTCGTTTGTAGTACCTTCTGTTCGTTTGTAGTAACTTCTTTTCGTTTGTAGTATCTTCTTTTTGTTTAACTTTTTTTCGTTAGTAGTTATTTGTAGTAACATGAATATCATTCGTAGTAACTTAACTAATACTATTGCTATCCTAAACAAATGTTGCTCAGTCAGTTTTAGCGTTAGTAGTGCCTTTGTATCGAAAGTAACTTCGAATTCAGTCCGAAACAAGTTTTACTCGGGTTAATTGCTTCTTATGTATACTTCTGTTCCACTGCACCTAAGAAACCTGCTACTTTTGACCTCTGCGATCGTTTCTCAGTCAGTTTTAGTTTTCGTAGTATTCGAATAGGCTTTTAAATTGCATTTATGTAGTAAATATCGTTTTGGAAAAATACCCTAAAATAAAAATATTTTTTACTATTTTTTTTATTTTACTACAAACGAAAAAAAATGCACTACAATCCACTACTTACGGTTTACTATAAGAAACAGACAAAAAAAATTTTTTTTTTCAAGGTCGGAGGATGAATTTTTTTATTTTTTTTTTATTTTTTTTTGGTGCAACTACAAACGAGGTTATCTTCACTACTATCTACTACTTACATAAATCTATCAAACTAACCAAAAAAAAAAATGTTTTTTTAAAGTCGGGCGCCAAGTTCACACAGGTCCTCCTCCGAGCGGATGCAGTGAGTGGTCTTGCCATCACCCTGCTTGGCAAGGACACGCCCGAACTTCGTCCACGTGTATCTCCATCCAAGACGGCTCCCAGCTTCACGTACCCTGTAGAACAGGTACTTGTTGGTCTTAGTGGGGAAATCGAGTTAGGTCTCAATTTCGCAATAAATGGTGAGAAAGAATGAAATGGGTAGCATAAAAAGTATATAATTATTTATGCCCTAAGATTTTGTTAGTTTCTCGAAGTATTTAGCTATTAAAAAATATTTTTTACTAAACATGAAAACATTTTATAATAAGTGAAATTACTATTATTAATTACTAAAAGCTTGCATATGTATGTATTTAAAATGTATTTGTGTACGTATATCAGCTGTCTGACACCCAGTACAGGGTCTCCCTAGTTTGGGGTCAGATGGGCATGTGTGAAAATGTCCCCACATATTATTATTCCATTAATTTATTTTATATACATATTAAAATACATTTTTAAATATTCATATAAAAATAAAAACATTTAATAATATAAAAATTTGTAGCCCACCGGTATCGGGAACAGGGTCCAAGCTACCGGTGGTCAGGGATCCTGAGAGAGAAATCTCCTGACTATACTATTATTATTATTATTGGAACGAAGTTCCTTATCGCGCGTTGTGAAAGGGGGCTAGACGGAAAAAATTCTTACGAAAAGTTGTCACGACACTTTTTTGCTATTTTTATGACTTCACAAACGCAGACAATTCGAACAGAAAAATTGAATCGTTGGAACTGTCAAATAGAGTTCATTATTAGTTGAATGGCGGCTTTTCTATGAAAATATTGGAGCGAATTAAAACCTTATTTTTTCACATTAACCGTGAAATTCGGTTGCACATAGCTCCTATTGTCCGGTCGGGCACCAGCCTATACGTTTCTCAGAATAATTTTATCATACCTAGTTTGGTAAAATTTCAATTTTTAACCGTTTACGTTTACAAAATAAAGTCCGAATTCGCTTTTCGTAGAATATGTTTATGTATTTAAAGGCGGCGCGGCGAACTCTTTGAACTAGGTACCTACGGCGATATGTTTAGTACCTAAGTTTATTCGCTCAAATAGTGGCGGTACCTACCTCAATGACATCGGAATTATCACGACCTACGAGATAAGTCCACCTTTCACTGTGAGACTGTGTGGATTGTGAAAACGAGTGTAAATTTTAAGTCTAGAATACGTAGGTTAGGTAGGTAGGTAGGTAGTTACTGTACCTACTTCTATGTTTTGTTTAGTAGGTACCTATTGAAAGTTTGGGTTTGGTAATCATGAGCTTTCTATCGGTCGCGGTCGTCAGTAGGTAACCACTGCACCTTATCGCTCTAGGTCACAGAGTACTTTTCTCTAGGTTTTACTAGCGACAATAATATTTTTTTTTATTTGATTAAAATGTTTTGGTTTAAATTAAGCCAGTGGGAGCTTAGGTGGGTACCTAGGTAGGTAGTGGTACTTACTTTTATCATTGGCGAATTATTTGTAGTTGTAAGTAGGTAAGTGAGTAGGTACTCTTTTGCTAGAAAAAGAAAGGCAGGCAGGCGTAGGTACCTATAGGTGCTATAGGTAACCTATTTAAATAAATTAGAGCTATTCACAAACACAGTTTTAATCAACTTTGGCTTAATTAAAAAACTTACCTATTAGGTATAAAATTTACACTTCCCTGTATCGAAGCAACTGCTCAATATGGAGTCCATTTCGCTCGATACATAAACGGGCACGTTTAATTAAATTGTCTTTTAATTACATTATATTTGTTAATAATAATAAAAATATTATTATAACTTAAAAAAAATAAAATTTTATTACAATTCCTTCACTAACTAATCGAAAGGAACTTCGTTCCATCCGGGTGTCCCTTGACACCTCTCAAGTTTTTTATAGATACTGGCTGTTGTTATGTTATCATGGTTTTTTAAAGGATTAATGTAGATGAGTAATGTAGTAGTGTAAGCTTACCTGTTGTGGAAGAACCCATCGCTGTATAATAGATCGAACTTCAACAATTTCTAATTGATGAGATCGCAAGCGCCTCATATCTACTGTACAATAATTCGCACAGCGATTGTTACTAGCGCCTGTTAATCCCTGCGACGACGTACTGGGGACAGCATAGCTGCTCGAGCGAGAGTCCGTATGCGGGTGAGGTTGATCAGAGTCCATTGCAAACACACGCAAACAAACCACGGCAAAAGAAAACTACAATACACCACAATATTCTATTCTCTTTAAGTAAAATAGAAATCAAAAGTGTAAAATAGTGAGCGCGCTTATTGAGTAGATTGTCAAATCAAATACAAATAATACAATACGTCATCATCCGTCAAAGGATAATGTTGCCATATTTTGAAAAATAATCGATTATTTGTATCGATTTTAATAATCTCGATTAATTTATTTTTTATCAAACCACGATAAAGCCATAAAGAATACAGTGATTTTACCATTCTTTGTTTATGTATGTGTAAACTATTGGATCTGTAGTCTGAGGTATTTATGAACATAATTTTTCTGTTATGTAAAGTGTGTGTGGGCGACACGGTTGGCGCAGTGGTTGAGCGATCGACTGCTGTGCTGCGTGTCGCGGGTTCGATTCCCGCACGGAACAAATATTTGTATGACCTACAGATAGTTGTTCCGGGTCTGGCTGTTTGTGTATGTGAGTTTATGTTTGTAAACGCACCCACGACACAGGAGTAATAGGGTATTTTACTCTATACGAAAAAAAACTATAAATATGTTATTGAGACAGTTTAGGCATTAAGCAGTCGGAAAATGTAAGTTTTAGTTCATAAAATAACAAAACAATTTTTTAAATTAAATTCAAAGTTTTCAGTATTTTTAATCTGTTATAAAACACCGTGAAATAGTTGTGGCCATGTTATTACGCTGTACGGCTGTGTAAACAAAAAATTGTCAACTGTCAGTCAACCGATTGGCGTAATATAGGCTTTTTGCTTTTATTATTTTCGTAACCAACGTAATTTTTTCATTATTACTCCTATTACAAAATATGCTAATAATTATTTTTAAATGTTATATAATTATCATATTTAATATGAGCTCATTTGATATTAAACGAACTGACGTCATTTACGCTGAGCAATATGGCGTACAGTAAGAGGCGTTTTCGCCAAACTACGCGCGAAATTTGAAAATTTAAAATTTAGATGCATTTTTATGGCACTTATCGATTGAATAAAAATTTTTGTTTTTTTTTGGTGGCATATTAGCACTACAGAATTTCATTGAGACACTTTTCAAAAATGGGTGGAATACCCTATTCCTAGTGTGGGGTAACGTTTAAAAAAAAAAAAAAAAGTTGAGTATGTTTCGTTCAGAAACTTAAAATGTCCGTGACAGCAGAAAAACTTTTTGCTAACCATAGTAATACATAAAATCAGTTTAAAAAACTCTAACATATATTATTATTTTTTGTTATTTTTATTTATTTATTTATTTATTTAATTAATTTGCCAGAAACATGGTATATTTACAAAGATGGTCATATTCATATAATAGCCCTGTATGTGTCACCATTTTAACGGTATGCAAATCAATTTAAAAGAACATCTAATTTCAATTTACATTTAGGTACAAGGTGCCGAGGCTTGTGTGTTGTGTTATGTTTTCGCCACGGCCGGACGGACACCCGCGCTAGCGCCAGTAGCTTTCGCTACCGGAACGCCAGGGGCGACAGGGCTGCTAGAAGCACCCTGTTGAGGAGCTTTGTCGGCTTTCACTGACTCCACTCCCGAAAGTGGTATAATACATGGCCGGAACTTGTCCATAGTATGTTCGAAATAAAATTCATCTCTCTGGCTCCCACCCTCCATGGAGCCCGCAACTGGGAACGTCGCACTTAAAAGAAGATTGATCGTTAGGATTACCAGAGAGATATAGGGACACAAGGCTGGCTTACAGTGCGACATCGGGTGCTTGATCGGGTTGGCGTCATAGAGCGAGTTGGCCAACCCCAGACGAGCTGATCAACCCTCACTTACACCGTCAGCATGACCTTTACCTACCGCTGCAGCCGTCCGAGGATGACCGCAGCGGACCTCACGCACCTCGCCTGTGACCCCCTGACGGGACACAATGGCCATTTCCCTACCCCTGGCTAGAGGGTAAGGTCACCGTTTTGCTTGAAATCCAGACCAAACGGGGCGTGTTGCCTCACGGACACATAACCACCAGCGCCGATCGGCTCAACCCCCCAGGACTCCTTCATCCATGCATACGGCGTTCAACTGCGCTGGTCCTAGCGCAGGTGAGTAATTTCCCCTACTCGCCAACACTCTTGGGGTGAGTTCGCGGCCACCCAGTCACAAGGGGCACAAAACCGGCACGCTCCGGTTCGCTAACAACGGATTTTGCGACAGAGCCGGATTAAGGTCTAATTTAATGGCTCTCGCAAGTTTGTATGCAAGACCTTAATTTTTTCTGCTACAGATTTGAAATTTGGCAGGGCGGTAGTTAATAGTACGTCCGCTTAAAACGGGTTTTGCGACAGGGCTGGATAACAGAGGTCTAATGGTTCTCGCAAATTTGTATGAAAGTCCTTAATTTTTTGCTTGAAATTTGAAATTTGGCAGGGAGGTGGTTAATAGTTAGCAGACGTCCACTAAGAACGGATTTTGTGACAGGGCCGGAATAAACAGTCTAACGGCTCTCTTAAGTTTGTATGAAAGTTTTGATTTATTTTTGAACTACCGACCTAAAATTTAGCAAGTCTAGAGTTTATGAGTAGGAGACATTTGCTAAGAAAGAATTTTGTAATAGCCTGGACTTGTGCTCGCAAAATTTATATAAATTTGTGCCTCCGGTGAAAACTGATACAACTTCAAAATTACTACTTTTCAGTACAGCGAATTAAAGTTTTATTTATTTTATATAAAAAGATTATTATTAATAATTTTACAGAACACTTAATGTTAAATACAAGTTGCATCGTTTTTCTTTAAAATGACAGGATTTTGTAACATTTCATTAGAAAATTAGGAAAATATTGAGGAAAAACTGTCAACTATATCAAAGTGCACCAACATTATGTCTGTGTAAATGAATGTATGTTAAGTTATATCAACTTACACCACACATGCAGTTCTCGTGAAGACTGATATCATAAAATATGTGTTATACACTGATAATAATAAAATCGATGCAAGAAAAATGTTGTTGAACAAATCTTATATAACTTTATGTTAGATATCAGTCTAGAACTTTAAAATTTACCTAATTTAATATTTATTGAGATATGTCACTTATCACGATGTTATTTTTTTTGTGTATAATGATACAAGTAAACTTATATATTCAACATCTTCGTGTAAAGTGATATTTGTAACTAATTTTATTTAAAGCTCTTGAGATTAAAAATAAAACGCACATATTTAAGATACAAAATATAATTATCAGAATAAATTGAGGTAAACAAAAAGTAAAAAAAAACTTAAATTTCCTTTAAAAATACAACTTAACTGCTTCTTTTCTTAATTAGCACAACAATATTTAATCAATGATCTTAAATTGTTATTCATTTTTAAAGTATATAACTTTTAAATATTACTGAAATAGAATTAGACTGAAACTCAGTCTCAGTCGACGTTTTTAATAAAGTATCGCTACTTTTATGAATTTATATTTTTAACAAACTTACAAATTAAATGAGATCACGTTTCAATATCACAATATCAGTCTAAGTAAAAATTGCGTTTTCATCAATCTTGATGTGAATAAGGCCAGTGGACCAGATGATATTCCCGCTATAGTTCTGAGGACCTGTACACCTGAATGGTCTCCTGTGCTGTCGCGCCTCTTTCGGCACTCTCTCGAGTCTGGATTAGTGCCGAAGTTATGGAAGCTTGCCAACGTGCAGCCCGTGCCCAAAAAAGGTTGTCATGCCGATCCTACAAACTACTGGCCTATCTCGTACGTCCATTCTCTGCAAGACAGTGGAACGTGTTCTCAACAACATGCCCCTGGCGTACCTTGGAGCTAATGACCTCCTCAGTGACCGTCAAAACGGCTTCCGCCGAAATCGGTCCACTGGGGATCGTCTAGCGTACGCCGCACACAACTGGTATATATTGTAACATCTCACACACTATGTAACCTATGTTTACAAATAAAAATTCTGATTCTGATTCTGATTCTGATTCTGGAGTGAAGCCATCGAGAAATATGGGGAGGCACTTGCCGGTTCCCTGTACATCTCGAAGGTCTTTGATAGGGTATGGCATGATGGCCTAATTAGCAAGCTTTCATCTTTTGGCTTGCCCGCTGGTTTCTGTGTATGGATATCGGATTTCCTGAGAGATCTTTCAATACGAGTAGTCATTGATGGCTGCTCGTCTGATCAAATGGCTATAAATGCCGGAGTCCCTCAGGGCTCGGTACTCTCTGCAACCGTTTTTTTGCTGCATATCAACGATCTGTTGAAACCCGGTACCATTGGGCACGCAGACGACAACACGGTTGTAGAGAGTTACATATCCAGCGCACGTGCCAGTGCGGCTGAAATTCAGACTGAATAAACTGGCTGAGCTACATACACAACACATGGACTTAGCTGACCAACACACTCAATTACAGTTTAAGTTAACAACATTTCAAGAGTGCAGTGATACCCACGAACTAGCTTTAAACCGAATTACAGAACTTCAACATGAATTGGGTGATGCCCATAAGGCCCTATCTTACTCAGAATCGGTCAAAGTCAGGCAACAGGCTGTGAACACCGATAACCTGTTCAAGGAGTTGGTAGGCAGTAGGTCAAAATCAGTGTGTGAGCCAGCGGTAACAATAAATTTGACTGGTGATGATACTATGCCATTATGTCCCGTTGTTATGAGTCACAAAAAACTAAATAAATATATTAAAGTCAAGAAATTCATTAAACGGTCACAAAAATCAATCAAAAAACAAAATCTTTTAAAATAAAATCTTTCCCTTCGAAAGCAACGTGTCACCCTATCAAAAGACTTAAATATTTGTACTGTTGAATTAGATAAATGTAGGAAAAAATATGACACGGATATTCAACTTCTTTATAATGATTTATTACACAAAGAACACATGCTGAAGGATATTTTTGAAAAGTATGAATCGTCACAACATCAACTAAGTGAACGCTTGTTTGATGCTGGAGAACTACTGGACCTGGTGAAGGACAATGCTGAGAAGTACGAGAATTTTACTAATAATCTTTCCTGCAGTAGTGCCAACCAACCACCATCTCCTCAGCCTCAGCTTGACATGGTTTCACCGGTGTTGGCTCTTCCAGCAAACACCTGTGTCAATACACAGGAAACTAATAAAACTATTTTATTTTGTGATGAATTAGGTTCAGGCTTTGGGAAAATACTACACAATTACCTTAGTCATAGTTTTACCAATCATAGTTACCATAACATTAGTTTTAAACAAATAATTAAGAGAATTGTAAATACAAACATAGACCATTACTGTACAATGGTTCTACTTTTAGGTAATAGTACTGGTATTACTAAAAAGACATAGTGGATGGTGTGAACACCTTATTAAAGTTAAACATAGGAAAGCTCATGCTGTGTGCCTTTCCTTACTCTGATACTTTATCAGAAGCAGAAAACAATCACATTTATATATTGAATAGTGCTATTCATATGACATGTTTTCATAGTGACAAATTATTATATTTTGACATTAATAACTTTATTAGTGGTTTTAAGTTAACTCAGATAACTTTATCTCTGTCTGGAGAATGTAGACATGTAATTGCTATGTTGATAGCATATGATATTAACAATGTTATAGCTAATATAACAAACTGTAGGTTAAGTGACAAACTTATGTTGTCTAGTTGCACTAACAACATAGGGATTTTTTTTTGTGAATCTTCATATAGTACGAAGGAGGGTCCACCTACAATGCCAACATCCTTAGATGCCACAACCAGTCAGATAGGGTATTCTCTTCCTGCTGGAACACAAACAGGGACTTTGAACTCTTCAAATGTAGTTGTGGAGGTCACTCCGGATAACACTTTAAACTAAGTTGTGAGACAACAGAAGTTACACCTTCAAATAATCATTTATTATTATTGAATAATAAAAAGGTAACTTCTGGCAACCTAACGGTTACTTATCACAAGGTCGAAAAATATTTGACCGAATTTCATTTCACCTAAAACTTTTCAACTTTTCTCGTTTCGTATTTTTTTACTTCATCGAAGTCACGTCTGGCACTGTATCAGTTGACCTATTATCAATTCGCTTTTTTTTCATTGCTCCGACGTTTCATTTGGTCGAAAAAGTTTTTACCGAAGTTACACTTAGCCGAAATAACATTTGTTCGAACATTCGTTATACCACTGTTTTAATTACCATATTTCACCAAACGCCCAGAAGTAAATATGTCTGATATTAAGTCAATGATAACCGGTACTCCACCAGAAAAAAAATACGTCGTTAAAGAAACGAAAAATCAAAAACTTTTCAAAATTAAAGACAATTTGAGTGAAACTAAATATTTGAAAGAGCTTTCAAAACTAATGTATTTATTACAGTGGCGTTATAGAGAGCTTATTTCAGATTAGTTTCCTACTATTTTGTTTCATTAATTATTTAACATAATGGCACTTAAAAAAACCCCAGTCATCCCAGTAAGAAGCTTGCAAACAAAGATTCTTGTCTGCAAATGCTTCGAGCATGCAGCATGCAAGCAGGCATGCAGCATTCAAGCAGATATGCAGCATGCAAGCAGGCATACAGCATGCAAGCAGCATGCAAGCAAGCATGCAGCGTGCAAAGAAGCATGAAACATGCAAGCAGGCATGCAACATGCAGCAAGCATTGTTTCTGTCACGGCTCCGGCGCTGCGGGGTCTGAGCGGCCCCACGCGAGCTTATCGTCGCAAATGGTTTCAACGCTCACAACCGCAGCTTCGGCTTGCTGGCCGGCTCCGCCGGCCAGCCTCAGCCGCGGCGGCGAGCCTTCAAACCGCCTGCTCCTCAGCTCGCGGGCCGCCCCACCCCTCCACGCCTACGCATTCTTAAATTACACTCTAGTTGTAGGGCAAACAAGACTGCGTGAAGTCGGTTTTGCAGCGATTCGTTTCAGTCACAAAATTTTGTAAAGTATTGACTTTTTATGACACTATTTTAATTTAATGTTGAAAATGCTACCAAGTAACCGGCTATATATTTGAGATCAAATAATATTCCGAAATGTTGTTTTGACGTGGTGAAAATATGGCAAATAAATCATTTGGCAAATGAAAATAGTTCAAAAGATACTTCGGCTAATAGGAAAAAGTTATTTTGTAAATCGGAGCAACATAGTTCGGTAAAATAATACGTATGACACATGATACTTCGATGATCTAAAAATATGTCAAATAATGCATATAGCAAAAAAGACGTCGGTCAATAGTTTTCGGTAAAATTAAATTCGGACAAAAATAATTCGGAAAAGTGATCGGTTCCCCAACCTAACAAATATAGGAAATCAACTTTAAAATTAAAATTAAAATTAACATTAAAATTATTTAATCAAAATATTCAAGGTTGCTTTTCCAAATTACTTGAAATAGAAATGTTCTTAGAAATAACCAAATATGATATTATTTGTTTAACAGAACATTGGCTAAAAGATTATCAAGTGATGTCTATTAATTATGAAAATGATTGTGTAATTAGCCATTTTAGCCGAAAACATATGATACATGGTGGGTCATTAATATTAATTAAAAATTCTATTAAGTGTAAAGAACGAAAAGACATCGTTGGATTATCAGTTGAACATACTGTTGAATTGTCCTGTGTTGAGCTGGATAAGCATATTATAGTATGTGTATATAGACCCCCCAGTTACCAGAATTTATCTACATTTGATTCTGTAATGGAAGATGACGTGTTGAAAAAAATTTGTACTAGTAGTAAATCAATCATCATACTTTAATATTAATTTGTTAGAAAACAACTCCAGTAGTATCAGATTATTGAGTCTTTTTAGGTCATTTAATATGTCAAATGTTTTTATGGAACCAACCAGAGTGACAGCTTCTTCTGCCACTTGTATTGATAATATATTTTGTAATTGTGATTATTTACATAAAGAAATTATAAATAAGCTGCCATCTGATCATAGTGGACAGACAATAACGTTTTGTGCCTACATTCCTTTACAAAAAATTCAAATAAGGTTTAGGCCAATTACATGTAAAAACTTAGATAAATTTAATAGTTCATTGGAAAGTAAACTAAGTGTTCAGTGCTTTAATAATATAGATGACCCAAATGAGTTCTACGCTGAGTTTTTTTCACTAATAAACACGCAATTTAATGACACATTTCCACTAAACTAAAAGTATTTGCACAAAGTTCTTATTTAGCGATTGGGCGACTCCAGGTATTCGTAAAAGCAGGGAAAAACTATTTGAACTTTATGGTCTAAAGCAACATGTAATGAATACAAGCTTTCATTAGTATGTTGCGAAATATTCAAAACTTTTTAAAAGTGTCTGCAAAATAGCCAAATCTCTTTATATTAGAAATAAAATAAAATTATCTGATGACAAAATAAAAACTACTTGGCAAATAATAAATAATGAAACTAGGAAAAAACAGCGTAATACTGAATTTAATTTAGAGACTGCACATGGCCTCATAAATTCAGATATAGAAGTAGCTCAGGAATTTGAAACATTTTTTGGAAATATTCCCATTAAAACTACTGAAGCTTTAAATTCCTCTCCCGCGCTCTCTGCTGCCTTACTTAGGAAGAATATTAAGGTATGCCGTTCGGAGTTTAGGTTTGAACATACAAACCCCCAGGCTGTTATAAGAGCCTTTAAAGATCTAAAAATTAAATCAACAGAAGATCTCTGGGGAATGTCTGTAAAAGTCTGTAGATCTATTATCGAAACGATTGCGCCCTATTTAGCTCTTATATTTAACACCAGTGTAGACCAAGGAGTCTTTCCGGATCTGATGAAACACAGTAAAGTAGTACCGTTGTTCAAATCCGGTGATAGTAAAGACCCCAACAATTATAGGCCTGTGTCGATTCTGCCAGTTCTCAGCAAGGTGTTTGAAAAGTTAATGCTCAATCAAATGTTGCGTCACTTTAATAAAAATTCCATCTTTCATGAACAACAGTATGGTTTCACCAAAGGGCGTTGTACAACTGACGCCGGTGTCACCCTGATAAAGAACATTTTTAGCGCCTGGGAGGAATTTATTTATTTATTTATTTATTTATAGGAACTCCAACGACTTATCCACTAATAACATAATTATATGATGAGGCGAACATTCGCTAGGATTATGGTGGATTTGTCACTTAAAGGAGTACACAGCACTTACATATTAATACGTTGTACTAACTTGAAATGTACACGTGACATAACAAAATACAATTAATACAATGATCTAGAATACAATTACAAACAATAATAAATGAGGGTTGTTGATGAATGCAATTCAAAAGTATAAAATAATGGAAAAAGAGCAAAAATACAGAAAAAGGAAAAATAATGAGTTACCTACTCATAAGAAGATTTGTGGCTTGCCTGTAGTTTTCTGCGAAACTGGGAAAATGTATCTGAGAAGATATCAATGTTGCAGGTGCTGGTGATTTTGTTGAAATTAGCTGTATAATATGCACACTCACAATATATAATATGCACACTCACTAACACACTAGTTGGCTCGCCAACGCACCACCGCCCAGGCCGGCAGTCCGACAACGACTGGCCGCCCCACCTCTCGCACCGGTATTTATAACCGAGCGACGTATGCGCCCGAGACAACGTCATAATACTGTTATCGGTTTGTAGCGTGATATATTGATATCTCTACATACACTACATCCCTTCCTTGTTTTAACGTAGTTGTATGTTACCACTTGACCAGCAACTGCAACTGTCCAATCGCCTAACTACGCACTCTCGCCGGCAGCCCTCGTGACACCGACTCAGTGACACTAGACAAGTCACGGGCAGCGTATGTACCCACCTATATACACTATATCTCCCTCCTTTATCAAATTAATTGACGCAACCAGTATTTTTCCAAAAACATACATTGCTCATCCACCCGACGTCTTACGACTACTACAAATTGATTGAGAAATCATTTTCCTAATCAAATCACCCTCCGGAGACCCAAGGTGTCCGCCTGGACTTCCTGGACGCAACCACAGGGTTCACCCACAACCCTCCGCGATAGCACCGCACCGTTGCGCTCCGCCATCCCGGCAGATCGCCACTGATTATAGACAGTTTGTCTCACAGTCATCATTAACGTTGACGGGGACAATGGATACCCCGTCCCATGCGTTTTGTTACAACCAACGACACTATATTTAGTTAGATCTCGGTCACTTCCATAGGTGGGCTCAGTCATTAATGGATTGTTGTAAATATCAGGATAGTATAACATCCTCAAATCCTTGGAAATTGCTGAAATGAAAATATTAAAGTTAGCTAGTACTTGTACCTGCCCCTTGTTTCCTTTTTGCCCCTTGCTGGTCCCTTGTTGTGTTGTGCTGTTGTCCTCCATTGTCTTTTCCTTTTTCGTTTGTTGTTTTTTCCTCAAAACCTCAAATATACTAAAATAATGCAGGTCTGGGAACTCCGGAATCCCAGTCCACAACCATTATATACATTAATCGAAGGTTCCTTGAGATCTTTTGTTGGAGAACTTTAGTCCGCGCATAAAACTTTACTACAACGTCTGTCAACACCTATCCATCCATCTACTTGATGTCCGCATGTCACTGCAGGGGTTCAGCAGAATATCAGCGTCACGTATTTTTTCTTGATAAATGCTAAGCTAGCCTCCCATTTAGTGCACTATTGAGTTTCCAATTGGATGAAGGTTTTTTATTACCACTTGTGGCAACGGCGTGTCACTATGCCGCTACGCCTCATACTCGCGCATAAGCTTTTATCTCTTTCATCGCTCTTCCAATCATCTATTTTCTTCCGTTCCTTCGCTCTATACTTTCATCTTAGCTTCTCTTATCCGTTCGAGTGCAAAAGAATTGTACATACTACAGTATGTTGCTACAGGAAATTGCTGTAATAAACAGTGAGTTAAGTGGAAGTGTTGTTTCTATCTTCTATACAGACTACACACACATGACGCTCCCACAATAATTACCATGATGAAATGACAGAATTATCATAAAGTTTCCAACTTAATGGGGGTTATTCCAACCACTTTCTAATTTAATGGAGGTTTTTCCAATTTAATGGGGGCTACTAGCCATTTCAGACTTACCCGTATGATAGAAATACATACTGACACAGAATAAACCCATTATCATTTATGTTTAATGTATGTATATTCCATTTTCTTTACTGTACTTCTAGATTACTCTGGCTCACAAACTAATTTATTGTGGTTGAAATATGAGGGGTTTACTGTTTCAATATTTGTAAATATGTGAACACTATGTATATGTATACATAACTTAGCTGTCATTTCTAGATTTTAATACTTTGTGGTTACTAGTGGTTTTTATGCAAGGTATTCACGTACAATTATATAATTCCTGTACGTACAAAATATTGTAAACATTTTCTTTTTAAAAGAGTAAGTATGGAGTTTCTTGCCCATTCTTCTCCATACGAAACTACCACTTGGAATGAGTAACTAGATTCAATTTTCTTTATATGACGTTTAAAAGTGCCTTTTCATGGTTTAATTGAAATAAATGATTTGACTTTGACTTTGTTTAGTTTTCCTTAACCACATCCAGTGTGTCCAGTATGTATATAAACAGGAACAACTACTGCTGACCTGTTTTCCTAATAAAACTGTCAATTTAATGACCAGTAGGTATATTCTACTGCAACCACAGTCGTTTCCGACAAATGTCAATTTAATGACCAGTAGATATAATCTACTGCTTTCACAGTCGTTTCCGACAAATGTCAATTTAATGACCAGTAGATATAATCTACTGCTTTCACAGTCGTTTCCGACAAATGTCAATTTAATGACCAGTAGATATAATCTACTGCTTTCACAGTCGTTTCCGACACATGTCAATTTAATGACCAGTAGGTATGAGCTACTGCTTTCACAGTCGTTTCCGACACATGTCAATTTAATGACCAGTAGGTATGAGCTACTGCTTTCACAGTCGTTTCCGACACATGTCAATTTAATGACCAGTAGGTATGAGCTACTGCTATCACAGTCGTTTCCGACACATGTAAATTTAATGACCAGTAGATATAATCTACTGCTTTTACAGTCGTTTCCGACAAATGTCAATTTAATGATCAGTAGATATAATCTACTGCTATCACAGTCGTTTCCGACACATGTCAATTTAATGACCAGTAGGTATATTCTACTGCTTTTGTGCTTCTTGATTTGTTGTTTTAGAACTAATCTTGTAGATAGCACAAATCAAGTAACCAAGCTTGAGGTCCCCAGTTTGACTCCCATTTGATTTTGTAATGCAACAATCTTCTTCTTCTTCTGCCCTTATCACATGTTACTTGGGGTCGGCACAACACGTCTTAGTCTTGTATTCCGTCCTGTCCAACCTCATGCTTTCACTGGCTCCTTTTCCATTCATATTATTCGCACAATCCATCCATCTTTTCCTTAGCTTTCCTCTCCCTCTCCATCCATCCATTTTGAAATGTAACAATATTATGTATATTTCCTTCCAAATAATTATCTACCTGTAGGAGACTGTTTTTATCTGCTTTAAAGAGTAGAGAATATAACAAAGTTGTGTTCCTCTTAGATAAGTTTTTTGTTTTCTCAGAAAACTATTTTTTTCAATCTACCTTAAAAAATAAATGTTATTTTCTCTTTTTCTTATAAACATGAATAAGCGCCATTATTACGCATTATTCTATTTCTCTATTTTTTTTTTTTTAAGAGTTTTTTTTTTCTAAGAAAAACAACATTATTTCAATCGACCTTCAAAAATAAATGTTACTTTCTCTTGTAAACATGAATAATCATCATTATTACACATTTTTTTTTCCAATAAAATATAAAAACTCACGGTTTTATCCTCGTCGCCAATGTATAATATGCACACTCACAATATATAATATGCACACTCACTAACACACTAGTTGGCTCGCCAACGCACCACCGCCCAGGCCGGCAGTCCGACAACGACTGGCCGCCCCACCTCTCGCACCGGTATTTATAACCGAGCGACGTATGCGCCCGAGACAACGTCATAATACTGTTATCGGTTTGTAGCGTGATATATTGATATCTCTACATACACTACATTAGCCATCAATCGATTCATAGGGGCAGTGCGACCAATGTTGGTTTTAGATGAAGATGTGCTGAAGGTATTTATTTCGCGTGTAGATCTCATTATGGTGTGTCTAGGTACATTTACATTAATTTCTGATAATAACTCTGGCACATTTACCAAATAATGTATAATTTTATAGAAGAAGAGCTGATCTGACAAGCTTCTACGTTGTTCCAGTGATATCATATTGAAATGACTGAGCCTATGGGAATAATGAGCATCACGGGGGCAAGTAGGACTTCTAAAGCACAAGTATCTAGTAAATCTTTTCTGAATACGCTCTATTCTATTGACATGTACACGATATGTGGGATTCCATACTGGTGAAGCGTAATCAAGGACGCTTCTTACGAGGGTGTTGTAGAGTACCTTGAGAGTTGATGTGGGCCGAAACTCCGAGCAAGTTCTCTTTACAAAACCCGCCATTTTTGACGCTTTGGCGACAATAGCGTCAATGTGATTAATAAATGTAAGCTTGCTGTCGAGATGGACACCTAAGTCACGAATGGTATCGACTTTTTGCAGACAAACCCCATTTAACGTGTAAGATGACTGCCGTATGTTTTTGTTTCGCGTAAAAACCATATGAAAGCACTTACTCGCATTGAGAGACATCATATTTAGCAGACACCATTCGCGTATTGCATCCAGGTCCTCTTGAAGAAGCAAATCGGTCCGAGGTGAGATCCCTGTGGTACCCCGGAGGTAGAATAATAAAAAGGGGATTTATAACCTCCAATCACCACTCTCTGCTTCCGACTAGATAGATATGAGGCAAACCACATGAGTAATGGACCGGATATGCCAAACCGTTTCAGCCTTATTATAAGTAATTGGTGGTTAACCTTGTCAAAAGCACTGCTGAAATCAGTATAGATTGAGTCAACCTGTGTACGGGAATCTAGAGATTTACTAATGTCATTGATGTAATGTACTAAATTAGTAGTAGTGGATTTACGAGCACAGAATCCATGCTGTTGGGGAGCCAACTGACTACTTATATGCGAAGTTAGTATAGGACATACAAGCGATTCGAACAATTTCGCAAAAACAGAAAGAAGCGATATGGGGCGATAGTTCGAAGTATTGTTGGGTTCCCCTTTCTTCAATATGGGGACAACGTTAGCGATTTTCCATTCTGCAGGGAAGCTAGATGTTTCGACTGACTTGTTGAAAATCAACTTAAGCGGTAGAGATAGGTTAGCTGCACATTTCTTGACAAATAATGGGGGAAGACCATCAGGTCCCGGACCCTTGCATGCGTCTAGCTTATTAATTTCCTTGTACACTTCTCTTTCAGTGAAACTCATTTTACATAACGCAAATTGATAATAATCAGTCGTCGTTCGCGCGCGAGTGAGAACGTACGTACTACCAGCGTACCTTGTCGTGGTAAAATGGCGTCAAATATAGTAAAATGTATAAGTTGTAACGTAGTTATTGACGAGTTGCTTGCGTTTATCCAAAACAAGGCGGATGTGATGGATGAAGTTTCCCTCACACGGTTGTGCAGTGATAGTTTTACGGACAGTGAAATCTTGGCGGCAAAAAAAAACTGCTTTTCGACTCAATTCCCAACTCAAAACGAAAAGTTCGTAAAAGCAAGGGAAAAAGTGTTCGAGATATTGACGACATCATATGTCTCATGAAGCAAACGGATCCTGAGTTAGTCCCCATCTTCGTGGCGCGAGATCTTCAAAAACTGCCACCGGTTACGTTTGATCACATAGACGCAACTAAACTCTTAAGGGATATTATAGTGCTACAATCAGAGATTAAAATAATTAAAAATGGATATGTCACAGTGAGTCAGCTGCAGGAATTAAAAAATGAAGTAAACAATCTAAAGAATTCATCAATAGTCCACAATAATTTTGAGTTTGTGAATAGGAGGCGAGGCGCGTTTATTGCAGATTTGGAAAATTTTGACAGTAGTCCCATGGCATTACAGCAACATTCAAATTCGGGAAGTAAGGATAAATCTCCTAAATCTTTGTCACAATCTAATATCAGTGACTACTTTCCGAAATATGTGGGTGTACAGAAAAAACTGTTGTCGACTCCAGAAAGTACTAGTAGCGGCGCGAAGCAATCAGCTGGTTGCGCGCACGATGCTGACAATCTGAATCCATGTTATGCTGTCTCACTCGCACCACGGCAGAGCAGTGATGAGGCAGAGCGAGACACTGGCCGGTCTAATGAACAAAGCAAAACCCCTACCGTGTGTTCAAATGTCAATAACTCGAACGTAAACAATAATTTTTCGACCATTGTTAGTGGTACTGAACGAAAGTCGATGGCGGATGTACTTAAAGCGAGTAATGAGTGCGAGGAAATAGTAGGGGAAAAATGGAAGTATGTGACTAATAAGAGCGAAAGAAGACGATTTCTAGTGGAAAGATGGGCAAAGCTGACGTCGGTCCCAATGGAAGGTTTAAGGCAGCTACTATAAGAGTACCACTGTTTATCTCGAATGTATGTAAACAAACAAATGAGAGCGATATTATTGCATATATAAAAGACCACACTCAGGAAGAGGTAACCCTGTTTAAAATTAATAGAAAAACGGAAAAGAGATACAATTCTTTTAAGTTGTATGTCCCTAAATCCAAACTGGAGCTGTTTCTTGATAATAAGTTTTGGCCCGACGGTATTACTTTTCGGCGTTTTATAAACGAAAGCTATAAGTCACCGGCATTCGAGCAAACATCATAACACGATTATGGATAACAACAATTATGAAACGAGTAGATTCATAAGTTTTAATTGCAAATCGGTGAAACGGTCGGCCGATGCAGTTAAACTTCTGTGCCAGTCAGCCGACGTAATTGCCCTTCAGGAAACTTGGCTGCTTCCCCATGACATACCCTACCTTGGTCAAGTACATGCTGATTTTGAATACACAGGAAAATCAGCCGTTGATACGTCAGCTGAAGTCCTGAGAGGGAGGCCGTATGGAGGTGTTGCGATCCTGTGGCGCAAGCGAGTTTTCAAATCAGTGACCGTAATTAGCTGTGCTAGTGCGCGTTTGACGGCTGTAAAACTGTCGCTCGGAGATAGTTTTTTATTAGTGTTCAGCGTTTATATGCCGACGAACTCGAGTGAGAACTTGGCGGAATTTACGGATTGCTTGAGTGAGATAAGTGCGATTATCGAAACCACTAATATTGAAACTGTTTATTTGCTCGGTGATTTCAACGCCCATCCCGGTGAGTCATTTTGTCATGAACTTTTAGATTTTTGTACCGAGCAAAAGTGGATCTGTGCGGACATAGAAAAAATAGGTATAAGGTCGGACTGCTATACCTTTATTAGTGACGCACATGGTAGTAGGCGATGGTTGGACCACTGTGTTGTCTCACAATCAGCTTGGTTAACGGTAACTGACATAGGCGTAGTTCACGATGTGTATTGGTCTGATCACTTTCCCTTATTTGTTGAATGTAGGTTAGACAAAATTAAAACAAAGACTGAAGCTACAAAAACATCTTGTAACAAAGTAATTTGGGGAGAAAGGGACAGTGATCAGATTAATGCTTACTATGAGATGTGTAATAGGCAGCTAAGGTTGATTGATTACGATCAGGGATTTGGTCTGTGCAGCAATACACATTGTAATAATATTGCACATAGGCAAGTACTTGACAATATGTATGCCAATATTGTGTCAATTTTGTCAGAAGCCGCTATCCGGAGCCAAGTGGTAACTCGGTCAAACAAGCATGGTGGCCGTGTTGTCGGGTGGAATAAGCACGTCCGAGATGCCCACGCGAAGGCCAGGCTTAAATATCAGCTGTGGTTATGGCATAATAAACCAACCTCTGGTGACATCTATGAGCATATGTGCAGTTCACGTAAGGTATTTAAAGGTAAATTAAGGTGGTGCCAGAGTCACCAAGAGCAAATTAAGTTAGATATTATAGCCTCACATCGCGAAAACAACAACTTTCAGAAGTTCTGGAAGGCGACGAAAAAACTGGATGTTAAGCCTGGTCTTCCCGTGAGTGTTGGGGGTGCTGATCACCCTGAAGGCATTGCCAATATGTTTGTTAAACATTTTAAAGTGGACTCACCGCGGGGCTCACCGCCGCGAGTGCTCGATGACGGAAGCTGTCGTGATACTGATCTTGTTCGTTTTTCTGCCAAACAAGTGTCCAACACAATCAACAAAATGACTAGAGGAAAGTCCCCGGGTCACGACGGTCTAAGTATTGAGCACTTGCAGTACGCCGGTCCGCACATATCAAGAGTTTTGGCTATGTTTTATTCGCTCTGTATGTGTCACTCATATCTCCCCCCTGATCTCATGAGAACTATCGTAGTGCCGATTATTAAAAATAAAACTGGCGACGTGGCTGACAAGTGCAACTATCGGCCCATCTCCCTGGCTACGATTATCGCAAAAATATTGGACAGTCAGCAGGACGTGCGTTTAGACAGCTTTTTAAATCTACACGATGCGCAATTTGGGTTTCGTAATGGCTTAAGTACGGAGACCACGATTCTGGGCCTCAAGCATGCGGTGCAATATTACACAAAGCGTCGTACACCAGTATATGCTTGTTTTCTAGATCTCTCCCGTGCCTTCGACCTGGTCTCGTATGATATTCTGTGGGAGAAGCTGCGGGAGAGAAAAGTGCCGGCTGAACTGTTGCGCATCCTCCAGTTTTGGTACTATAACCAGATAAATCGTGTGAGGTGGGCCGATAAGTTTTCTGAGCCGTATACTTTGGAGTGTGGGGTGAGACAAGGGGGTATAACGTCGCCAAAGCTCTTTAACTTCTACATCAACGACCTGATCGTTAGCTTAGCAGTAAGAAAATCGGATGCCGTATTGATGACGTCAGCGTCAATAATATCAGTTACGCTGACGATATGGTGCTGCTGAGCCCAACGGTCAGGGCGCTCAGAGAACTACTCACGTGTTGTGAGTCCTATGCTCAGGCGCATGGACTACTGTATAATGTCGCAAAAAGCGAATTCCTGGTCTTCAAGGCTGACGGTGGCAAATGCCCAGAATCCGTGCCCGCAATAACCCTGAACGGTACCGACCTTAAACGGGTCCATCAATTTAAGTACCTGGGGCATTACGTAACTGACGGCCTTGATGACCAGGTGGATATCGAGCGCGAGCGTAGGGCGCTGGCGGTCCGATGTAACATGTTGGCACGCAGGTTTGTACGGTGTAGTGAACAAGTTAAAGTAACTCTTTTTAAAGCTTACTGCCAAGTGTTCTACACGTGCAGCCTGTGGACTAATTATACCCAGCGGGCCATCAGCGCCCTACGAGTGCAATATAATAATGGTTTCAGGATGCTGTTGGGGTTGCCCCGTTTCTGCAGTGCATCTGCTATGTTCGCGCACAGTCACGTTGATGGCTTCCATGCCATCATTAGACAGAAATCTGCCTCATTGCTCTGCAGAGTACGGGCGAGCCACAACTCCATCCTGAAAATCATAGCTTGGAGATACGACTCTTTGATAATGCATAGCATTATTAAGAGATGTATACCTAATAATAATCTTGTCGCAAAGTCATAATATTAAGCTTTACTAACATAGTCGTTAGATTTCTGTTTACTAACCCACTATGGATGTTACTAGTCCGAAATAAAGGTTATTTTATTTATTTTATTTTTATAATTGTGAGAGGTAGTACTTGGCGCATTCGGGCTAACAGATGGTATAAAGGTAGATGAGAAATGGGTTGAGAATTGTTTGCATATTTCTTCACCAGAGGTTGCAATATTTTTTCCTAGATACATGGTGGAAGGAATGTCACTTATCTTGGTTTTTTTCGCTTTCACAAAGGACCAGAAGAGTTTAGGGTTTTGTGCGACATTCTTTTCCATGTTGGTAAAATAAGTTTTATAACAGTCTCTAATCATTACTCTTGCGCGGTCATCTAAAATTTTATATTCATATTAATTGTCTCTTGGGTTTTTATATTTTTTATAGCGAATCCTATTTTTTTCTTTTTCATTTAAAAGTTTGATAAGGGGCTTAGAAAACCAAATCGGGTATCTGCTATTAGGAACTTTACAGAGAGGAACGCACTCATTTATAATGCAATTGATATGTGTATATAGCACCTGCACCATGGAATCGACATTAGGCTGTTCAGAAAATACTTTTACCCAGTCAATGTCCTTTAGTTTCTTGTTGATCAACGTATAGTCAGCACGTTTAAATTTAAAACACTTCCTCCGTGAAAATTTGAAAAAATAAGGTCTAAGGTTTTATCATAACAGTTCTTAACAGTATTTAGTTGCAACATATTATTTTCTGACATAAAATCTATCAAAGAGTAACCTAACCTACTAGCATAATTAGTAGGGGTTGTACAAGGAGAATGACCGAGAGTATTGTCTGTGTTCCACCTGATGAAGCTCATATTGAAGTCACCTGATATGATAGTATCTTCCCCTGTAGATTCCATCACTGTAGATACTCTGTCTAAGAACGAATCAAGTTCGCTTTGTTGCACAGGTGGTGGCAGGTAAACGGCACAGATATTTAAGTTACGTTTGCACTTTCCCTTGGTGATTTTAATTTTAACCCATAAGTCTTCGATGGCTGATTCCCATTTTGGCATTCGTACAGAATCGATAACCTTAGATATCGCGATCAGAACACCTCCACCCTTTTTGGTTCCCAGAGCAGTTGAGGAGCGATCTCTGCGATAGACTTTATACCTGGAGTCAAAAATTTCGCCGTCCCTTATACCGTCGTCTAGCCACGTTTCTGTTCCAATGATTACGTCATAGTTGGCCAGTTGTGCAGTTAGTTTTAAAGAAACGAGCTTAGTTTTTAGGCCCCTGAAATTTTGGTAATAAATGGTGAATTTGTGGGTCTTGGTGCACGGTATTGTAACTTAAGTATCGGTTGAATGAATCATAGCAACGCAATCGCTTCTAGGCTTTTTATGTGTTTTGCTTGCTGACCGTCAGCTTTTCTGACTAGAACTTTGCCGTCGCGTACCCATACGTATAAATATCCCTTTTCACGTGCTGCCTTTCTTGTGGCTGCGTGGATTAACTTATTCAAGGGCGACAAGTGTTCTGATACGAAGACTGGCTTAATGATATCTCCATAGCCACATCGTCAGGCAGTTTCCAGCAAAGATCGCTCATCGCCGGAACCTCCCTTGAACAATCGTTTAAGACGGATTGTACATGATTTGTGAACGAGTCAATCGCGCCCGTCGTATCTGCGACTGTCACCAAGTGGTCGGGGATAGCGTCCAAGTGAGGCGACGTGGTGGATTGTAGGCTTTCGCTTACTTTCCTCCAGTCAGTAATAATTTGGGTCGGAGGGGGCTGGCTAGGGTCAGAGGGACCTGAACGGGGAGCTAGATCTAATATCACTGGACGATGGTCGGAATTAAGCTCGTGTAGCGTCTCTATAGATTGTAAACGGAGGTTCACATTCTTGAGCAGCGCTATATCGAGGATGTCGGGAAGATGGTTGGGATCGAGTTGTGTCAGACAGACGCTGGTATCCCGAATCCCGAGCCTCCCGTTCATTGACCGACAGTAAGACTTGGCCTAAGGCGAAGCCTGCGTCACTACCTTGGACGACGGTCAGCCTCCGCTCTTCAGCGTGAGCCCGCTCCAGCCACAAACATTGGACAACGGTCAGCCTCAGCTCTTCAGCCTGAGCCCGCTCCAGCCACACATTGGACGACGGTCAGCCTCAGCTCTTCAGCCTGAGCCCGCTCCAGCCACACATTGGACGACGGTCAGCCTCCGCTCTATAGCGTGAGCCCGCTCCAGCCAGCACATTGGACGACGGTCAGCCTCCACTCTATAGCGTGAGCCCGCTCCAGACGTCATCACCAGCACCATCATCAGCTCCAGCGTCTAACTCACCACATCCAAGGCCAAGAAATTCACACAGCGAACCGTGTGAAAATTCCAGCTCCAACGCGTCATCGCAACATAACGCCAATGTTAAGCTTCGTGTTACTGTGAGTGTTTCTTGTGTATATAATTACAAAGTGAATCGCGCCTCTGAATCGTATTTCTAAGTCATTGCTATATTTTTCTAACTTCTTGTATCTACACTGTTTCACGTATTTTATTGTTCGTAAACTATAAAAGTTGAGTTGTCCAACATATCATAATATCTTTAACTATCTATGTCTTTTAAATTAGAAAACGAAAAGATGTCCAAAAAAACTTGAGAGGTGTCAAGGGACACCCGGATGGAACGAAGTTCCTTTCGATTAATTAGTGAAGGAATTGTAATAAAATTTTATTTTTTTTAAGTTAAGTACTAGATCCACATCTCAAGCCAACGAGCTGAGTCCTACTATTCCTAGTGATAAAATAAAATGTCACTTATGTCATAAAGCTTTACAAAACTCTCATACTAATTCCAAACATAAATTACTTACATCGAACTTAAATATAAATTCTATATCTAAAACTATATACGAAATTAACGATTTTTGTAAAAAGGTAGCCTTACCTCATACTTACTTATCTACTAATCATGCCTTAGAACAGTTATGTTTCCTTATCGATACAGGATCAACCATCAGTATTATTAAAGGTTCCTGTTTACTAGAAATTCCAAAATTATCCACTGAAACTGTAAAGTTAAAGGGCATTAATAGCTCTGAAAACCCTGTTGAAACTTTAGGTACTTTTCAAATGATGTTTAAACTATCGGATAATACTTATAACTACAAATTTCATGTCACTAAAGATGACATCAATCTTCATAATTACGACGGAATTATTGGTAGCGATTTTTGCGATTACTTTAAATCGAATATCGATTACTCTTCTAAATCAATGTCTGTATTGAATCATTCTATTCCTATTATTTATACTGAACCGTCGTATAACATTCCTGCTCGTTCCGAAGCGGTTATCGAGTGCACTGTATCTAATTAATGTTAAAGATCCCGGCAGTAGACTCATTCGCTGGCGCCTCAAACTTGAGAAATATGATTACGAAATTATCTGTAAACAAGGTCGTTTCAATTCTAACGCAGATGCCCTATTATCTCATTGCCCTATTAATTCTATTGATGTTAACAATTTAAATAATTTTACTTATGAACAATATTTTTAAAATCAATTTACTAATCAGCTTGCTACTTCAAATACTATTATAGAAGAATGTACTCAGGGTCTACACTTATCCAAGTTAAATACAATAGCTTGCCCTGTCTCTTTAGATTTTGATTATTCTATGCCCTATTGCGAAGAAATACTATCACAGCTCGATAATTCGGCTGATATTTTTACTAAATTCCGAACGCGAACCTCTTACAATACATCGCGTCAACGATAAAAATAAATCTTACTATTTTCTATTTACAAAAGTTCATCATTATGAACAAACTAACTTTAGAGATGTCTATAACTTACTAATGAAACTCAGAAATCTACTAATCGATTGTTTAAGTATAACTGATCTCGCGTTATCAGATTTTAGTGATCCATTTTCTAAACTAGCTTATACTAAAGTCTATAATATGATATCGTATATTTTTCACGATACCAACATTAAAATTAATGTTTATAAAAATCAATTGATTTATCCTACTCCTATAGAAGTTCCTAAAATATTAAAAGAAAATCATGACTCTGGTATCGCTGGTCACCCAGGATCACAACGAATGTATTCATGTATCAAAGCTGCCTATTATTGGAAAGGCATGCGCTCTGACATTGAACAATATGTTGAAAAATGTAAGCTTTGCCAAATCAATAAACCTTTAAGAAAATCAAATAAAGCTCCTATGGAGATAACTTCTACATCTACTAGGCCATTTGAACGACTAGCCCTTGACGTCGTAAGTCCCTTACCCGAAGCGGGTTTCCAAAATTTTTAATTCATCTTAACACTACAAGATGATCTAACCAAATTTACTAGCGTCTATCCGATGGTTACAGCCACTAGTGAAGAAATAGCTCGAAACCTTATACATTTTATGTCCCTTTTCGGTTTTCTTAAAACCATTTTAACTGATTTAGGTACTTGTTTTACATCAGAATTATTTAAACAATTAACAGATATTTTAAAGGTCAAAGCCCTTTTCACTACTCCGTATCACCCACAAACTAACGGAGCTCTTGAACGCTCACATGCTACTTTAAAAGAATACCTAAAATCTTTCGTTAACGAAAATCAAAACGACTGGCATTGTTATTTATTCACTGCAATATTAGCATATACTACTACTCCTCACTGCACAACTAATTTCACTCCGCATGAATTATTATATGGTTATAAACCATGCATTCCTAATTCTTTATACGAAACCTCTGGTAACACAACATACAACGAGTATATCAGAGCTTTATAATATAGAATGCGCTTTAGTCGCGAAAAAGCTGTCCAAAACATTCTTAATAGCAAGGACAAATCCAAACAATATTATGATACAAACTCCCGTGAGATCACGTACAAATCAGGAGATATGGTGTACCTAAAACACCATCACAGACTTCGCAAAGCGTTATCGCCTATATGGAAAGGCCCTTACAAAATTATAAAAGTACATAATAAACATAACGTGACCCTCCAAGTAGGTCGTAAAAATATAAAGTATCACACCAACGAAATAAAACCTTCAACATCTTAACATATACTATGTTTCTTTTCAGAACGCTATGCTGTCATGGCATTTTAAGCCACAGCCTCACCGAATCAAGCATCATTCCAATCTACCATAGTCCCGGTATTTATTTTGAACCTACTAATAATATTCATTTCTACAGTGATCATTGGAAAGTTATCACTCACGTCGATTTAATCTCGTTAGAACCTTATCTTAACAAAATCGAAACTCTATTACATGAAACGCTGAATCTCTGTAACAAAATACAATCACAGGATTCACAAGATTTTAACATGTGCAAAGATATTTCCAATCCTATCGAAGTTTTAATTCAGGCTAATTACATTAAATTACAATCGTTATCACATATCATCTCTAATAGATCAACAAATAAAGTAAAACGCTCATTAGAATTTGGAGGTGAAATCTTAAAGTTCTTTTTTGGCACATTAGATGCTGACGACGCTAGAAAGTATGATGCTGCAATCGAATCATGTAAAAAGAGCGACACAGAACTATATAACCTAATGAGAGATAACATTCACATAATTAAGTCTACCATAAATAATTTTAACACTACTATTTACAAACTTAATCAAAACGAAAATAAATTAAATTCCCAAATTAATCAGATGAACGAAATATTTTCCCAAATCACCAAAACCGACAACTTACTGCTATATACATCAAGGTTAAATAACCTTCTTAATATAATCGAAGGTTCTTTACTTAGTATTTCTAATTTACTGGATACCACAGTAAATTCTATTTCATTTTCTAAAGTTAATATACTACATCCTAGTGTTATAAGCCCATCTAATCTTTAGCTTGACGTCACGGACGGTCCACGGAACGAGTCGGCTGTTCGTGTCTTAATCACAAAAGTACTGAAGCGGTTTATTATTTCGCGTAAAGTCCGTGTAAACCGATACCACTGGGTGTCCTTAACGTGCGTGAGTGTTTGCAGAAAAATAGCCCGGTGATTTGTGGAGCTATTGTGGTAAATAACTCACAAGATACAATTTATTTACTTACAATTTGAGGCTACTTAAAATTTTATGTGCCACTAGTACCTCCCATAAGTGTGTTAAAGGTGACCGGTGTCAAGGAACTGTCAACAGTAGATCTATCTGTCAAGTCGGATCAATAAAATACTTCCGCAAGTGGCGACATCTATCGCCTTGAAGTTACCTAGGAGGTTGCGCCATCTTTTGCAAACCAGGCATACTACGACAGCCACGATGGTGAAGTGCGCAGCATGCGGCAAGTTCCTGCCTTCAAAAGGGGGCGCCACTTGCAGTAACTACGCCTGCCATAATAGGTACCACCTGGCATGTCTGATGGTATCAGAGAGTACGGCGATAAGTCATAACTGGCTGTGCCCCGACTGCAAGAAAAAACTGGCAAGGGGGGATAACAGTGCCACACCCGTTAAAGACTTGGGTAGTGGTCCCTCTCAAGCCACGGTAATAGCGGTTCCCCCTGTGGATGGTTCTTCACAGGGCGCCGTCATCGATCCACCTGTAGCGCCGGTTTCTGCACAGGGCGCAGTGGCCGAGTCCCTTGTTGTGGCAAGCAAGATGTCGTCGAGGACCGGGAGTGATAGTGAGCCCTCGCCTGAAGCGCAGCTGACGCTACGGGAGGAAATCAGGCTCTTCAGGTCTGAGCTGCGGGAGGTCAGGGACGAGATGAAGGAATTTCGTCGCGAGATGGCCGGTCTGCACTCATCACTAGGGGCCTGTACCGAGCGCGTGGACGCCCTCGAGACTAGAATTGAGGCGCTAGAGTGTAAGCAGGGTGCTGTTCAGCCAGCAAAGTAAACCAGGTGGAACACCTGGTCACCCAGTTGCAGCTCGACATCAATGACCGCGACCAGGAACTGCTTAGCTCCGACCTCGAGATAGCGAACATCCCGGAAGTCCCTGGTGAGAATGTGCTACACACTGTCGGGCTGGTGGCGGCTAAACTTGGCGTGACTCTCGAGGAGCGCGACATAGTGTTCGCGCAGCGGGTGGGCTTGCGAGCTGACCGCGAGGTGCAGGCGGCGGGCGGCGGCGGGGCGAGTCCAGCGGGCGGAGCGGCGGCGGGCGCGCGCGCGCGGCGCATCGTGGTGCGGCTGGCGCGAGCTGCTGCAGAGCGCGCGTGTGCGCCGCGGCGCCACCACTGCGGACCTCGGGCTACCCGGGCCTTCGCGTCGCTTCTTCCTCAACGAGAGGCTCACTAAGACCAACAAGTACCTGTTCTACAGGGTACGTGAAGCTGGGAGTCGTCTTGGATGGAGATACACGTGGACGAAGTTCGGGCGTGTCCTTGCCAAGCAGGGTGATGGCAAGACCACTCACTGCATCCGTTCGGAGGAGGATATCTCTCGGGTTTTTGGTCTGGAAGTATCGCCTGAAAACGTTGTGAAGACTTCTTGACCCTTGTATGTATAACCATTTCGGCTACAATGTATTTGGTAATTTTATTTGTTTTTGTTCAAGTTTTTTAAGTGCGAGACCAGCAATCTTTCTGTCTCAATGTATTGCAGTACTTTTTTTTAGCCAAGTTGCCCGAGTAATCATAAATTATATACAAAATTTCCTATCATTATCACTTCTATTTATGGATCAGCAATTTTCATCTATATACATTACAATCTATATATACATTTACAATACCGGTACCTGTTAACCGGTTTACCTGTATAATAAACTATCTTGGTCGCGAGATGTTAACAGAATTAAAACCAGAGCATCCACCTACCTGATGTTAACTCCAACGCATCGAACGGCTGCCTTTCGCGGTTGTTTCAAATTCGCTGCCACTCGCTGCTGGAACGATTTGCCACCTCCTTTTCGTGCTATAAAAACAGTCCATACCTTTAGTTTAAAATATAAAAAACACCTACTACAAAAACAAAAAGGACAATAGTAGCTGAAGTATTTTACCTTTGGTTTGCACGTAGCTGGCTATCTGGTGACCTCAGCGAAACACGGTAGCGAGTGTCTTTTTCTTTTATTCCTTTTAATTATATAAATCACATTATTTATGTTTTTTGTTATTCCGTGTTGTCCGCCTCAGATCAAGTAAAAAAGGAAGTTGTCCGCAACTCTGCATTAACTTATGGTATAACTCTTTTTCGCTTTGAAAACTAAGACGACCCACTGACCAGATTCACACCACACATAAAAGATTAGGGTACATCATTTTATGATTATCCATAAACTTAAACTACTACTTTACAATACACTAACACTTTTCATCAATGTTGTCAATTTGAGGCGGCGTCGGCGTCCCTTTGTTTGTCACTGTCACAACGCTAGCGGCATAGACAAGACAAACATTGTGGTAACGCTGGCCTTGGCAGATAGTTGCAACATTAAATAATGCAAAATTATCATTATCACTTTTATTTATTTATTGCGTACTTTTATTTATTTATTGTATTTAATAACTTTATGCATATAATTGATAGATAAGTCGGGTTTACATATTCTTTACAGAAGGTTATCCTGCTTATTTTTGTTAGATATTTATTATTATAATTTTGTTTTTTTTTATTTATTTACCTTTTAGTCGTGACTGTGGCCGACCGTGGCATCTCTGCAAGGCCCTGTCAGAATACCAGCGCTGCGACATTTCATGTCGTAGCATTGTGCTGAGACAGGAGCCTTTTTGGTCTCGTACAGGTTAAGTCTTTTTTTTATGTGGTATCATTTGTTTATGTTTCGGTTTACCTGTACGAGGTTTCAAATAAACAATTTTTCTTTCTTTTCTTTCTTTATCTTGAATTATCCAAACATAGTAGTCAAGTCAGCAAAAGGTTAGATTTCCCAGTCTCCTTAAGTATTCAGAATATTCATTCTATAATAGATGTCTCCGAATTTAGCTCTTACTACTATAACAATAAGATCATTTTTATTTTACAAATTCCCTTAATAACACCTGATAAGTTCATGACCTATAAAAACATACCTTTACCTACTCCGCATGACGACTCACATAGCACATTTGCATTGATACAACCTTCTAACTCTTATATCACTTTAAGTGACGACAGGATGCATTATGCTATGCTAGACACTCTTGATAAATGTAAGATAATTAATAATAACTATTCTATCTGTGAATAATCTACTATATATTCGTGTATAAGTAATCCAAACTGTGAATCTAAAATATTAACTGAAGTAACACTGTCGTTACCTACAGAATGTAATGCCAAACTTTTATATGGTCAAATTGATATTTGGCAAAAATTAAGAAATAATAGATGGATTTATGTTCAATCAAACACAAATAAATTGACGATTAAATGTGATGATAACATTAGCGACCATACAATTATAGGTACAGGAATTCTGAAATTAACCGCAAACTGTATCATTCTCTTAGTACTAAGTCTCCTTTAGATATTAAGTTCGACATAACAACTGATGACTGTTGTAAGAAGGACATCTATACATATACATATAATAAAACAGTAAAAAAACTATGTCTGTACATTGAATATATTTAAAAAATAATAATTGAGGGGGGTTTAGAAACAGTAATAGTGCACGAATCCAAAAAAAAAAATTCTGTCTGTTTGTCTGTTTGTTTGTACACGCTAATCTTCGGAACTGCTGGACGGATTTGAATGATTTTTTTGTTGTTGTATAAGTCTGGGCAACATATAGGCTATAATTTATCTTGGAAACTTGAACACCTAATGCAGAACCGCAACAGACCAGCTAAACTATAAGAGATACAAAAATGGTACCCTAGCAAAAATTGTTCCACGTGATGAGCATTTTCTGCTGAGAGAATAAATTTGAAGATCTGGAACACCTGATGTGGAACTCTAAGAGCCCAGCTACACCATAACACATATATTAATGACGTCTTAGCAAAAGTTGGTCGGTCTGATGGGCATTTCCTGTTGACTTATAAACACCGAAGATCAGAAACATCTGATGTGGAAATCAAAAATGTAATTTTTAAAATTACACTGTAAAGTTATCACTAATTTCACTGTATATTAAAATAAGCTGGGTGTACCTCCACGCGGTGAAGGTGGTAACAGTTTAGGACTGATTTTTGATGACGATGGTATATCATTGAAAATTTGACCCTACTGGCCAAAACTCCCATTTTTTCTTTATTTTATCGAATAAATATGCCTTTGGGCTTATGTTATTTGAGTGTTTAATTTCCTTTTCCATTTATCTTCGTGACACGGCAGCCGGGTAGCCTACCCGGTAACGCAAGGGAGCAGTCACTTAGATTTAAATTGATCAGGTATCTTCACAATAAAACTATAACCATGCCTATAAAGAGGTCAAATCTTTCCCAATGTTCGAAAGGAGCTAAAAGATTGAGTATCATAAGTTTCCAAGAATCTACCGAAGAGCGTCAGGAGAGACTTGATGCTGCTCGAGAACATCAGGCTGCAACTCGCTCCGTGGAAACCTCTTCAAATCGCGAAGCACGCCTGCGTTCTCAACGTATTAGCGTTATCTACATCCAGGTTTTTAGAGACCAGTGAAGAATATGATGCGCGACTGACCGCTGATCGTGAACGTCATGCATTGTCTCGCGAGTCGGAGACGTTCACGGACAGGGAATTGCTTTTGAGTTCCAAGCGTATCTACGCATCGACTTCTAGGTCTCTAGAGACAAGTGCGGAACGTGATGCGCGACTGTCCGCTGATCGTGAGCGACATGCATTGTCTCGAGAATCGGAAACGTTTACAGCTATGTTATTCTGTAAGAACTCACTCCAGTTCTCACTTCTGATTTCGCGGTGAAAACTGTTTTAGGTAGTCTGTAGCTCGATAAAAACTATGCTAGTACCACGAAGTGACAACATAGGTGACGCGAACTATTATTTCGTTCCTATTTAAGCGAATACCAAATACTTTTCACTTCAGGTAAGTGAAATCGGAAATGAGATAAGATTCCAATTCGCGAGTGAATTCTTACAGAATTCCACTGCTGATACAGAATCACGCTTGAGTTCTCAGCGTATTCGCACATCTACTAACAGGTCTTTTGTAACGAGTGATGAACGTGATGTGCGACTAACTGCTGATCGAGATTATCATACATTGCCCCGAACACGCACACAACAAAATATTTATAATCAGTTTGAAAGTTAGAGAGAAAGAATTGCTGGAGTAAGGCATGAAGAGACAGAAGAAGAGCGCAACGAACGTTTGAATTCTGATCGACTTCGACATTCTCTGAACAGAATGTCGATGTCATCTGAAGAATCGGATGTGTCTCAAGATATAGCCGTAGGGCATGGTGATTCGACCTTCCTTGGGTTGATAAGGAACGTAGTATATTTACGTATACTCCTATGATTGACTACGCCACATATGCCGCCATCGGAGGTATGATTCAAAATTGTACTTTTTGAACGTCTCGAATCGTCTCGCGCATCCCGTTATGTTCCCGTCCCCGGGCTCTTAGAATTCGACATCAGACGTTTCAGATCTTCGAATTTGCCGACCCCGTTGACGCTGGCATAAGCAACAGGATCCGCGTACGAAGTCGCGGGCAGAAGCTAGTATTTAATAAAAGCCTGCCACATTTGGCGCCAATCTCTTTAAGCAAAATTAACTTAGATTCTCTTAAATATGCAACTCATCAAATGGATAATTTGGAGCAAGAATTAAATAACTTAGAAAAAGAATCTCATTTTATTAAATATGGTCCATATTATTCTACCTTTACTTATATTCTAATTGTGTGTTTATTTTTATATGTAGCTTAGATCTACGCTACAAAAATATGTACTGGCAGACATTCTACTTTGTCAGTGTACAACAAAGTGCTTTTATACAAGCAAGTACTCATGCCTGTATGGACATACGGCATTCAACTTTGGGGCTGTACAAAACCAACTAACGTTGAAATCATTCGAAGATTCCAAAATAAGGTACTTCGGAGTATAGTAAATGCTCCTTGGTACGTTAGAAATGATGACATCCACCGAGGTCTAGGAGTGGACCTAGTTACTGTAGTCATAAAAAAACACGCAGAAGCACATGAACGAAGGCTTCTCCAACATGTGAATGTCGTGGCTATTCAGCTCCTTGACACCACGGACATAGTAAGAAGACTCAAGAGCTTAGTTCTCTTGAGTCTTCTTACTATGTCCGTACTAGTACTGCTACTACTACTGTGTCCCTTTGAGTTAGTTTAGTGAAGTGAGTGTTACATAGTGCAGTGAGTGCTACTCTTAAAGAACACAAGAACAAAGTGTCTTTCCATCATAATAGAGACAATAAGAAAAGTGCCAATGGACACATTCTTAACCATGTAAGATTTTAGCAAATTAAGTTAAATTTAAATTACTTATTAGCCTTAAGGTCTAGATTGTAATTGTTATGAGTAACCGTTTAATTACGAGTACATCATAAATGCAAAAAAAAAAAAAAAAAAAATTGTAGCTTATAAGGTCTTTAGGTATTTTAAAAATAAAAATGCTACTAATTCTGGATGCTGCGTGCAAATATTTAACCAATGTTATAATCAGAAAACTTCCAAACGCAAATCCAAAATCTCTAATTCTGTCGAAATGACTGAAATGTCATCAGCATCCGATGAAGACAAGTCAATTCAATCTTTACCAGTTCTATAAGGCCAAATTCCCATCAAATAGGAATTTAAACTTTTAAAATACTATAAATTATGATGTTTGTTTTCCATTATAAACTACTACGTCTTGTTATGTTTAATAATGTTTAATTATAATGTTTGAGCTAATATACTACTTTTTTACTTATATCTATCTATAACGATTTGTGTAAATGACTATCTTAAATCTCATTCACTGCATCTCTAATCTTTTCTATTTTACTTCGCTCATCTTATAAGATAGAGCTTCGTCAAAAAGGGGGAGCTGTTATAACCCTTATTACAAGGCAATAAAGCCGACATCTGCACTCTACAGTTTTACTCATTTTTTCATTGTAAAGTAAACGCTGAATTGTAGTTATCGCATAGTAGTGGAATTATAATATAATTTTAGTTAGTTAGATTCTGGACGCCGTCACGCCGTCGCGTATACCAAAATTCGTTAAAATTATCTCGAGAGATAAATGAGATTATAGACAGTCAAATTTAAGTTGGTGTAACGTTTAATTGTGCACTTATTTCTTAGTTATTCGTAAATCTAAAGTGTAACTGTGGTTTCGTGAATTAAAGTGGTTCCGGTGGAATAATTGTTTTTTTTTTAAAAGACTAACGGGGTCGGCCTTGTAACAGTACGCTATTAAATTGAGACAAATTACAAATGTTTATAGTATCAAAGAAATGTATAATGTATTGGGAGGTCACACCTGTGGGGTTCAGCTCAGTGCTATTACTCTGGCTCAGCCATTCTACATCCTTACTAAAGTTAAATCGCCAATTATAATAAAAATGTCCATTGGGTGGGTTATCAAATTATTTAGGAAAGCTTTTTAGTTGGGTTACGTATGAGTTGCCTGTATTTTCTTTACATAAGTACAGCGAGCATATATGAATATTTAGACTAACAGTATAGGTCTGGACCTTTTAAACGTGATGGTTACCCATACATCTTCCGCTGTAGTACGCCAGTCATATGTTTCAATAACGGTCAAAACATTCCTCACTGCTATTAACACCCAACCACCCCGTGTTTGTGATGTTCTACAATAATCACGGTCACGCCGCCACACAAGATACCGGTCATCAAAAAGCTCACTATCGCTAATATTATCTGTTGTGTTGTACCAGGTCTACGTGAATATAATAACGTCGTACGAATTTAATAAAAGTTTTTTCAAAAAAATAGAAACCGCCTTCAAAAACTTAAAAGTACTACCACCACCGACCTACCGACGGGTCGCTGGCCCACTCCGCTGAGGAGAAAGCAAACTTGTTCGCCTCTATGTTTGCGGAATCGTCACGTCTAGATCCTGGTGGCGCGAGACCCCCTGCTTCTCCTGATGGATGCGAGTCGAGCATGTCGAACATAAGCATCCATCAGAAAGACGTTCTTAGGGTACTGCGTAACCTAGACGTGAACAAGGCTAGTGGCCCCGACGGGATTCCAGCAATTGTACTGAAGACTTGTGCGCCTGAGTTGTCTCCGATCTTGACACGCCTATATCGTCTGTCGTTTGAGACTGGGAAAGTCCGATGGCTTGGAAGCCAGCTAACGTGCAGCCCGTGCCCAAAAAGGGTAGTCGGGCTGACCCGTCGAATTATAGACCCATTTCGGTAACGTCCATACTTTGTAAAAGAACGGGTGCTGAATCGTAAGCTTCTGGCATACCTAGAAGCGAATGATATCCTCAGTGACCGACAACACGGCTTCCGCCGAAATCGATCAACTGGGGATCTACTAGCGTATGCCATTCACATCTGGAGTGAGGCCATCGAGAAACACGGGGAGGCACTAGCGGTCTCCCTTGACATCTCAAAGGCCTTCGACAGGGTCTGGCACGATATCCTTATTAATAAGCTTCCTTCTTTCGGTCTGCCCGCCGAATTGTGTGATTGGATTGCAGATTTCCTGAGGGATCGGTCTATTCGAGTGGTCATAGATGGCTGCTCGTCCGGACTGCTGGATATTAATGCCGGGGTTCCTCAGGGGTCGTTGCTCTCAGCAACATTGTTCCTGTTGCATATTAATGATCTGCTAAAACCCGGTACCACTGTTGCTGAGAGATACGTATCCGATGCACGAGCTGGTGGGTCGCAGATCCGGTCTCTCCGGGAGGCAATGGTTGAGCGCTTGAACTTGTCCTTACAGGCTGTCTCTGAATGGGGCGATGCCAATCTGGTCAAGTTCAATGCAGCTAAGACCCAAGCGTGTCTCTTTTCCGCTAAAAAGAGCCAATTCCACCCAGCTCCATCTTTCCGAGGTGTAACCGTGCCGATAACCGACCGACTTGAACTTCTTGGTGTTACGTTAACATCTACCCTCAATTTTGACCCTTTCATAGAGGCAAAGGCTCAAGTGGCTGCCAAAAAGTTGGGGATCCTAGCAAAGGTGAGACGGTACTTCACGCCGGAACAGCTGCTTAAACTTTATCAAGCGCAAGTTCGATCGTGTATGGAGTACTGCTCTAACCTTTGGGACGGATCTGCCAGATACCAGCTTGATGCCCTTGAGTCAATTGAGAAACGAGCCAAGAGGATCATTAGCAATGATAGGCTCGTCGAGTCAAAGCTCCAAAGTCTTGAGCATCGACGCCGAGTTGCTGGTTTAGGGATTGCGTGTTACAAGAAAGAAGGCGAATAATGATCTGTGTCGTTTATTTGGGAGCGCTGCTTATATACAAAATTAGTCAAAATAAATCATAATAAATAGGGTACATTATATACGTTTGTAACTAACACAAAACAGTAATGTCGGTAGAGTGTGCCGCGCTCCTTTCGTTTAGCGAGCGCGATGATACGGCCGGCCGGCCCGCATTCCTTTTGCATTTGCTTAGCTTAGTATGCGCGGGCGCGCGGCGGCGATCGGCTGCGTGCGCTCCTAATCGTATGTCTGTCGTACGTAAGTATCAGCTGCTACATCATTCCCCCGCTAGTGAAGCGTACGCAGGGCTTCGATGTCCTGCCTGCCCTTGTGACGTATGCATACGTATCTGTGTTTGGTGCTTCTGGCTCTGTGTTGATCCGGAAAGCGGGCTTTAGTCTGTCAACAGTGATATTAGTGCATCTATTGGGTAACTTGATAGTGAAGTACTTTTCGTTGCGACTAATTACTTCGTACGGGCCAGTGTAGGTTGGCGTCAAAGGTTTGCTTGATGCGTCATTGCGTAGGTAAACGTGCGAACATTTATGTAGGTCATCGTGAATAAATGTCGCTCGGTTTTGATTTGATTTTCGCTGCGCCTGGGCCTTCTTTAACGCTCCATTCAACTTATTCATGAAGTTTGAAATGGTATCGCGATGTTTTGCTGATTCCTCATAGAACTCGCCGGGTAATCGTAGCGTTTGGCCATAAAGTAGTTCGGCGGTACTTGCACCTACGTCCTCTTTTATAGAAGCGCGCAGTCCTAGCAGTACTGTAGGTAGCTCATGTGTCCATGTTGTAGATTTCAGTCTTGCGGTGAGTGATGTCTTGAGTGAGCGATGCCATCGTTCTATCACGCCGTTACACTGCGGGTGGTAGGCAGTGGTGCGGGTGCGATGTATTCCCATGCGTTGCATTAATTTTTTTAAAAGGTCGGACTCGAATTGCCTCCCTTGATCGGTGGTTATGGTTACTGGGCAACCGAATCTCGCAATCCAACCCTCATAGAATGCATTAGCAACCTTTTCTGCGGTTATGTCTTACAGCGGAATGGGTTCGGGCCATTTGGTAGCCCTATCTATCATGGTCAATAGATATCGATAGCCGTCAGAAATTGGCAGTGGGCCGACAATATCAATTTGGGCGTGCTCCAGTCTGTTTGCTTGTTGAAAACTTGCGATAGGTGCCTTCGTGTGTTGTTGCACCTTAGAACGCTGGCACGCGTCGCACGTTTGAGTCCACTCATTTACGTCACTATTCATGGCGGGCCACCAGTAGCGGGCAGTGACTAATTTTCTTGTCGCCCTTATGCCGGGGTGACTAAGGTCGTGAATTGCTTGAAATGCTACTTTACGATAATGTGGTGGCAGATATGGACGAGCAGTGCTTGATGACATCTCGCAGGTAACGAGTTTGGCGGTTGAGTTGGGAATGGCGATCTTCTTGAATAGGTACTTTCCATTGTTTATTAGTATTTTTAATTCTTCGTCTTGGTCTTGTTTTTTTGCTAACTCGGTGTAATCCAGTAGTGTCGGGCATGTTATTGTTTCAACTCGAGATAGTGCATCTGCGACTTGGTTGTCCTGGCCGGTTACGTGTTGAATATTTGACGTAAACTGTCCGATATATTCAAGGTATCTCGTTCGGCGGGGCGTCTCAGACTTGCTGTTTGAAATTATTGCGTTACACAGCGGTTTGTTGTCCGTGTAAACAATTAATTCTCGTCCTTCAAACACACGGCGGAAGTGACGTATTGCCATGTATATGGATAGCAACTCACGGTCGTATGTGCTATATTTTTGTTGTGCGTCACTGAACTTCTTTGAGAAAAATCCCAGTGGTCTCCAGCTGCCGTTGATCTTTTGTTGTATAACGGCACCAGCACATGTGTTTGAGGCGTCCGTCATCAACGTCGAAAGGCTCGCTCAGTGATGGGTAGGACAATAATGCGCAGTTCTTGATGTCTTGTTTACTTTGATTGAATGCTTCTTTTGCCTCTTCGGTCCACTGTATGTTTCTTTTATCGTTTTTCTTGGCGTTGTGAAAGTATTTACTCAATTCTTTTTGATGTTCAGCCGCCTGGGGTATACTCGAGCGATAAAAGTTCAGCATTCCGACGAATCGACGTAGTTCTTGGATCGTCTTTAGCAATGGATAGGACTGGATTGCTTGTACCTTTTCTTCCGTTGGTGAAATGCCTTCAGGGCTTATTGTGTATCCCAGGAAGTCGAGTTTTGACTGGCCGAAGATACACTTAGCGACGTTTATTTTTAAACCACTGTCGTTGAGTCGCTTAAACACTTCTTGCAGTTCTCTTCTGTGTGCTTCTTGGTTCTCAGAAGCTACGAGAATGTCGTCGACGAATGGGAAAACAGGTAGGCCGCGGAGCACGTTGTCGATATGACGTTGAAATGTCTGGCCTGCATTCATTAAACCAAAACACATCCTAGTGAACTCGTACAAGCCGAAAGGGGTAATCACGGCTGTCTTCTTCACGTCTTCTTCTCTGTTTTTGATTTGGTAGTAGGCTTTCTGCAAATCAATTTTTGAAAATATCTTCTTGCCTTGGAGGTTATGTGTGAAGTCATGTAGTCGTGGTATAGGGTATCGATCGGGCGTGGTTACCGCGTTGAGTCTACGGTAATCACCACAGGATCTGTAGGTACCATCCTTCTTCAAAACCATGTGTAATGGACTAGCCCATGGGCTGTTAGACGGACGACAAATTCCTTGGCTCATCATGAGTTCGAATTCTTGTTTTGCAGCATTATATTTATGTGGCGGTAGTGGTCTTGCATTTGTAAATATCGGCGGGCCGGTGGTTTCAATATAGTGTTCGACTTCACTATTTCCCAGTTTCTTTAAGTTTGGTCTCGTGATGTCTGGGTACTTGGCCAACAGGTCGTGGTAGGGAAGGTTGTCATCGATAGTTCGGATGCTTCCCTCAGCTGCGGGTGACAGGAAACCTCGTGCCGATAAATTGGTTTTTTTGTCAACCAATCGTCGTCCATGAAGATCCACCATAAGTGCGTGGTGGTGCAAAAAATCAGCGCCTAATATCGGCCGACTGACTGTTGCAACCATAAATCGCCAGCTGTAGGCACGCCGCATTCCGATGTTCAGAACGATGGTTCGCTCGCCGTATGTGGGTATTTGTGTTCCATTTGCTGCATACAAGTAGTTGGTTGGAGTTCGCTGTTTATCGCGTGCAGTGGCGGGTAAAACAGAAACATTCGCACCAGTGTCGATAAGGAACTTTTTTCCGGTTGATTTGTCGTATAGAAATCGGCGGTATGTGGATAAATCATCGACTTCAGCCACCGCCACGGCTTGAGTCTCCGTTAGTTTTCCGACTTCTCACTTGTTGTTCCTTTATAACTACACGGACTTCTACATCGGTATGCTGCCTTGCCGAATTTCTTATGGAAATAGCACACTGCATGCTGCACAGTTTCTGGTTTGCTGGTTCGGATGTCGCCGCTATTTCGGCTGGCGCCGCTGCCGCTGGGGCCTTTGACGTGGAAGGTTGGCACTGGCAGGAACACACGGCGTTCACCTCTTTCAGCTGTTCTTGCATTCTGTCTGCCATGGCAGCCAACGAGTCCAGCTTCGATTCCTCACTCACAGCCAACACTGCGCGGGTAGAAGCGGGTAGGTGTCCTTGCCACAACATTTTCAGCGTGCCATCTGGCATCTTATTGCCAGCAAGGTTTCTCATTCGGCGAAGCAATTGTGATGGTCGCTGATCGCCGAGATCCATTTCATTCAGCAGTTTTTGTAGATGAATACCCTCGCTTTCTTCGTAAACCTCCAGCAGTCTTCTTTTTGCAGCTTCGTATCGGCCGGAGTTGGCCGGCGACAAGATGATATCGCTGATTTGGTCGACATCCTTGATTTCCAGCTGAGCCACAACAAGTGCGAACTTGCCTTCATCGCCGAGCTTCTGGTTGTAGATAATGACCTCAAATTGGGCGAACCAAAGCCTAGGTCTGTTGCACCAGAACTTAGGTATTCTGGACTGGACGCTGATTGCTTCGACATCTTCAGGCGTAGTAGTCCTGTCTTCTTTCGATACGGGCGAAGTCATTTTGAACGCGGGGTCACCACTTCAGGGATTGCGTGTTACAAGTAAGAAGGCGAATAATGATCTGTGTCGTTTATTTGGGAGCGCTGCTTATATACAAAATTAGTCAAAATAAATCATAATAAATAGGGTACATTATATACGTTTGTAACTAACACAAAACAGTAATGTCGGTAGAGTGTGCCGCGCTCCTTTCGTTTAGCGAGCGCTATGATACGGCCGGCCGGCCCGCATTCCTTTTGCATTTGCTTAGCTTAGTATGCGCGGGCGCGCGGCGGCGATCGGCTGCGTGCGCTCCTAATCGTATGTCTGTCGTACGTAAGTATCAGCTGCTACACTGGCCTGTCGGTTTTCTATCGGTTGCATTTTGGGGAGTGTGCGACAGAATTGCATAATTTAATTCCGCCGAGTCCGTTCCATCATCGGACCACAAGACGTACGGCGATGCGCCACCGGTACATGGTGGACATCCCACCCACACGCACAAAACGTTTTGGGAACACATTCATTGTGCGTACTGCTAAGGAGTGGAATTCCCTGCCTGAGTCTGTGTTTCCTGATAGCTACAACCCGGGAGTCTTTAAGTCAATAGTGAATAGGTTACTTCTAGGCAAGCGTGCTCCATCTTAGACCGCATCATCGCTTCCCATCAGGTGAGATAGTGGTCAAACGTATGCCTATCAAATGATAAAAAAAAAAAAATATGTGGCAATACATAACAACAAAAACACAAAGACACCGCCACCGACTTCCGAAAGTAAAGTAATGTGTGTTCTGTGCTAAAGATATTTAGGTATCACTTTTTAGTTTTTGAAGGCGGTTTCAATTTTTTTTTTTTTTACTTTTTATTTTCCGCTTTTTAGTGTTGCCTTAACATCCAAATCCATTAAGAAACGGCGACACACTTAAAAGAGATTGTAAGTCCTCCAAAGATTGAAGAAACTAAAACGTCGTCTTAGTATTTTTTTGGGAATTTGTTGATTTTCTCAAAAAGGGCTGTATCAATTTTAGTAAAATTTATATGGGAACCATTTCGGAACAAACTCCTTTCGAACATAAAAAGAATTTTGCAAATCCGTCTATATTATGACAGAGTTATGCCCGAACATACATAAAAAAATATATATATGTCGGATCGTCAGTGAGCGATCGAGGAGGAGCGCCGAGCGGTATAGTACATCGTCAGGACTATAGGCGTTCCCATTATCCCATTAGGGATAAACAAGACCTGTAAAAACAATTACACACTATTAATAAAGAAAACACAATACAAATGGTAATCAGTAACAGGAATAAAGTAAGTTAAAGGTACAGCAACAATACAGTTAATCGAACAGACCATTGAGATCCCACAGTTCGTACAGTGGCCAAGCCACCCAATGATAAACGAACAAACCCTTAAGGTTTACAGTTCGTACAGCAGCCTAAGCCACCCAATGATAAACGAACAAACCCGTAAGGTTTATAGTTCGTACAGCAGCCTAAGCCACCCAATGATAAACGAACAAACCCTTAAGGTTTACAGTTTGTACAGCAGCCTAAGCCACCCAATGATGAACGAACAAACCCTTAAGGTTTATAGTTCGTACAGTAGCATAAGCCACCCAAATACAAAGTGTATCGCTCGCTAGCAGCAAGCCTATACAGCTATGTGAATATACAGCAGCGCTGTACCAGGTAAACCGACCGTATTGTCGGGAGCAGGAACTCTTTACTGAGTCGAATCCGAGGATCGACTGCCGTACTTACGGAGTGCACGCTCTTTTATAAGGCGATGCCACCCACCTTGCAACCTCTCCATACAAGTCTGTCCATGCGCACGGAAGTGCGTCACGCGTTTACTTGATACAAAACACTAAAATGTGCTGAATCTAATAAGATCTGTAATCAAATAACACAATAATAATTGTCATAAATAAACAATACTGATTTCATAAAGTAATTCGTTTTACATTCAAAGTAACGTGTCAACAATTGTTTTGAATAAAACCATCGATAACAATTATCGAAATAAAGTAACCACAAATCAGTGTGCACACACAATAAATCATGTTTTGAATTAATAGACTATAATTGATAGTAAAATAACATAAATTAACAATAAGAAACACAAATCATAACAAATTTAGTTAACACCCACAATTGTGATTAATAAACTGTCTCCGACATATATATTGTTAGCGAAATCTCCCTCCGTGGTAACCGAAGCTGAGGCAGGGGGAACGTCCCCGCGCACCGAGCAGATATAAGGCGATGCAGCGCGTGCGCCGGCCTCATGGACAGAACCTTCGCTCGACGCTCGCCGCGCACGGACGTGTCGCCGCTTCGCTCCACGCTCTGCCGCTACGCTCGTCACCTGCTCTCGCTGCGCCCGCCGCAACGATTCCTGTAGTCAGCCGACTGCAACCAACTGTTCAAAAGTTGCCTTTTTCAAGGCGACGGCTGTAATTCATATTCCTTTAAACAGAGTCAGTCGTGTAGCTTCACTAGGCCCCTTCAGGGCAAAACCACAGTTTCGTGGTACTCGGTGGATACCTTACGGTGAAACGAGTGGGTGTTGCCCCAATCACACCCGCCAAACCCCTTCAGGGCGAGGCAGTCAATTGGAGTCGGGAGCTAGTGTTTCGGCCTTGGGGGGTCTCCTAGTCGAACCTAGTCTCTGGTTTCCTTCCACAGCTACACACCTAGTGTCGGTTGGGCGTGTCTACACCCTTCGCACTAGACTGGCTAGGGCCCCGTTCGCACAATAAGACTGGCGACGGGTTTACAAGCTTAGGGCTCACCAATAGGTACTCACCTCCCTGTCTACACCCAACAGGGAGGGTTACACATCCCCGGGCCACTCCACCCGGGGAGTTAGAGTTAGGTGTTAGGTTTAATTTAGGCTTCCCTGAGAGTTAAATCTCTCAAAATTCCCTCCCCAACTTAGCTTTCCCACCGACCATGACGGACGCTGAAATATTAGCGTACGTCAAGGCCCGTTTATCTAAAAGCGCCCTGCTCCAAGCCGATCTAGCGATATGGCTAGAGAACTCCGCGTCCGCGTCCCGTAAAGCAGCCGAAACAAGCGTCGCTGACTTCAGTGACGTATTTGATAACCCCTTTTCCCCGGATAACGCCGACGAAGGCACACCTGTGGCGGCATCCTCTATGCCACCACAAATCCCGTCCCTATTGTCAATTAAGACAACAAGCCCGTACGCGGAAACACCTATTGTTTCCGAACCCATTGTTTCCAAGCCCATTGTTCCCGCGACCATTGTTCCCACGTAGCTGCGCTCTGCGTCGCCATGTTTCTCAGAAACAATGGATACCTCTGTCCCTGTCTCTGAGCCATCTCACTCCGACTCTGAGGAAGCCCACTCTGCCTCCGCGTCCTCGGACGACGACTACCAAGTTGTCGGTCCGGGAGGCAAGAGAAAGAAGGGTAAGAGTCCCTCTCAGGCCACCAAGGCCAAGAAAGCCGTAGCCGCGCCCACCCCCTCCTCCACCCCCTCGGTTTCGGCCCCCTCCGTCTCAGCTACCTCTCGTCCAGAGGGCAGCCGTCCCGTTAGTCCCATGTCCACTGCTGCCCCCAATCCTTCGGTTTCAAAAAAGAAACTACCCGCCCCGCCTCCCTTGTTCATCCAGGACAAGGCGAAGTGGACCGACGTGTCCAAATTGTGTAATAATCGTAAGATCAAATACACAAACGCGCGCTCGACCCAACAGGGTATCAAAGTCCAAGTTCCCACGGTGAACGACCACAGGGAACTTACCTCCTTGTTAAAAGTGAGGAACATTTCGTTCGACACTTATTCCCTGCCCGATGACAAACTCACCCGTGTGGTAATCCGACGCGTCCCTAAAGAAATCTCAACGGAAGAGATTCTCGACCTTCAGTCGCAAAATGTCCCAGTATCCGCTGTGCATCGTCTGCACAAAGCTAGGGGTGCGATTGCATACGACTCGGTTCTTGTCGTGTGCGATCACACCGACGGCCACCATCCGATCTTTAAAGTAAAGTCGGTATGTCACTTGTCGGGCATCTCGATCGAGAGACCTTATAAATCCGATACGGTCGGACAGTGTCACCGCTGCCAACTTTACGGTCACGCCCAACGCAATTGCTACGCGACCCCTAGATGCGTCAAGTGTCTGGGTGAGCACGCAACTGCTGACTGTCCCCGTCCGAAAGACCGCAATCTGTGCACAGAACCTCCCAGCTGTGTGCTATGCGGACAATCAGGTCACCCCGCCAATTACCGCGGCTGCCCCAAAGCCCCAAAATCCTCTTCTCCCAAATTGACCAAGCGTGCGAACGCTCGTCAACAAAGGGAAAGCCCCTCTGTTAAGATTCCCTCCTCAGAGATGCCCGAGCGTCTCAGCCCTCAGAGGCCCTCCCCATGGAACTCGCTGAATCATCAGAGAGCGTTCCCTGCATTGAGGCCCTCCCAATCTCTGCCCATGCCAGCGCTGATGGATTCGCCAGTCCCCGCGCCGAACCTAGCCTCCGCGACCACGCCCCCCCCTACCTAAGGTCGCCCCCGCCGCTCCTAAGCCCGCCGCCGCCGCTCCTAAGGCCGCCCCCGCCCCTTCTAAGGCCGCCCCCGCCGTTTCAACCGCGCCCTCAGCCTCCCGCGTACCTGCATCTCTCCCTACCGAGAGGATAGGCGAAGTCATCAACCTCGCCTACCAAATTTACCGCAACCCCGCTGCTGAAGCTATGGCTAGGGATATACTCGCGTGCAAAGCTAATATTAGCGACATCCTTAAGGTGTTCAAAGCGTATCCGGAGATTACGCAAGCCCTAGATAAACTTTACCCTAACTAATCCAATGGATAAGGAAAGGCCGTGTACTAATAAACCCCGATCCCTTAAGTTAGGATACTTTAACGCCAATGGCATTATTAACCAACGTGATGAGATCGCCAATTTCCTCCGCGACCATCAACTTGATGTCCTCCTCATACAGGAGACCTTTCTTAAGCCCCATCATCGTGACCCAAATATTGCCAACTACCGTATAGTTCGCAATGATAGGTCTCGTTGTCACAAGGGCGGTACCCTAATATACTATAGAAAGGCTCTGTACTGCATTCCTATGGACCCTTCTCCCCTCGCTCGCCTCGAGGTCTCTGTCTGTCGGCTCGGCATGACCGGTCATCAGCCGTTAACTATTATATCAGCATACGTCCCTCCATCACCATCGGAGGATGATCCTATCCTCCTCAAGGATGACCTTTCTGCTCTTCTTGGCCTGGGTGACGCCGTCTTACTGGCGGGCGATCTCAATGCCAAACATCCCTCCTGGAATAGTAACAGGACCTCTTCCAGAGGTAGGATCGTGTTTAACCTCTGTTCCCAACTGAACTTCGATGTCATCGCCCCGATGACTCCCACTCATTTCCCCCACGATCCCAACCATCTTCCCGACATCCTCGATATAGCGCTGCTCAAGAATGTGAACCTCCGTTTGCAATCTATAGAGACGCTACACGAGCTTAATTCCGACCATCGTCCAGTGATATTAGAACTAGCTCCCCGTTCAGACCGTTCCCTCTGACCCTAGCCAGCCCCCTCCGACCCAAATTATTACCGACTGGAGGAAAGTAAGCGAAAGCCTACAATCCACCACGTCGCCTCACTTGGACGCTATTCCCGACCACTTGGTGACAGTCGCAGACACGACGGGCGCGATCGACTCGTTCACAAATCATGTATAATCCGTCTTGAACGATTGTTCAAGAGAGGTTCCGGCGATGAGCAATTCAATCAATTTCAAATATCTTTATTTAACATAAAAATTAACAAAATGCACTTACCCTAAGATACATTCAAATCATAGTAAAAACAAACACTTTATGAGGCTAACAGTTCGCCTTTTAAAGTTTGTAATAGATTGCTTAGCACTGTAACTGATCACAACATAAACTTAACACTCAACTATATGGAAACAATGTAATTAACGCAAATTATTTAGGAGTTATAATTTTGCTATTTTCTTGTGGGTATGACATAAATAAAATAAAATACCAAAGCAGATTTTTAGCTGATCGCACGGTGTACCGTAGATACTAGTAGCCGTGCGGCCAGCTAACGATCAGCGGACGGATCCTCCCTGCGGCGATGAGCGATCATCGCTGGAAACTGCCTGACGATGTGCGTGATCTGTTGACCGAGAAGAACGCGGCCGTCTGTGCGTACAGTGCCTTCCCCTGCGATGCGAACAAGGCGCTCCAGCCGCTGGGACAAGACACTTAGCGAACTCGAGCCCACCCACCTAGCCTTCTGGGAACTCCAGAGGAAGCTCCGTTCTTCTAACGAGGCCTCCATGCCCCCTCTCATTCGCCCCGACAATAGCGTCGCCTTCGACAACGATGAAAAGGCTGAATGTCTAGCCGACAGCCTAGAGTCTCAATGCACCCCCAGCTCTCAACCAGTAGACGAAGCTCACCTTTCTGAGGTCGACGCCGAAGTCGAACGAAGAGCCTCTCTCCCACCCGTTGAAGACCCTGATTATCCTCTGCCTCCTGTCACTCCCGACGAAGTGCACGATATTATCAAGAGGCTTAAACCCCGGAAAGCCCCCGGCTCTGACGGTATCACCAATAAGGTGTTCAAACTCCTCCCCGCCCATCTCATAATGCTAATGACCGCCATCTTCAATGGCGCTCTAAGCAACAACATTTTTCCTCAGGCATGGAAAGAGGCCACCGTTATCGGCATTCCGAAACCAGGCAAACCCAAGTCTGATCCCACCAGTTACCGTCCCATTAGTCTACTCAATGTTCTAGGCAAAATCTACGAGAGGCTTATTTATAAGCGGCTCAAAGACTTTGCCGAAGCAAAGAGTCTCATTCCCGACGAGCAGTTTGGCTTTCGAACCGAACACAGCTGCGTCCAACAAGTCCACCGCATCGTCGAGCACATAAGCGCTGGTTTTCAGCGTGGCTTGTTGACGGGTGCGCTCTTCTTTGACATAGCGAAAGCATTCGACAAAGTCTGGCACAACGGCTTACTATACAAGCTTTACCAACTCGGAGTGCCAGATCGTCTCGTGCTCATCTTGCGTGACTTTTTGTCAAATCGCACCTTTCGCTATCGCATCGAGGTTGCGCTCTCTTCACCCCACCCGATACGCGCTGGCGTCCCTCAGGGCTCCGTAGTATCCCCCCTCATTTTCACGCTGTTCACCAGCGACATCCCCAAAGATAAAAAGGCCCAGTTGGCTCTATTCGCTGACGACACGGCCATCTATTACTCGGCTCGCAACCCCGACTGCATAGCTCGTACCCTCCAATCCGCGGCAAAAGCCTTAGGTGCTTATTTCCGGAAATGGAGAATCGAGGTAAACCCCATCAAGAGTCAGGGAGTACTCTTTTCCAAACCGCGTTCGTCCCCCACTCTGCCCAGTCCGGTAACCATGATCGGTAAGCCTATCCCTTGGGAGAAGCAAGCCAAATACCTAGGTGTGATTCTGGACCACCATCTTACTTTCGGAGAGCACATAAAAACGGTGCGTTCGCGCGCCGCTTTCGCTCTCGGTAGGCTATGCTTCATGTTGAATGCACGCAGCAAATTGTCACTCAAGTGCAAATTGCGCATTTACACGGCTTGCATTCGTCACATCATGACGTACGCCTGTGCTGTATTCGCACACGCGAAACCATACCGTCTCCATAGGATGCAGACCCTCCAAAACCGTTTCTTGCGAAGAATCACAGGAGCCCCTTTTTACCTTCGCAACGAGAACCTCCATCTCGATCTAAAAATACCTACCATCTAGCAGTTAATGAAACGCTCCGCCAAGCGCTTCTTCGACACTGCTGAGAAGCACTCTAACCCGTTAATCGTATCGGCCGCCCGGTACACTCCCTCCCGTATTAGTAAGACTCGATGACCGAGACATGCTCTGACCGACCCTGACGATGCTATTACTCTCCTCCAGGAGAGCAATAAGGCCACCAGTACAGTTAAAAAACACAGACACAGACCGCCGTCATTCCGTCCTCGCCGCCGAGGCCCGCCGCGACGACCCCGTACGTCCCCTCCCCGACCCTTGCTCGTGCCAGCCCGCGCCGCTGAGCCTGTAGTTTTAAATTCGTCCCTAAATAATGGAAATCCGATCCAGCCTGTCCCTTTGCTGTCCTCTCCCAGCGACGCCCTAAGCCGAGGCTCGTACCCCACAGGGGGTGCCCTTAACGTGTAGTCGCTTAGTTTGTAAGCTCTTTTGCCCTGGCTGGAGGCCCTAAAAATAATTTTTTTTAAGGCACCACAGGAAAGTCCGGTTAAGCAGCCGACAACCTCCTAGGTTGACCTGCGAGATGCCAATCCGAAAAAAAAAAAAAAAAAAAAAAAGTGCGCCGGCCTTTTTTTACGGCGTGCTCTCTACCGACAACATCTCCAATATCGTACATCACGTATTTTTATTTATTCTGTGTAATTTGTGTTTTTCGATTATTTTTATTCAAACTTCTGATTAAAATATTTGGCACTAATATTATTTTTTTATTTTAAAATTGGTGTTGAATATAAAATCAGAAGTGGGATACTAGTCCATGTTAATCTATCCACAGTTAGTTGATTTTGTTAAGTCTATTACATCCGTCTGCCGCGAGTAATTAGACAAATTGTAGAAATGCCATCCAAAAGAAATAGCCGAAGAGAGCGCACGCCACCTCCCCCAAATCTAGATCATTCAACGATGGAAGTGATCCTGAGCCGGCTTACCACCCTGGAACAGCGCGCCAGCTCTCAAGCACCATCAACCGCAAGTACGAGCTGTCCACCGCCCGACAGCGAAACTGAAGCCATCGCGAGTGTCGCTGTGGTGCCTACCGACGGAGCCTCTCCTGCCCTGCTGAGCGAGTCGCGCGGCACGCCGTCCACGGAAGATGTCACGGAGCGCCTTATTGAGGCACTGAGATCTATCTATCGTCGCGGAGTGAACCACGATTTATCGGGGGCAAGCTTCGCGTCAGCAGTTTTGTCTTCGCCACCGCCGTCGACTGCTGAGCCTGCAGAGCGCGCATTGTGTGCGCCCCGCAGCCCTGCCCCCGCCCCCGCGGCTCCTCCTGGAATCGCCGCTCGCACTGCTCGGCCTACTGAACTGCGGCCTGTGTCTGTAGCGTCAGCTAAATGTCATCCCGCCAGTGTCACCGTAAGTACTCTGGATGATCCATCTGTGAAGTCCGTGCCTGAAGTGGCATCGAAACAGGCTGATGGTGATGGTTTTGTAACGGTGCAAAGGAGGAAGCGCCGTCTGAGAACCTCCAAGAACCGCTGCGGCACGGCTCCCGTGGAGCCCAATACCATACGTGCCGCGATGCCGAACACGCCGGTGTACATCTCCCGCCTCCACTACACCACTGCGGCGGAGGACATCGTCGAGTACGTGCGCCGAAAGACCAACTACACGCCGAGAGTGCAGCTGTTGGACTCGCATCGCAACGTCAACTTCAGGGCGTTTGTGGTGCGGTTACCAACGTGTTATCTGCAGCTCGTCATGGTGGAGGACTTTTGGCCGAAGGGTGTGGTGTTCCGTCGCTTCCGCGGACAAGTGCCACACGATCGCTCAGTTAAGTGAAGTAACTAACATAGGCATAAGATACTATACCTACTAACAAGTAATGTAATTTAGTTATGTATGTTAGTCTATAAGGTATATATTGTATGGGTCTTGTTACCTGAATTAAATGATTATTATTATTATTATTATTATAAACCCGGTGAGACCAAGCCATTATTACGTGTCTGATTTCGACTGTAGTGTTCATGATGTAGGCGCATGGTGTGACGAAGTCGATCGTGCGCGCATCGCTAATAGATGGGATGATAAAGAATGTTTATCCCGCGTAGCGAAGCACGCATATGGTTACGTGAATGGGCTGCCACCGATCGTACTTGGTCAAATTTTAAATCAGAATTAAAATCATTGTGTCCACGACGTGTTGATGTCGCGAATATTCTTTTTGACGTCATGTGTACCGAATCCGATAAATATTCCACATACGCAGAATATGCACGTAGGTCCCTATTACGTTTACGTATCGTTAGAGGTTTAAGCGACGAGTTGGTTAGTGCTATAATTGTGCGTGGTATCAAAGATCCTCATATTAGAGCAGCAGCTTGCAATGCGAAGTTAACACTAGATAACATAGTGGAGTTTTTATCTATCTACGTTAAGCCAAATAGTCATCGTACAAGCATTCAACATAATACACACAATACACGTAATAACTCCCGACTACCCTCAACCTCACATCGTAAACGGCCCACAGACGCGAAAGATAACGGTAATAATTCTTCGATTCGTTGTTTTACAATTGTGACCAACAGGGACATAAAAGTAATAATTGCCTAAAGAAATCTAAAACTAATTCGGACGATAAAATTAGATGTACGTTTTGCAAAAAGAGCGGTCATAGTGAAGAAATATGTTTTGTCAAGGAACGTTCCGAAACACGCAATAAAGTTACGACGTAATTATAGCTGTGTACCTATTATTCTGTACAGACGTTTTAATTGATAGTGGTTCGTGTGTCACTTATTTCTAAAGATCTCTTGAAACATTTTCCATGTAAACTTAATACGAGTTATCAAATATTGCGTGGTTTAGGTGGAACCAATATTCAATGGAATAATTATGTAGCACACAGAATTTAAGTGTTAACGTTTTAAGTAGATTTTTATGTTGCACCCCGCAAATGTTTAAGTACCCTCGTTATTATAGGTGCCTATCGATGTATTGAATCGCGACGGGATTGTCTATATTCGCACGAGCGATAGCCAGCTTATAATTCGAGCTATGCGAAAATGTACATTCCTAGCTACCAATGTGGAATATCTCGGAAGAACAATAAGTAATGGTCAGGTACGGCCGAGTGCTAGTAAGTCAAGACTTCTGCTTTATTAAAAAAAATGAAATGATTGTCAGTTAGTGATTCTAGATACGTTAAAAAGAATTATCTCTTGCATTACATGTACGATGCGGTCGGTAGTCAGTCACGGTTATTATGTTATGTCCCTAAAGCGTACCGATTGAGTCCTTTACGTGCTTTTCATTATGAACACGAACACAATAGGAATCTATATGACACTGGACTTAATATTAAAACATTTTTGGTTTCCGGGAATGCGTCAATTAGAGAGAAAATACAAAGCACATTGTGTTATTTGTATTACATATAAGAAGGGCAAAAACCTGTAGTACCTTTTGATACTGTGCATGTAATGTGTTAGGGCTGTTACCCGATTCAATGGATTATAAGTTAGTTCTTATTATGGTTGATGCGTTTACGAAGTTCACCCTACTATACCCATTATACCGACAAGACTGTAATGAATTAAGATGAGTACTAACGAACGCTATTTCGATTATCGGAACGCCACATCTTTTAGTTTGCGATCGAGGTCGTATGTAGATTGAGAGTACTGATTTCACTACCCGGGTTGCCAATTTAGGAATTGACCTATCCTTTATAATACCTCAAATGCACCAATCAAACGGACAAGTCGAGAGGTATTGTCGCACGGTACTAAATATGATTCGAGTCGAAGTAAATCATAACTCCGAATCATGGTCAAATGTTATGTGGAAGCTTCAACTAATACTTAATATCACTAAACAAAAGACAACTCAAAACTCCGCTCTAAATCTTCTTATTGGGTCTGAATCCACTACTCCAGCTATACATGCACTTGTGAAGGGTATTGCTATAAAAGGCGCTAACCCAAACCATGAAGCATGGCGTGACCTCCAACGTTAAAGAGCAGAAACCCTGCTATCTTCAAATCAAACAAATCAGGACTCACGTGTATATAAGAATAGGACACCGCCTAAGAATTACTCACTGAATGATTTGGCTTATGTAATAAAACGATCGCAAAGTACAGGAAAATTAGACAGCGGTATGCGAGGCCCGTATAGCATTACCAAGCTCCTACCTAACAACCGCTACGAGCTATATGGCTGGGTCGTATGGGAAGACAACGCAGGACGCTGCAGAGTACATACAACCCTGGGACGGCGAGTGGACTCTAGAGTCATGCGCCGCTTTCTTCGAGAGTAAGAACACCTTTTTCTCTTTAACTGTTCTATGTGCATTATTTTTGCGCCTATTTACCTGTTACCTATTTTCATGTTACTGTACCCCTAATGTTTATGTTGTTGTCAGACTGTGAGTTAGTATGCATATGTGCTTATTTGTTGTGGAGCTGTTACCTACCTATAGGACTTGGGGTGACTCGGAACAGACCCGTGTAAGGCCTTTGCGCAATGGCATCGGGGTGACCGGGAACAGACCCATGTAAAGACTGAGGTACAGCTGGGTGTCGTGTCTGTGCGGTTGGGGTCCCTGTAAGGCCTGGAAGGCTGATAGCATAAGGCTTGGGACTAGACGCTCATGTAAGGCCTGTTGAGCTTAAAGCATTGATGAGAACGACAACCCGTAGTTTTGTATAACTAAATACAATCAAAACTTAAGTGTGACTAACAAATAGCATTTCGTTCGTATTAAATTGAGTTTGTGTGCAGCTACATCTACTTACTTCTGATAACTTGTGTATTAAATGTGGAATTTGATACTTAAGAGACTGCTATAGCTAGCTAATGTATTCAGCGGCTTACTCTGTAACCTACTTTCTCACTGTGCTTTCGTGTTCTGAGTTCATGCATAGTTTTCTCTGGCATTATAGGTAACGAAGATGAAACATCATGCCAGAGTACATCCCCGGAAGGCTGCGAGGACGCTGCCGCATCAGGAACGGCCGTGTTAGCGGAATCTCCCTCCGTGGTAACCGAAGCTGAGGCAGGGGTAGCGTCCCTGCGCACCGAGCAGATATAAGGCGATGCAGCGCGTGCGCCGGCCCCTGCATAGCTCGTACCCTCCAATCCGCGGCAAAAGCCTTAGGCGCTTATTTCCGGAAATGGAGAATCGAGGTAAACCCCATCAAGAGTCAGGCAGTACTCTTTTCCAAACCGCGTTCGTCCCCCTCTCTGCCCAGTCCGATAACCATGTTCGGTAAGCCTATCCCTTGGGAGAAGCAAGCCAAATACCTAGGTGTGATTCTGGACCACCATCTTACTTTCGGAGAGCACATAAAGACGGTGCGTTCGCGCGCCGCTTTCGCTCTCGGTAGGCTCTACTTCATGTTGAATGCACGCAGCAAATTGTCACTCAAGTGCAAATTGCGCATTTACACGGCGTGCATTCGTCCCATCATGACGTATGCCTGTGCTGTATTCGCACACGCGAAACCATACCGTCTCCATAGGATGCAGACCCTCCAAAACCGTTTCTTGCGAAGAATCACAGGAGCCCCTTTTTACCTTCGCAACGAGAACCTCCATCTCGATCTAAAAATACCTACCATCCAGCAGCACCCTAACGATGCTATTACTCTCCTCCAGGAGAGCAATAAGGCCACCAGTACAGTTAAGAAACACAGACACAGACCGCCGTCATTCCGTCCTCGCCGCCGAGGCCCGCCGCGACGACCCCGTACGTCCCCTCCCCGACCCTTGCTCGTGTCAGCCCGTGCCGCTGAGCCTGTAGTTTTAAATTCGTCCCTAAATAATGGAAATCCGATCCAGCCTGTCCCTTTGCTGTCCTCTCCCAGCGACGCCCTAAGCCAAGGCTCGTACCCCACAGGGGGTGCCCTTAGCGTGTAGTCGCTTAGTTTGTAAGCTTTTTTGCCCTGGCTGGAGGCCCTAAAAATAATATTTTTTAAGGCACCACAGGAAAGTCCGGTTAAGCAGCCGACAACCTCCTAGGTTGACCTGCGAGATGCCAATCCGAAAAAAAAAAAAAAAATGCGCCGGCCTCTTTGCCCTGGCTGGAGGCCCTAAAAATAATATTTTTTAAGGCACCACAGGAAAGTCCGGTTAAGCAGCCGACAACCTGCTAGGTTGACCTGCGAGATGCCAATCCGAAAAAAAAAAAAAAAAAAAAACTTGTTACGGCGTGCTCTCTACCGACAACATTTCCAATATCGTACATCACGTATTTTTATTTATTCTGTGTAATTTGTGTTTTTCGATTATTTTTGTTCTAACTTCTGATTAAAATATTTGGCACTAATATTATTTTTTTATATTAAAATTAGTGGTTGGTGTTGGTGTGTTGGTGTGGAATTGGTGTTGTGTCGTCGTCGTCGTTTGGTCTCGTACAGGTTTTATAAGTCTTTTTTTTTTATTAACCCCCGACGTAAAAACGAAGGGGTGTTATAAGTTTGACGTGTATGTGTGTGTGTGTGTGTGTGTCTGTGGCATCGTAGCTCCCGAACGGATGAACCGATTTTGATTTCGTTTGTTTTTGTTTTAAAGGTGAATTAGTCGGGAGTGTTCTTAGCTATGTATGATGAAAATCGGTCCAAGATGGCCGCCGCTACTAAATGGCTAATCACATATTTTTTCACAACTCCTTCAATATTGGTATCAAATGAAAGGGCTTCACTAGTAGAATATTTTGCACTATGATAAATTTCAAATGCAAGATGGCCGGCACCACAAAATGACGAATTACATTTTATTTTCACAACTCCTTCAATATGGGTATCAAATGAAAGGGCTTGACTAGTGGAATAATGCATACTATATTGAAAGGGAATGATGAATATTAATTGATTGTTATAATTGATTGATTGTGAACCAGTTCATCCTAGGCAAGCGTGTTCCAACTTAGGCCGCATCATCACTTAAGATCAGGTGAATTGCGGTCAAACGCAAGCCTATTAATTTAAAAAAAAAAAAATTACTAACGAAATGAAAACTAGAAACTATTTTTAGTTTCCACTTCGTTTTCGTTTTAAACAAAAATATTTTTATAATCTCTAAGGGCCAAAGCACAGATTCCCTATCCATTTGCATACAATTTTAAGACCTAATATTACTTAGCAAACTTTTATTTCTCCTAATTATATTTTCGCATAACATTATTTACGTATAACAGCATACGCATAATTTTCTTAAGCATAACTTCTCTAGTCAAAATAATAATTACGCATATTCAAACTCAAACACAAACTCAAATCATTTATTTCAAATAAACCATTTACAGGCACTTTTGAATTGTCAAGGAGTCAGTCAGTCAAAAAGTTGCAGCTAGTTGCTCGTTCCAAACAGTAGGTTTCTATGGAGAAGAACGAGCAAGAAACTCCATGAACACTCTTTTAAAATCAATAGAATATTACAAATTTAGGTTACATCATTCATGTTGAATCTAGAGGTACAATGTGAGAACAATGTAACAAGTTGTGCACGTTAAAAGAGGTCCTAGTGGCAATGAAATTAGACAATTCAAAATAAATTTAAAATAACCGAGGCAGCTAAGAGATGACCAGTCTCAACTGACGGCGCCCGTTCACGAACATGACGCACGGATCGGCACCATTTAGTTCAACCATTTTGAAGGGAACCAAATGATCTAACACATGCGCCACCATCAGCGAGACATTCAAGTGAGCATGACAAACACTCAACCGCCAGGGCATATTCAAGTCAACGAAAGACATCTCGTAAATGGTGGCTTTAAAGTACATAGTGCTCACATGTATGTGCTATGCAAAATTATATAATACTAATAGTTTGAGTTTATACAATGCAAAGATAATGTAGTTCTACATCTTCAGCAGCTCCAAAAAATAGTCACCAATGCTAATCAATAAATCTATGAACCCTTATGGCTGTGGAGCTAGACCAGCATCCAGCCAAGCATTTTTATCAGTGATGTAATCATCCAATTTATAATATGCTCGGCTGCATAGTGTGCGTTTAATATAGGACTTAAATTTTGTCTCATTAAGTTGAACAATGTGGGGAGGTATTTTATTGTAACACTTTAGACAGAACCCCATGAAAGACGAATCTACTTTAGCCAGCCTGAAACCTGGTTGAACTAGTTGGTCCCTGTTTCTAGTACTATAGTTATGTCTGTCACTTCTTTTACCAAAAAGATGCAGATTTTTTCTAGCGTACATAATGTTTTCATAAATGTATTGACAAGGTACCGTCATTATGTTAATTTCCTTAAACAGTTCCCTTAGAGAATCGCGCATACGTAGATTGTAAATGGCTCTGATTGCTCTTTTCTGCAGAATAAAGATAGACTCGATGTCTGCAGCTCGCCCCCTAAGTAAAATACCGTAAGACATAATACTATGAAAGTAACTAAAATAGACCAGTCTCGCGGTATCCACATCAGTAAATTGCCGGATCTTTCTGACAGCATATGCTGCCGAACTTAGTCGTCCTGCGAGAGATGTTAAATGAGGACCCCATTGTAGCCTTGAGTCGAGCGTGATTCCCAGGAAAACAGTTTCATCAACGAATTCCATACTTCTCTTTATTCAATACTATATCGCAATCACTACTTTTGACATTAGGTAAAGCAAATCTGATGCATTTCGTTTTTTTTCCATTTAATACTAAGTTATTGGCTGTGAACCAATTTTCGACCTGAAGTAAGGCGTTATTTACATTGTCGAGATTATTAGCTCGTCTATTTATCTTAAAAATTAAAGAGGTGTCATCGGCAAATAACACCATTTGTGGTTGGTTTTTAAATAAACGGGGAAGATCATTAATATAAACTAAAAAGAGGAAAGGACCTAATATTGACCCTTGTGGGACTCCCATTTCTACTTTTAAACCATATGAATTCACCCCATTTATTTGAACTTGCTGCTGTCTGTCATACAGATAAGATTTTATTAAACTAAGCGCAAGTTTACCCAGTCCGTAATGCTCAAGTTTCAAAAGTAACGTGTCGTGATTTACGCAATCAAATGCCTTGGAGAGGTCACAAAAAATTCCTATGGCATCTTGCGCCTCTTCCCACGCGGTAAATATATGTTTTAATAAAGTGACGCCGGCGTCAGTCGTACAACGTCCTTTGGTGAAACCATACTGATGCTCGTGTAAAATGCCATTTGTGTTAAAATGAACAAGCATCTGATTTAGCATTATCTTTTCAAATACCTTGCTGAAAACCGGCAACACGGACACGGGTCTATAATTATTGGTATCTTTACTGTCCCCGGATTCAAAGTCAAAGTCAAATCATTTATTTCAATTAGACCATTGTAAGGCACTTTTGAACGTCAAATGAGAAAAAAAAATCGATTCTAGGTGCCCATTCCAAAAGGTAGTTTTGTATGGAGAAGAATGGGCAAGAAACTCCATACTTACTCTTTTAAAAACGATGTTAACAATATTTGCATTTACAGGAATTATATAATTATACGTAAATACGATGTACCTTGCATAAAAACACTAGGCATTTGAAAGTGTGTACAAAGTATCACAGATTAAGGAATGACAGACTAAGTTATATGTACATAGATACACAGTGTTCACATATTATTACAAAATGTTGAAACAGTAGACGACCACTCCTTATATTTTAACAAACAATGAATCAGTATGTGAGCCTGAGCAGTGTATAAAAAGAGTCAAATATATATAATTATGTACATATTTATACTAAGTATGAAATTAGGTATTTTAACTTAGCAATCGGCTCGATTTTGTCTAGACTGTCGATCGTCCTATGGAGCTAGGCCAGCATGTTTCCAAGCATTCTTATCTTGAATATAGTCCTCTAGATTATAATAAGCTTTTTTACAGAGTGTACTTTTAATATATGATTTAAATTTTGTTTCACTTAGTTGTAATATATCACTAGGAATTTTGTTGTAGCACTTAACACAGTACCCCATAAAAGATGTATGGACTTTAGACAATCTAAAATATGGTTGAGCTATTTTGTCCTTGTTTCTAGTATTAAAGTCATGTCTATCACTTACTTTATTAAACATATGTAAGTTTTTTCTTACATACATAATATTTTCATAAATAAATTGGCAAGGCACTGTCATTATATTAATATTTTTAAATAGTTCCCTAAGAGATTCGCGGCGACGTAGATTATAAATGGCTCTGACAGCTCTTTTTTGTAAAATAAAAACGGATTCAATGTCAGCAGCCCGACCCCATAGTAAAATACCATACGACATAATGCTGTGAAAGTAGCCAAAATAGACCAAACGCGCAGTTTCTACATCTGTTAACTGTCTTATCTTTCTAACAGCATAAGCCGCGGAGCTTAGTCGCCCCGCAATAGATGTTATATGAGGTCCCCATTGTAATTTCTCGTCTAGCGTGATTCCTAGGAAAACCGTTTGACTAGTAAATTCCAGTTTCTCTCCATTAAGTATGATGTCACATTTACTATTCCTAACATTTGGTAAAATGAATTGAATACATTTGGTTTTTTTTTCATTAAGTACCAAATTGTTTACCGTAAACCAATTTTGAACCTGAAGAATAGCGTCATTTACGTCGTCTAGATTTTGTGACCGTCTGTTTATTTTAAAAATCAATGATGTGTCATCGGCAAATAACACCATTTTTGGTTGATTTTGAAACAATTGGGGTAAATCATTTATATAAACTAAGAATAGAAATGGACCCAATATTGAACCTTGAGGAACGCCCATAGTCGTTTCAGACCCCAATGAGTTCACGCCGTTAACCTGTACTTTTACCCGTCTATCCCTCAGGTATGACCTTAGTAAATCAAGAGATGTTTTACTAACCCCGTAGTGCTCCAGTTTCAGCAAAAGTGTCTCATGGTCAACGCAATCGAACGCCTTTGAGAGGTCGCAAAAGATTCCAATGGCATCTTGTGATTCCTCCCAGGCGCTAAAAATGTTCTTTATCAGGGTGACACCAGCGTCAGTTGTACAACGCCCTTTGGTGAAACCATACTGTTGTTCATGAAAGATGGAATTTTTATTAAAGTGACGCAACATTTGATTGAGCATTAACTTTTCAAACACCTTGCTGAGAACTGGCAGAATCGACACAGGCCTATAATTGTTGGGGTCTTTACTATCACCGGATTTGAACAACGGTACTACTTTACTGTGTTTCATCAGATCCGGAAAGACTCCTTGGTCTACACTGGTGTTAAATATAAGAGCTAAATAGGGCGCAATGGTTTCGATAATAGATCTACAGACTTTTACAGACATTCCCCAGAGATCTTCTGTTGATTTAATTTTAAGATCTTTAAAGGCTCTTATAACAGCCTGGGGGTTTGTATGTTCAAACCTAAACTCCGAACGGCATGCCTTAACATTCTTCCTAAGTAAGGCAGCAGAGAGCGCGGGAGAGGAATTTAAAGCTTCAGTAGTTTTAATGGGAATATTTCCAAAAAATGATTCAAATTCCTGAGCTACTTCTATATCTGAATTAATGGGGCCATGTGCAGTCTCTAAATTAAATTCAGTATTACGCTGTTTTTTCCTACCTGTTTCATTATTTATTATTTGCCAAGTAGTTTTTATTTTGTCATCAGCTAATTTTATTTTATTTCTAATATAAAGGGATTTGGCTATTTTGCAGACACTTTTAAAAAGTTTTGAATATTTCGCAACATACTGATGAAAGCTTGTATTCATTACATGTTGCTTTAGACCATAAAGTTCAAATAGTTTTTCCCTGCTTTTACGAATACCTGGAGTCGCCCAATCGCTAAATAAGAACTTTGTGCAAATACTTTTAGTCTTTAGTGGAAATGTGTCATTAAATTGCGTGTTTATTAGTGAAAAAAACTCAGCGTAGAACTCATTTGGGTCATCTATATTATTAAAGCACTGAACACTTAGTTTACTTTCCAATGAACTATTAAATTTATCTAAGTTTTTACATGTAATTGGCCTAAAGCTTATTTGAATTTTTTGTAAAGGAATGTAGGCGCAAAACGTTATTGTCTGTCCACTATGATCAGATGGCAGCTTATTTATAATTTCTTTATGTAAATAATCACAATTACAAAATATATTATCAATACAAGTGGCAGAAGAAGCTGTCACTCTGGTTGGTTCCATAAAAACATTTGACAAATTAAATGACCTAAAAAGACTCAATAATCTGATACTACTGGAGTTGTTTTCTAACAAATTAATATTAAAGTCACCACATATGATGATTGATTTACTACTAGTACTAATTTTTTTCAACACATCTTCCATTACAGAATCAAATGTAGATAAATTCTGGTAACTGGGGGGTCTGTATACACATACTATAATATGCTTATCCAGCTCAACACAGGACAATTCAACAGTATGTTCTACTGATAATCCAACGATGTCTTTTCGTTCTTTACACTTAATAGAATTTTTAAATAATATTAATGACCCACCATGTATCATATGTTTTCGGCTAAAATGGCTAATTACACTATAATTTTCATAATTAATAGACATCACTTGATTATCTTTTAGCCAATGTTCTGTTAAACAAATAATATCATATTTGGTTATTTCTAAGAACATTTCTATTTCAAGTAATTTGGAAAAGCAACCTTGAATATTTTGATTAAATAATTTTAAAGTATGTTGCTTTCCTTTATTTGTTAGGTTGCCAGAAGTTACCTTTTTATTATTCAATAATAATAAATGATTATTTGAAGGTGTAACTTCTGTTGTCTCACAACTTAGTTTAAAGTGTTATCCGGAGTGACCTCCACAACTACATTTGAAGAGTTCATAGTCCCTGTTTGTGATCCAGCAGGAAGAGAATACCCTATCTGACTGGTTGTGGCATCTAAGGATGTTGGCATTGTAGGTGGACCCTCCTTCGTACTATTTGAAGATTCACAAAAATTTATCCCTATGTTGTTAGTGCAACTAGACAACATAAGTTTGTCACTTAACCTACAGTTTGTTATATTAGCTATAACATTGTTAATATTGTTAATATTATATGCTATCAACATAGCAATTACATGTCTACATTCTCCAGACAGAGATAAAGTTCTCTGAGTTAACTTAAAACCACTAATAAAGTTATTAGTGTCAAAATATAATAATTTGTCACTATGACAACATGTCAACATATGAATAGTACTATTCAATATATAAATGTGATTGTTTTCTGCTTCTGATAAAGTATCAGAGTAAGGAAAGGCACACAGCATGAGCTTTCCTATGTTTAACTTTAATAAGGTGTTCACACCATCCACTATGTCTTTTTTAGTAATACCAGTACTATTACCTAAAAGTAGAACCATTGTACAGTAATGGTCTATGTTTGTATTTACAATTCTCTTAATTATTTGTTTAAAACTAATATTATGGTAACTATGATTCGTAAAGCTATGACTAAGGTAATTGTGTAGTATTTTCCCAAAGCCTGAACCTAATTCATCACAAAATAAAATAGTTTTATTAGTTTCCTGTGTATTGACACAGGTGTTTGCTGGAAGAGCCAACACCGGTGAAACCATGTCAAGCTGAGGCTGAGGAGATGGTGGTTGGTTGGCACTACCGCACGAAAGATTATTAGTCAAATTCTCGTACTTCTCAGCATTGTCCTTCACCAGGTCCAGTAGTTCCCCAGCCTCAAACAAGCGTTCACTTAGTTGATGTTGTGAGGATTCATACTTTTCAAAAATATCCTTCAGCATGTGTTCTTTGTGTAATAAATCATTATAAAGGAGTTGAATATCCGTGTCATATTTTATCCTACATTTATCTAGTTCAACAGTACAAATATTTAAGTCTTTTGATAGGGTGACACGTTGCTTTCTAAGGGAAAGATTTAATTTTAAAAGATTTTGTTTTTTGATTGATTTTTGTGACCGTTTAATGAATTTCTTGACTTTAATATATTTCTTTAGTTTTTTGTGACTCATAACAACGGGACATAATGGCATGGTATCATCACCAGTCAAATCTATTGTTACCGCTGGCTCACACACTGATTTTGACCTACTGCCTACCAACTCCTTGAACAGGTTATCGGTGTTCACAGCCTGTTGCCTGACTTTGACCGATTCTGAGTGAGATAGGGCCTTATGGGCATCACACAATTCATGTTGAAGTTCTGTAATTCGGTTTAAAGCTAGTTCGTGGGTGTCACTGCACTCTTGAAATGTTGTTAACTTAAACTGTAATTGAGTGTGTTGGTCAGCTAAGTCCATGTGTTGTGTATGTAGCTCAGCCAGTTTATTCTTAAGGAAGGTGTTTTTGTCTACTATATTCTTCACTTCCACCTCGCTGTCATCTCTTTCCTGGAGCAACTGTTTACATAAAGCTTTAGAAGCCTCGAGGTCCTTTAGTGTAGCTCTAAGTTTTGCTTCCATCTCTTTCATTGTAGCACTGCGGGTCATCATTTTCTTTAAAATATCAGTCACCTGGAATGTGTGTAATAAAGTGCAGCTAAATGATAGTGAAAAAGAAAGTGTATCTTGTTTATATTAATAGGAGGTAGGTGGTAGGAAAAAAAAAAAAAAAATGTTTTAAATGAAAATAAGTATTGAGTTGGGAACAGAAAGATAATACAATTAGATGAGGCTGTTAGAATTGAAGGGAATGTTAAACATAAATAAAGTAAGATGAATAGGTGGGTACAATACCTACAATAGTAACACTTTAAAGTTAAATTTTAAGTTTCTACAAGTTTAGGGCACATTACAAGTTTGCAAGTTTTAACTAGGGTTTATAATTATAATTACATACAAATAATAATAAGCCAATATATTATGTGTAGTACACTATGAAGTGTTTACTGTCTGGGCGAATGTTTCGTCATCGATTTTGCTTCCACAACTTGTCAAGCAAAAGGAGACATAAACCGAGCCAGTGTGTGATGGACGTAGCTCAGAGACCTGAGCAGTATTTCGTGATGTTCAGTGGTATGTTAATACAACTTGGATAAAACAAAATACTCCCCGGGTTCGATGATATTTCAAATCCATCCGTTATAGTGGTGACTTGACAGCCGGTTTTTGTTATGCTTATTGTGCGAAGTTTTCGCGACAAAAACACTGCATATGTACTGTACGTATAACTTATCACTTAATTTTAGTTATATAACACTAATTCACGTAAATTAAAGACTTTTACACATTTTGCAAATTAATAAAATTAAGAGATCGTTTTTTGACGACCGGCTACCAGTGTGGCCAGCAAAAAAAAAAAAAAAAAGAAAAAAAAAAAAAAAAGAGATTAAAAGATTTGAAAAGTGGTATGACCTGATACTCAAACCACATTGTTATGTAGTGATATAATTCACAAACAATAAAGTTATTGGCGACTGAAACCTAGACGCTGTAAAAATAAAAAGAAGACCGTATCGTGTGTAATTGAAGCTAATTATCGTTTTGAAGTGGTAATAATTACGCTTGTGACCAATAAAAACTACTCAAAGTCAAGCAGTGAAACCAAAACAGTGAGTTATAACAAAAAAGTTTTAATAACACACACAAAACAACAAAACAACAAATTATTTTCAATTCACCTTCACTATTTAAATAAAAACTAACGGAATCATATGCTTACCAACTGAGGACCAATTTCAAACAAAAAACTAATGCCCAAATAGCTTAGCGGTAACTGCGGTTGGAGTGTGTGCGCTAGAAGGCGCGAGTTCGAAACTCGGACAGATATTCTCTTTTTCCATTTTTATCAGAAGCTAAAGATTATTCCATATTAATAAAAATGAACTTCTTTGACAACATTACGTTCAGAAAAACAAAAACACGTTCTTTAGAAATGTCCGAAGAGAATAGCCTTAACAGTTCGAAGTTAGATGGCAGCACTAGTAGCTTACCAAATATATCAAGTGACGAAAACACTATTCAAATACAGGAACTACAAAACCAAATTGCACAAATTACATTACAACTTAACTCTGCGCACGAAGAGATAAAAAACCTAAACATAGAAAACACTCAGCTCAAAAAATCTGTCAATGAATTAACAAGTCAGAATGATATACTAAAAAAGGCCACAAAAAAATTAGTGAGTGAAGTGCAGCTTTAACTCCTAAAAAAAGCTCACTTACATCTACTCCGCGCCGAAATTCTCAAACAAAGTCACAGAAGAAAACAAGGCAGACACAGCTATTATCTAAAAAACAGGACATGAATAATACCTCAACCTTAGAACTTGATAATACAACAACACAGAAGGAAAAAAGTGATGACCACTCTTCGCTTTCCTTAAAAAGAAAACTGTGCATTGTTAGCGCGAATAAAAATAACAAAGTTTTGACAATAGCTCAAGAGATATTTAATAATTTTCAAATATGTCATTACCTCACGCCGAATTGTGGTACACTTCGACTTATTGAAGACTTACATAAAAAACTAATTGATTATTCTATGAATGACTATTGTGTTATTTTAATTGGACGAGAAGACTTTTTGCATACTGAAAATTATGTTAATATCATTATAAAACTAAGAGAGACATTGTTGACAATACAAAATACGAATATAATATTATGTGCTCCTACTTTTGAATTAAGTAATTACTCGACGTTGTTTAATTGGCGTATAGAGACGTTTAATAATTTATTACATCTAGACTTGCAAACATATAACTATGCAACTGCATTTGATTCTAATTTTAATCTTTTTTATGACTTTACTATGTTCTCTAAACTCAATAGAAAAATTAATGACTGCGGTATACGTAATATCTTTCACAATTTATTGTTAACCATAACAGAGATATCATTGGCCCAATGTGAATCTTCTGCAGATGAAAAATGTTGTGAACATGAAAACTTTTTTCGTGTATAAAAATATTAGTATTCTGCATCAAAATATAAATGGTCTTTTAAACAAATCTCATATGTTTACTGTCGCACTTAGTGAACTATTCAATTCGGGAAAAATAATTGATGTGCTGTGTTTTTCAGAGCACAATATGATATTATCTGATGTCGACTTGTTACATATTCCTAATTTTTCACTTGCTACACATTTCACTCGGAAATCCCGACATGGTGGTACATGCATAATGATACGTAACGGAATTAAGTATAGAGCTTTGGAGTCGGTGCAAAAGTATTGTGTTTCTAATATAATTGAATGTTGTGCAGTAGAACTCACCGAACACAACATCATTGTTATGTGTGTCTATAGGAGCCCAGTCAGTAGAGACATAAAAGGTAATCTTGGGATATTTTTCAATAACCTGAATACTCTCTTAAAGTCTTTTCTTTTACACAATAATAGAAAACTTATCCTATGCGGTGATTTCAACATTGATCTTTTAAAAAAGACCACGTATTTAGAGCAATTCAAATATCTTACAATGGGGTACAATCTCAAATTTGAAATAAAAGTTCCAACAAGATTAGGCAGCGGGACTTGCATAGATAACATAATTCACAATGTACGAGGGGCAAAAGGAGAAGTCTTAGAGCTGGCGGTTTCCGACCATACGGCACAAGTTTTACGATGTCCAGTTAGACGAACGTGCATATTAAATTACTGGTTCACAACTAAACGAGATTACTCACAAGAAAATATTAAAAAATTTATAGACAACATCAAAGCTCTCACTTTTGCTGACATATACGAGGAAACTGATCCCGCTAAGGCATTCAAATTATTCTATGACCTGTTTAAGTTGTTATATGATTTATGTTTCCCGTATATAAAAATAAGGATATCGACTAAAGAAAAGGCAAAGTGGGTTAGTCGTGGCATTAGGATTTGCAGTAAGAGAAAAAGAGAATTGCTGTGGAAATACCGATCATTACCAAATAAGCAAAATAAAGCAAATTTAAAAAACCTTTCTAATCGACTGAAAAAAGTTATAAATCTCACACAGAGAGCTCATAATAATAGTTTCATACAATCAGCTCAGAATCTATGTAAAGCAACATGGAAAATAATAAATAAAAATAAGAATAAACATAATTTGCCAAATGAAACAATAATGAAAATAGAGTCAAATGACAAACGCTTAACTAATCCTCTAGAAATAGCACAAGCTTTTAACAATTACTTTGTAGATCAAGTGAAACCAGTTACTAACTTAGACATTAATAAAAATAAACATGAAATAAGCAGTACAATGACCTCTATGTTTATGTCGCCTACAATACCACTAGAAGTTCACCAAATTATTATGTCGCTAAAGAATACATCTAGCACTGGGTATGACGATATAAGTACAAACATTGTTAAACGGGTATCCACAATAATTGCTCCTGTGTTGAGTCATCTTATTAATGCGTGCATATGTCATGGTTACTTTCCAGAAGAATTAAAAATAACAATAATAAAACCTCTCTTCAAAAAAGGCAACAGAGAAGATATGTCCTGCTACAGACCTATAGCTTTAGTACCGATTTTTTCAAAAATATTCGAGAAAGTAATATATAATCAACTAACTTCATACTTTGAGAAAAATTACCTATTCGTTGATAACCAGAAAGGTTTTAGAAAAAACAGATCTATTGACATGGCCATCTACGATTTCTTACATATGGTTACCAGCAGAGTGGATAAAAGACTACCAACTCTGGCGCTTTATATGGACATGTCAAAAGCTTTTGATCGCGTTGACCATAAAATACTGATAAGTAAACTAAACGCATACGGAATAAGAGGAAATATATCAAAATTAATAGAATCTTATCTTTGTGATAGGCAACAAATAACGACAATTAGTAGAATTTCTGAAAAAAACGAAATAAGATATAAATCTAGCCAGAGAACGGTAAATTGTGAAGTACCACAAGGTACTGTAGTCGGGCCGCCCCTATTTATTATTTATATTAATGACTTTCCGACAGCATCACCATATCCTATGACAATGTTTGCAGATGACAGCACTTTGCTTTTTAATAGTGACGATGTAAGCACATTAGAGGCTGAGATTAACTCTACCTTACTATCAGTTGTGAACTGGCTGCAAAATAATAATTTAATCATAAATCTTGATAAAACAGTATTAATGAAATTTCAACAAAGAGTAAATTACAATCTGGACTTAAATATTAAATACAACGACAAAACTATTAATGAAACAAATGTGACTAAATTTCTTGGACTAAACATAGAAAACACTTTAAAATGGAACTCACATATTGACAAAGTATGCAGTAAACTGAACCAACATTCCTATGCTTTGCACATGTTAAGTAAGACGGCCAATCGAGCAACAGTCTTAACGGCATATCATGGTCTAGTAGCCTCAACATTGAGATATGGAATTATATTTTGGGGCAATGCGACGGGTAAAGATATGGTATTTAAGTGCCAAAAAAGGTGTATAAGAGCTATATATAATTTAAAGACAACAGACAGCCGCAAACCGTTTTTTAAAAATAATAAAATATTAACTATGCCGTCGTTGTACATTTATGAAACGTCAATATTCGTCAAAAACAATTTACATAAGTTTGCTCGAGTAACTAGTCGGCGCCGTTGTGATAGGCTACAGACAATTGGATCTAGTACTGCACTATACAGAAACAGTATTTTTGTGATGGCTCCGAAGGTCTATAATAAATTACCAAAATGTATAAGAAGTGAGGATAGTGTTCACAAATTCAAAAGTAAATTGTACTCATTTCTATTAGATAAGACGTATTACTCTATTGAAGATTTTTTTAATGATAAAATATGACACCACCAACCTTTTAATTTAATTTATGACATGCATGTAAAAATAAATTATACTTAATTGATTATTTATTAATTAATAATACATTTAGTTGACATTATTTACAATTTCATTCTTCTTTTAATGATAAAATATGACATTGATTACTAGCCCTTTAATTTATTTTACCATTGGCATGCATTTTAAAAATAAATTATAATTGATTATTTATTAAAAATATACATTTTAATCGACATTATTTATTTATTTATTCGAATCGGACTTTGTATTGTATAGATCTAGACTCATTACTGAAAAAATAATATATTTGTACACCAATTTCATTGGTAGGACATAGAGCTCTGACTAAAATGTATACCTACATAAGACCTTCTGTAACACCTGTGTTCACAAATAAAGATTGATTGATTGATTGATTGATTGACCTTACTAAATTTCATTAGATCTGGGAAAACTCCCTGGTCTACGCACATATTAAATATTATAGCCAAATAAGGCGCTATTGTTTCAATTATAGATGTGCAAACTTTAATAGACATGCCCCACAAATCTTCTGTTAATTTTATTTTGATTTGCCGAAATGCTTTTAAGACTGTTACGGGGTTTATATGTTTAAATTGAAATTCTACCGGGCAGCCTGGAACGTTCGCTTTTAATAACGCAATTGAGACGTCAGGTGAGGAATTTAAAGCTTCCGTGGTTTTAGCTGGTATGCTAGTAAAGAAATTAACAAATTCATGAGCTACTTCTAGGTTAGAGCTTATGGGACCATGTGATGTCTCCAATGTATATTCAGTGTTACGAACTTTTTTCTTGTTAGTCTCGTTATTTATAACTTTCCAAACTGTCTTTATTTTATCGTCTGCCGATTTAATCTTATTGCTAATGTATAGGGCTTTAGCTACCTTGCAAGTATTTCTAAAAGTTTTAGAATAAGTAGTAACATACTTGTTGAAAGTATCTGTATTAATATAAGCCTTAAGGTCATACAGCTCAAACAATCTTTCCCTACTTTTTCTAATCCCCCTAGTTGCCCAGTCACTAAATATAAACTTAGGGCTAATATGTTTTACCTTTTTTTCGAAAGTATTATTAAATTCAGTCTCCACCACAGAAAAGAAATCATCATATAATTTATTTGCATTGTTATTATTATGGTCCAGAGCACTTAACTTATCATTTAGGGAACTATTGAATCTATTTAATTTACCAGTTGTAAATGGTCTAAATTGTATTTGCACTTTTGTCATAGACATTTTAAACATAAAAGTTACCATTTGTCCGCTATGATCCGATGGCAGATAATTAACAATAGCATTATCCAAATAGTCACAATCGCAAAAAATATTATCGATGCAGGTAGCAGTAGTTGAAGTTACTCTAGTAGGTTCCATAAATACATTTGACAAATTGAATGACTTAAAAAGGCTTAATAATTGACTACTATTCAAATTATTTTCTAAAATTAATATTAAAATCACCACAAATAATTATGGATTTGCTACACGGTGCGAGTTTCGCTAGGACATCTTCCATTACCGACTCAAATAAGGAATAGTTTTGGTAACTTGGGGGTCTGTACACGCACACTATAATATGCTTATCCAGCTCGACACAGGATAGTATTGAACTATCCTGTGTCGATAGTGTTCAACCGTGCAATGTTGCAAGTGTGCAATGTTCAACCGATAGGCCAACAATGTCATTCCTTTGTTTATATTTTAAACATTTTTTTATTAAGATTAATGAGCCTCCACGTGACTTAGCTTTACGATTAAAACAACTGCCCACAGTATAGTTTTCATAGTTAATTAGCATTTGGTAATCCTTCAACCAATGTTCAGTAAAACAAACAATGTCAAACATGGTTTTTTCTAAAAACAATTCAATTTCTAATAATTTGGATGAAATACCTTGAATATTTTGATGAAATAATTTCAAGGTATTCTGCTGTTTTTGCATCTTAACTTTTTGAGAGCAAGAAGGGACCTTGTTGTTTGTAGGTATAGCTATATTACTACCTTCTATTGTCTTACAAACTAGTTTAAATGATTATCCGGAGTGAAAGTCACATCAATAGATGGCTGGTCCATAATGACACATGGACCCTCCTTCGTACAGTTTGTATAATTATTTATAGCATGAGAGCTACAATTATTTAGGGTCACCACCTCATTATTAGTATCATTACTAATTGTTGTGGAGTTAATAATACAAGACTTCGACATACTACTTATGTCTGAGTTAATATTATAAGCTAATAGCCGCGCTATTTGATGTCTAAACCTAATGGGTAGATACACAGTATCCCTAGTCGATTTTAATTTTTCAACAAAAATGTTGGTGTCAAAAAACTAAAGTTTGTCACTATGTTGACTTACTAAAAAATGCACATGCTTATTTAACATGTGTATATAATTGTTTTGTCTGTTACTTAAATGTTCAAAATATGGGAATGCACATAAAATTATTTTATTACAATTAATATTCAAAATCTCTGTAACACTGTCAGTAATATCCTCCTTTTTGACCCTTAAACTGTTACCTATAAATACAGAAATATTGGTAGAAGGATTATATTCATATTTATTTATTGATGACATTATATGTTTGTATGATGACCCAGGAGTACAGTGGTTTAAAGTGTAATAGGTGAGGTTATTACTAATCAATTTCCCTATACCTCTTCCTATGCTATCTGAAAACATCACTGAAGTACTAGCTTGACTACTATTAAGGGAACAAGTACTAGATACTGGGTGTGGCACTTCTTTTACAATATTAGGGCTTTCTTGATTGGGGATACAGCCCTGTGTACTCACAGCTTGAGATGGGTCCTCCCTCTGACAAAAACACTGGCTGTTGCTGAGAGTCAGCGAGTCTATTCTGTCTGCATTATAGTTACACAAATCCACCAACTCATTAGCGGCCAGAATGTGTTCCTTTATTTGGTTTTCAGATATTACATATTTACTATAAAGAGACTTTAGTGAGTCATCCAGAACCTTTATTTCTGATAACATTCTAAAGCAAAAATTTATTTACGTACTGATATTAAAACTTATTTTTACCATGCATGCAGCAAGCATGTGTGAGATATTTATATTTAAAAGTGCTAAAAATAATAGACTAACATGGAGACAAAGTATTTATTTATTTAAAATACAGAGATTTGGAATCAACTATTTAATAGGTATTTATTTGTAAAGAAAGTACAATTTTTAGTAAGCAGTTTAGTCTAATAATTTATTTTATAGACATAGAAATATAATACACTTGTATTATACATCAACATCTTAAAGTATACACATACACATAAATCATACATCAAAAATATATTAGATAAATAGAGAACATTTATATGAAATGTTATTAATTAAATTAAATATTAAATATACAAATAAAACTTTTACCACAAAATAAGGTTACTTAACTTAGGTCTGTTCGGTGTGACTGCTCCGGAGCGAATGTGTCCAGTAACGGCGGAGCGTCGGCTTTTATAACCGGTGGTAAACAAGTGACGTCACATCGTATGATTCCGTTACAGATTTGTTAATATTGGTATTTTATCATTAAACTATGATTCAATTATATCAGAAGACAATAAATATGTTAAAATTAATTCGTCCAATCACATAATTGGTCTTACAATGGCATAATTAGTAAGTAAGTCACATTATAACAGTTAAATATGAAATTACACAAAACAACAAAGAAATAACAGTATTTCGTAATAGAATTGATAAGATTTTGATGAGAAACTGTTGAATGTTGTGTATCACATATAAACAAGGTTATAATTATCATAGGGATGTTTTAATTTGTGTACAATTATAGAAACAGACGTGAGTTAGTGTAATATTCAAACTGAAATTATTGGAATAATCTATCACGGCCAGACTGACCTGTACTTCGCTCTCGAAGTACCCAACTAATTATATTTATTTTGAAGAAGTCTCTGGCCTTGGCATATTAGTTCTATCATTTGCTGCACATGAATTTCAAACTAATATCAGGGCAGTGACCGACCAGCAATTCATACAATAGCCTCTGGCCTTGACATACCAGTCCTATCACCTGCTGCGAATGAATTTCAGACTGGTATCAGGGCAGTGACCGACCAGCAGTAATATAAAAACTGTTTTGTTATAATCTTATATCATTTAATAATTTCAAACATCCAATGTTAATTAAACAAATTATAATGAACATTCGTTATCAATTTACAATTATTCCTAAGAATACATCATATTACTTCTTTTTCACAAAAAGACATCAATCAAAACAATCATTAAAAGTTCAACATAATTAAATAATCGTGTAAAATAACATATAACAATATCAACAATAATATAACAAAAATAAAATTATTCCTAAGAATACATCGCATTATTAACTCCTTTTTCAAAAGATACATCAATCAAAATAATCATTAAAGTTCAACATAATTAAATAATCGGATAAAATAAAATTTAACAACATGAACAATAATATAACAAAGAAATAATAATCTATCATGGCTAATGATGCTGGAGCTATGGGGACCCCTCAAAAGAAGAATTTTGTTCAACCCATTCCCCCGGCCAAAGCCTTAATTTTTCCTTTGCCACGGTAAGATTCCTTAATGTGTTAAGCCCCTTCAAAGAAATTCTATCATGCTCTAAAATACCAATTATTTCGTATGGCCCTTTGAATTTAGGACTTAATTTGTCATGTCTTCTGTGGTCTTGATTTACATAGACTATATCACCTATATTGAAAATCATGTTATTTCTACGTGTACTATCGAATCGTTTTTTATACTTTTCTGCAGCCTCTTTAAGACGTTGCCTAGCTAAGTCCCTATCAGCTTCAGCATCAATGTCTTGAACGGAATCATTATCCTGTATTTCGTCAAGGCGAGCCTGTATTGGGGGTATATTTCCGTTGCAACCAATTAATAACCTAGTTGGTGCAAAACCTATTGATTTTTGTATCGTAGTATTTAGAGACAGTTGTATTTTCCACAACACGCTTGGCCATTCTGAAGATTCGTTAACAGTAGTGGTTAACATATTAATTATAGTACCAACATATTTTTCAACTTGGCCGTTGCTTCTTGGAGTACCCGTGGCTATCATATGGTGATTTATTTGCATACCTCTAAGTAATGATCGTACGTGTTCAGAAGTAAAATTTGTGCCTCTATCAGTTACTATCATGGTAGGTGTACCGAACAAAGTTAAGTTTTCTCGCAAGATTGAGACTAATTCTTGACCGTTAAGCGTCCTAAGTGGTTTAAGTATACAATATTTGGTAAAGCCATCTACTATTATTAAAATATGTTTATAACCTTCGGAAGATACACTAAAAGGTCCTGTACAGTCTAAATGTAACGTGTAAAATGGTATAGTTTTTTCTATAGGGTGAAGGAGACCTTGTTTTGGCCCCGAGTGACCTTTACCCTCTACACACACTAAACAATGCTTTATATATTTTTTTGTAAAAGCAGCAAGACTAGGAAACCAAGTTTTCGGATATTTTGTTAAGAGTTTTGTTATAACCAAAGTGACAATTTTCGTCATGAAACAACCGCAATAAACTGAGTCTATAACCTTTTGGTATATAAAATTTAGGTGGATCCCCATCCTCATTCTTATAAAGCAACAAGCTATTTCTGATTATATATCGATTTGTATCTATATCACCGGTCCTAACCTTCTCTAAAAGGGTTTGTGTCTCAGGGTCGTTATTTTGTGCCGAGTGAAGCCAAGATGGTGGAGCATCTGGTTCATTAATTATATTAACTACCTCTGACGATTCTGCAGGTGTGATTACTGGATTACGACTGAGGTAATCGACGTGAGTAACAAATTTACCCTTTTTATATACAATATCAAACGTAAAATCTTGCATATACGTCCACCATCTTGCTACACGAGGAGAAATATCTCTTTTATTCATTGTCGATTTGATGGAATTACAATCCGTAACAATAGTAAAATTTAAACCTAACAAATAAATCCGGAATTGTTTAAGAGCATTAAAAATGGCTAACGTTTCTAACTCGTACGAGGGGTATTTAGATTCGGCTGGAGTGGTACGTTTGCTAAAATATGCTATGACGCGGCATTGGTTATCCTCTTTTTGTAAAAGTATGGCACCGTATCCAATGCTACTAGCATCTGTGTGCAATTCAGTTCCCAACTTTGGGTTAAATATATTCAATAGTGGTTTGGAAACTAAATGTTTTATAACGTACTCTCGAGCCGCATCTTGTTCGGGCCCCCATTGCCATTTCTGGTCTTTTTTAGTGAGTTTAGTGATACAAGCCGTACGATATGCAAATTCGGGTATAAATTTTCTGAAATAGCTCGCCAGTCCCATGAATTGACGGACTTCTTTAACTGTACCTGGGACTGGAGAGTTGGTTAAAGCGTTAACTTTACCGTTACTCGGCCTAACACCCTCACTAGAAATATGTCTACCCAAGTAGTCTATTTCTTGAACGAAGAATTTACATTTTTTTAAATTAATGGTAAATCCTGACAGACATAGTGCCTCAATGGTTTGTTCAAGGTATTCTAAGCCCTGTGTTATATCTGAAAATGGAATCAGCAAGTCATCGATATATACTAACAGAAATTTCAGGTTTTTAACTGCCTTATTAATGGCCCGCTGGAAAACCGAGGGGCCGTTGCAGATACCAAATGGCATTTTCAGAAATTCAAAATGCCCATCAGGGGTAACAAATGCAGTATATTTAATACATTCCTCTTTTATAGGGATTTGGTGAAAGCCATTTTTCATGTCTATAGAAATGAAATATTTTGCTTTTCCTAGTTTATCAATTTGATCTTCGATTAATGGCAGCGGGTATCGATCTTTTTCAATAATTTTATTAAGAGCCCTATAGTCAATACAAAGGCGATCGCTGCCATCCTTTTTCTTTACTAAGATGACTGGGCTAGCAAAGGGGCTCTGACTTTCTCTAATTATACTCTTCCTAAGTAGATCAGAAATAATTTCTTGGACTTTTTCTTTTTCTGTAGATGCTAGCCTATATGGTCTGTAGTAAACAACTTCATCCTTTTTTAACCTGATGGTCATTTCACCCGTTTTAACTGTACTGATATAGTTAGAATTTGGCATCACTTTTGGGAATTTATCAAAAATAGCTCTTATTTTATGCTGTAGGCTTAAATCAAGATGACTTGTTGACTCCATTAAATCCTGAGTATAATTATCTATAGCGTTAAGAGATATTACAGTATTAACTGATTCCGTGTGGTTAACTCGTTCCAATCTACAACCACTGGAATCTAAAACTATAGCTACGTTTGGATTTTGAACCGCATTTCTTCCTATCAAACAATCATAGTGGCAATCTGAATCGTTAGCTACGCAGAATTCGATTTCTAAATTGTCGTTGTTAAATGTGACAGGCAAACTTATCTTTGAGGAGATGCTAATCATTCCATTTCCTATTCCTTTTAATGACGTCGAACAGGGTTCTAAACTACGACCAAAACTATTTGCAATTGATTCTTTCAAAATACTGCAACTAGCACCCGAATCTATTAGGGCTTTAATTGGTCTGTCACAAATTACTACATCAGTAAGCGATAAGTTACCATTTGTGGAACAATTGACGTTATTAGTGTTATTATTCTTTGCCGCATCTCTTTTCTTAAAGAAGCAAATTGATTCCTCATGGCCTACCTTTTTGCAGTAAGAACATTGAATCTTAGGCGTTTCAGAATTTGGGGTATCTTGATTTTTATTTTTGAAACACTGAGATCTAACATGACCAGTTTTATTACACAAAAAACAAGTAGGTGGTGGCTTAGAAGAGTTTGAGATCTCAGGCTTAAGACGCTTAGTAGTTGAAGGTACGTTATTCGTTTCGGATGGGCGTTTTCTAGGGTTTTTAACATAGGTTGTAAAAAGAGAAATGAGTTCCGATGTACTGTTAACACGACTATTAAAAGATGCCATCCTAATATTAATGTCCGATATACCTCCACAAACAAGCTCGACCAGCTGTCCCTCAGAAAATGTTACTTTAGTATTACGTAATAGCCTTAGTTTTTCCCTAGCATATTCACAATAGGTTTCTGCTAAGTCCGAGGTGTAAAGTACGGCTTTTGAAAGTTTTTCTGACAGGTTCTTTTTCTCGGGGTACAAATCTTTGATACACGTCTTAAAGTTTTCCCATGTTCTACCTTCATCTGGGTCCCAGGTTTCAAACCATAAAAGAGCAGAGCCCTTAAGGGCTTTACCTGCTTTGCTGACAGTTGTGATGCCGCTCCATACACGGTCCTTGGCCACGGTGTCGATGTTGTTGCACCAGCTTTCCGCACCATTGTCATTCTTTTCCGGATCAAACGGCGGCAACACCACATCATCTTCATTGCGGTTACCAGCTACCGCGTCACGGATGGCTTTCAGAAGGTTCAACACAGCAGGATCCATCTGTAAAAGTTTTTCGAAAAAAAATGTATTAAAACAGATAGGTTCCGATCCCACTTCTGATGTGAGATATTTATATTTAAAAGTGCTAAAAATAATAGACTAACATGGAGACAAAGTATTTATTTATTTAAAATACAGAGATTTGGAATCAACTATTTAATAGGTATTTATTTGTAAAGAAAGTACAATTTTTAGTAAGCAGTTTAGTCTAATAATTTATTTTATAGACATAGAAATATAATACACTTGTATTATACATCAACATCTTAAAGTATACACATACACATAAATCATACATCAAAAATATATTAGATAAATAGAGAACATTTATATGAAATGTTATTAATTAAATTAAATATTAAATATACAAATAAAACTTTTACCACAAAATAAGGTTACTTAACTTAGGTCTGTTCGGTGTGACTGCTCCGGAGCGAATGTGTCCAGTAACGGCGGAGCGTCGGCTTTTATAACCGGTGGTAAACAAGTGACGTCACATCGTATGATTCCGTTACAGATTTGTTAATATTGGTATTTTATCATTAAACTATGATTCAATTATATCAGAAGACAATAAATATGTTAAAATTAATTCGTCCAATCACATAATTGGTCTTACAATGGCATAATTAGTAAGTAAGTCACATTATAACAGTTAAATATGAAATTACACAAAACAACAAAGAAATAACAGTATTTCGTAATAGAATTGATAAGATTTTGATGAGAAACTGTTGAATGTTGTGTATCACATATAAACAAGGTTATAATTATCATAGGGATGTTTTAATTTGTGTACAATTATAGAAACAGACGTGAGTTAGTGTAATATTCAAACTGAAATTATTGGAATAATCTATCACATGCAATCATGTAAACAAACATGCACCATGCATGCAGCAAGCATGCAGCATGCACACAAGCATGCAGCATGCACACAAGCATGCAGCAAGCATGGTTTCTGTCACGGCTCCGGCGCTGCGAGGCTCCGGCGGCGGTCCCACGCGAGCTTATCGTCGCAGATGGGTTTTACGCTCGGCACTGCAGCTTCGGCTTGCTGGCCGGCAAAGCCAGCCAGCCTTAGTCACGGCGCCGAACGTTAAAACCACCTGCTCCTCAGCTCGCGGGACGCCTCGCCCTCCGCGCCTATGCGGGCTTAGATTACATTCTAGGCGTAGGGCAGAGAAGACTACGTGAAGTCGGTTTTTCAGCGATTCGTTTTTGCTAGTAACTTTTGTAGCACAACATATTGAATTTTTAAGACAATACCCGCGTGGCACAATAGATCTGTTACTGTTGTCACAGTAACATTATGCGAAATAAATTTATGCCAAAACAAATTAGCCTTCAAGATAATTATGCCAACATAAACTGTATGCCAAATAAAAAAATAAAGTTTAAAAACTAAAACCCGACCACAACAAAAAGTGATCTAAAAAGTACGAAACAAGAAAATATTTCACACAGAAATCAAGACATAGGTACAAAATGGTCAAGGTAAAGCCGTTGCATGACATTATAATTCATGTTCATCGCACCCATATGGGACACAGGCATGCAACCACGGCTTTACCTTGACCATTTTGTACCTATGTCTTGATTTCTGTGTGAAATATTTTCTTGTTTCGTACTTTTTAGATCACTTTTTGTTGTGGTCGGGTTTTAGTTTTTAAACTTTATTTTTTTATTTAAACCATTTTGGAGTCACAGCTAAGTATTATATATTTAATAGGTACTAGTGAACCCCTTTCCAATGATACTAAACACGGTATGCATATCTTACTTTATTTGGTAATCTTTCCTTTTTTTACAATAATTTGTGACAAATCACCACTAAATATTATATAAATTTGAAATGTACTAGTGAACCCCTTTCCAATGATACCAAACATGGTATGCTTGTCTTCATTTTTTTTTTTAATATTGGTGTTTTGGTCCGCCAGAGGGCGCCACATTGGATTCGGTGATACGTCATATAGCCTATAACCAGCGGACGATCAAGACGCTTCTAACGATACCTCATTTGTTCAGTTCTGATAAGTAGTAAGTAGCCTGTCAAACTCATAACCCTCCTTTGGCTTTGCCGTAGTCGGGTAAAAAATAATATGGCATTGTATTATTATGGCAAAACAAATTATGCCAAAGTATATTAGGGTAAAGAACATTATGAGAAAAGGAGGGATCCCAAAGCACATACGCTCCTTTTAGCATCGGCGATCGGCGATTTAGTCGCTTTTAGAAGCTAAATGCAGCGACTAAGCATTCCATAACGCACACTTAAAAACGCCGCTTTTCGAAAGCTTGACGCAGCGACTGATCGCTACACTCCGCATACATTCGGATGCCAGTCGCAGCGATTGGCGTCTGCCGGCCGCAGTGTTACCAGATACACAGTGTTCAGTATCGTGGCTGTTGACGAAAATTTAATCCATACTCCTATACTATTATTATACTCATACTTAATATTAAACACGATGAAACGGCTGAACCGATTTTGATGAAATTTTGTATAAAGATAGCTTGAACCTTGAGAAAGGACATAGGCTAAATTTTAATCCGCAATTTAGTCTGCATCCGCGAAGGTCAATCCAGCACGTGATGCAGCACAGCGGCCGAGCGCGATTTTGCCAGTTAGCTAGTTAAGGCGCGTCCTTGTGCAAAACGCAGCGCTAGCCGTTTTTTATTCAGTTTTTCGGACCTAAATACTCTATATCCAAAAGAAATGTCAACAAATAAAAAATAGACTAAATTTCTGCATAATCTTGACTCCAAAATGGTAGATCTCATTTTTGTTTACGAAGTATAGTATTTAACTAATCTCCTCACAACGAAACCACAGAAATGAGAAATAATTATTGAAAACATGCATCTCCTCGGCAAGTAACCATTAATTCGATTTTTTACTAACACTAATGGATATTAGGCAATTTATTAATGAACATTTTGGTAGATTTTTTTTTTTCAAAATCCCAATATGTGATTTTATAAAGATTTAATTCTAAAATCTGAGCTTATTTTGCTACTGTATCTCTTGCGCGGCGCAGAGGGAACGAACGCTCAAGGTTATTTGCTCAGGGTACCGCCTTAAGAAAGGTGTAAGTAATATTATTTGTCACTAGCGTACCCAGAAAATATGTCACAATCGTACCCGACGCACAAAAAGCAATCATTGTGACAATACATAATACTCTATGTTAAAAGTAATCACTGATGTTTAACTTCTAATGTATAATTTACTAGCACTTTGCACGCGACTTCGTCCGCGTGAATTTTCTCAAGGATCCCTAATTTTTTGATAATAAAATATAGCTTATAGCATTTAGGGATAAGGTAGCTTCCAAAATAAAAGTTTCGGAAATAACATACAAATACACACAAACTTACAAACAAATACCTCTTTATAATATTAGTATAGATAACGAAGAAAGACACTCATTACTCTATATATAGAGTAATGAGATGAGATGACAACTATTAAAAGCAATTAAATAAAAATACTTATAACTGTTAAGAACTAATGTAGGTCTCTGCTAACGATATTGTCGTGCGAAGGTTGACGCAATACTGTGATACACGTTTAGACGGGCACACCACTCCTATCTCTCTCCCTTCCATTCCACCCTCCTTCTACCTAAATAAATAGAATAGGTACCTATGTATTCCTTACAGTTTCACTAATATGATAATTGGCATAACCGTACCCAGTCTACCCTATGTTTGAACAGCAATGTAATTAAAGGAAGACCATGCAAGTAGACCACTATAGTTTTTGTTATATTTTTACTGACCTATGTTAGGTACTGCTACAGTTAAAAAGATAAAAACAATTATTGAATTGATTGATTGATTGAATTAATTTTGAAATTTATCATTTTTGAAATCAATACCATTGCAAATCGGCCAACTATCGATAGTCGACTATCGATCAGCAACACTACAGCCGACCAGCATCCGAACGCAGAGAGTCACCAAAACACAACGCAGCGTCGGAGCAGTCGCTAAAACGCGCGATTCCGATACCGCTTCCGAACGGAGAGAGTCACCAAAACGCGATGCCGCATCGATACAGTCGCATAATCGTCGATCGCCGATGCTAAAAGTAGCTCGTTTTCTAAGGCCCTACACAAAACCAAACTAAATTACGTTTAAAAAATACAAAAATAAAAATTTAATTAAAAATTAAAAAAACCCCCAACGCAAAACATAAAAGCGATTATTTAAAAAAGTAAAAAATAATGTCTTTTGTTGAGCCATCCAATGTTTGTTCGTTGAAATGGCGCTATAATGTCGCGGCGGGGGGTACCGCTAAATTAGCAATAACTAAATAGTTAAAATAGCGAACTCATGGTAACGAGATTTGCAACAATTTTATTGTATTGAAGCAAGTTGGTCGGAAATGCTAGTAAATTAAGAAGATAGTCAATGAAATGAAGGGTCTGACTTACGCGGTACCCCGCCGCGACATGATAGCGCCATTTCAACGAACAAACATTTGATGGCTCAACAAAAGACATTATTTTTTACTTTTTTAAATAATCGCTTTTATGTTTTGCGTTGGGGGTTTTTTTAATTTTTAATTGAATTTTTTTATACAATTGTTCATTGAGTTTTCTAATTTTGGCGCCAATGTATTGAACAATATTTTGCGATATTAAAATGGAGTGGGGTGAGAAAGAGAACCGGATCGCTGTGATTGCATTACACAAAGTTGGTATGGAGCCAAATTCAATTTTTAAAACTCTCCATACGCTTGGTATTAGTCAAATATTTGTGTACCGGGCTATTAATAGGTACAATGAGACCTCCTCTGTTTATGACAAAAAGATCTGGCTGTCCACATAGTGTTCGTACGAAAAAGGTGATCAAAGCAGTAAGGGAAAGAATTCGAAGAAATCCTGTCCGAAAGCAAAAGATTTTATCTCGGGAGATGAAGATAGCACCCAGAACCATGTCGCGTATTTTAAAAGATGACTTAGGACTTGCAGCCTATAAGAGACGCACTGGTCATTTTTTAACTGATAATTTAAAAAAGAATACGGTGGTAAAATCGAAACAACTACTGAAGCGGTACGCAAAGGGAGGTCACAGAAAAATATTTTGTTTACGGATGAGAAAATCTTTACAATTAAGCAACATTTTAACAAACAAAATGACCTTATTTATGCTCAAAGCTCTAAGGAAGCTTCCCAATTAGTCGACAGAGTGCAACGTGGGCATTATCCGACTCCAGTGATGGTTTGGTGGGGTGTTAGCTATGAAGGAGTGACTGAGCCATATTTTTGTGAAAAAGGTATCAAAACATCGGCACAAGAGTATCAAGATACCATTCTTGAGAAGGTAGTTAAGCCCCTTAACAACACCATGTTCAATAACCAAGTATGGTCCTTCCAACAAGACTCGGCGCCGGGTCATAAAGCTCGGTCCACGCAGTCTTGGTTGGAAGTGAACGTTTCGGACTTCATCAGAGCTGAAGACTGGCCGTCGTCTAGTCCCGATCTTAATCCGCTGGATTATGATTTATGATCAGTTTTAGAGAGTACGGCTTGCTCTGAACGCCATGATAATTTGGAGTCCCTAAAACAATCCATACGATTGGCAGTGAAGAATTTTCCCATGGAAAGAGTGCGTGCTTCTATTGATAACTAGCCTCAACGTTTAAAGGACTGTATTGTAGCCAATGGAGACCACTTCGAATAATCTTTTGATATTTTAATTTGTCTTATATTTATGTACTAGCAACCCGACCCGGCTTCGCATGGGCCTATAGCCTTCCTCGATATATGGCCTATCCAACACAAAAATAATTTTTCAATTTGAACCAAAAGATCCTGAGATTAGCACGTTCAACCAAACAAACAAACTTCAGCTTTATAATATTAGTATAGATTTAACTAACACACTGTAAAAGTAATAAATATTTTTTGCAAAATAAAAAATGTTTTTTTCTTCGTGACAATTTTTGTGGCAAGACTAGGTAGATATAGATTGTATGTACACAAAGCAAATTAGATCGGTTTGCAGGGCACACCAACATTCATATTGGTGTGCGTAAAATCAACGGTCTGAGTAGGTATTACTTCACCTATTTATTAGTGTATGGTTTCCAATAACCTGTTGTCTACGCACACACTTACATTTTCTTGTCACTTTAATAAGTATTGCAGGGAATATGAAGCATAAATTTAGGCAGCTTTACAATTGTCTCCGTGGCGCATTGGTCAAGCGTACAGTAAATACAATTAATCGTAGCTGGTGCTAAGATCGAATCTGACTAACAACAGCGCAATGTTTTTGTATATTTTAATAAAATATTTTACATAATTGCTTGTTCAATTAATTGCTTGACTGTTAGCAAGTCTTTTTTATATTTGAGTTGGAATATATTAATTGTCTACCCTCTAAAAATGACAAAACATGGATCATTTAGTAGTTAAAGTTCATCGCCATAATGCTATTGACTATCGGGCTTTCGTTACGTTTTTAGACATTTACCTACCTACTTGATTATACCCTGCGTGTTTTGTGCTTTTATTTGTGAATCAATATGAATAATCACTTAACTACACTTTTAAGAGCTGAGATAATTATTTTGCATGAGCAAAACGTTTCAATTAGTGAAATTGCGAGGCGTTTATAGATATCGGTAAATAACAAAATGTTATTATTATGTTTACAACTTTAATCATGGGATCATGCTTGCGCGCGATCAGTGCAGACGTGTTTTTTGTTAATTTATGTTACTCAAGTTCTTTTTGGAGTAATAATGTACGCTATAATGACTTTTAACGAGTAACAGCAATAAGTACAACTAAGACTAAAGTGCAGTGAAGCAGTGAATTTGTGTGCGGGACATCGCGGAGTTCGCGCCAGCCGAGGTACGCTCTTCCTCACTTGGGGGGAAAGAGACGGGCTGCAAAAAATGTTTTTCATCCTTGTCGCACTACGTTGGACGCGGAGCGCACGGCAGTTTTTTTTTGCAATTTGGAGGTTGAATTTTATTTCTCCGGAACCCAAACAATGCCTAGTTGCGGGGCTTGCGGCTCAATAATAGCGGATGACTACTATATGGAATGTTCTAATGGAAAGTGTAAGAAACGTTATGATATAGCATGTCTTGAAATAAATATAGACACATTTAAGTCATATACGGAGGAATTTAAAATAAAGTGGGTATGTCCAGAGTGTATCTGTTTAATGCCTAAAAGAGGGAACACGGGAACCCCGCTCAGCATTAAGACTCCTGTATCTAAGACTGCCACCGCCACCACGCCCATGAGTAACATTAATACTCAACGAGGTAGTCAGGCTACGTTTTCACCGACAATAGATTCTAATTCACTACTGCTTGAAGAAATAAGGGAATTTCGAGCCGAAATAACAGCCCGTATGGACTGCCAGGCTAAAACAATTAATCTCTTGTTGAATCAATTCACCCAAACACGAACTGATTTGGATAACATAACTAAACTGATGAGGGTACTGGAAGAAAAAGTATGTACTAAACAAGCTCAAGACATTATGAGTGAGAGTAATATAGTCGATAACCCTTCAACTTCTTCAACTTCTTCATTTGCAGAAGTTGTTAGTCAACAGAACAGTTCTAATAGTCGTAAAATACAGAAAATATCAAAAAATACCACCACTAAAACACAAAACGTAAACAAAGGTGGGGCCACGAAATCCGCTGTAGTACCTGTAACGGAAACGACTATTATCGCTACCCCACCAACAAGCGAACCTTATGAACAAACTGATGTTGAGGGAGGCGACACTGGAAAGGGCTGGACAACAGTAACTAAGAAAAAGAATAACAGACCACTGAAAAATGTGGCAGTAGGGACAAATAAGGAGTTAAAAGCTATTCAAGCAACGGAACGTAAAAAACACTTGCATGTGTGGCGATTGCATCCTGAGACTACCGTTGAAGCTATAACCGATCATGTAAAGAGTGTATGCGGTCCAAATGTGCAAATAAAAGTTGATAAAATCAATCACAAAACCGAAAGAGACTACTCGTCGTTTATAATAGGAAGTCAAAGTCAAAGTCAAAGTCAAATCATTTATTTCAATTAGACCATTAAAAGGCACTTTTGAACGTCATATTGTAAAATTTGAATCTAGTTGCCCAGTAGGAGTGCCTGAAAACTGGTTCCAGAAGTTGCATCAACCAGAAATCTGGCCCATCAATGCTGAGTTTAACGAGTGGATTTGGTTTCGAAACTCCACCAAAAATAGATCAAATTAATATAATTGCTTTATATTACCAAAATGTTAGGGGTCTTCGAACGAAGCTGAACGAGTTTAAAAATTGCTTGGAATTAATGGATTCAGATTTATATGCAATCACGGAATCGGGTTGCAACCCTTCCATACATGACCCGGAATTAATCCCGCCGGGATATCAAATACTTCGCTGCGACCGAGCGGACGGTCGGAAACAGGGAGGAGCGTTTTTATTGGCCACACGTCGGCTGGAGCTGCGACAAGTGTATGTGAGTGACGTATCTATAAACACCTGCGTTTTTGAAATAGTCAATGCAACAGTTTACTTAAATAAAAGATTTTTATTCTTATGTTCAGTGATTTATATTCCGCCTGGCAGTTTGGAGAATGACTATATGGTTATGTTTGGCATAATTGAGAAATTGTGTACAAAATATAAAGAAATAATTGTGTTAGGTGATTTCAATCTTCATTCGTGTCCCTTAAATGTGAGGAATTATTATGAATATTTTATGTCATATTGCGGATTCACTCAAAACAATAATGTACCTAACTGTTTAAATAGACAACTTGATTTGATATTAAGTACAGGTTTTTGCGAGGTATCAGTCGTGATGGCGGATGGGTCGCTCGTGCCCGTGGATGCACACCACCCGCCGCTTGCGGCGAGCGTGCGGCTCGCGAGTGCCGGCGCTCCGCGCGTTGTGCCCGCCGGCGCCGCCCCCTTCGTCGCCGCCGGCACACGCGCTGATATTAGACCGCGTTGGAATTTTTATAAAGCGGATTATGAATTGTTATATTCTATGTTAGCAAATGCTGATTGGACCGATATGTATGACAAGACTGATGTCGAGAATATTTTGATTTATTTTATAAGAAATTAAACAACATTTTAGATGCCAGTGTTCCTAGGAAAACATTTTCTGTCAAACAGCGATATATTTACCCTAAATGGTACACAAGTGATATAATAAGAAATTTAAAAATTAAAGCAACACTACATAAAATATATAAAACAACAAAATTAAATAGTGATTACGATGAATATTCTAGATATAGAGCACATATTAAGAAATCAATAGAAATTGCACTCAAATAGCATCAACATACGATTCAAAGTCAGTTCGCGAAAGACCCTAAGTCATTTTGGCAGTACATACGAGCACAGAAAAGTACAACAAGTAGACTGGCCATTATAAAGGATGGTCAGTATCTGTCAGATGAGGAGTGTGCTAAGCAGTTTGCGACATATTTTGAGTCGGTATATAGTAGTACGCCACCACGACTAGACTAAGTAGCGGCGGCGGCGGAAGCAGGTAACACTGGTAGTGCATGCGTGCAGATTAATATACTTAGTCTTAAGGACGTCAGAAGTGCACTCGAGCGCCTCAAGCCCAAGCGATCTGCGGGCCCGGACGGTATACCAGCATTTCTTTTTAAGGATTGTGGTAGGGTACTCGCGGAACCCTTACTGCATATATTTAACGCCTGTCTTCATTCTGCGAAGTTTCCAGCTCGGTGGAAGATTACGCGGGTCATTCCAGTGCCCAAAGGCAAGGCGGGAGCTGACATCTGTGGGTATAGGCCGGTGGCAGTGTTGTCGACGCCGGCAAAGGTGTTCGAGTCTGTCATTCAGCGCTGTATGCAAGAGCAAGTGCGCGGACAGTTAACGGATGCGCAGCACGGATTCCGGCCGGGTCGTAGCACCGCTACCAATCTCCTTAACTTCATGGGACGTGTGGTGCCGGCGATAGATGCTGGGGTGCAGGTGGACACAGCTTATTTTGACTTCAAAAAAGCTTTTGACACCGTCGACAACGACATCTTATTGCGGAAGCTAGCAGAGGTCGGATGTACTCCACATCTATTGCAGTTTTTCGCGAGTTACATGCTAAATAGACAGCAGTATGTAGACTGCAATGGATGTGAATCCGACTTATATTACACTTGATCTGGTGTAAGTCAGGGCAGCAACGTGGGGCCTCTAGAATTCATAATAATGATAAACAGCTTGCCGGATGTCGTAAGGCATGGCTGTTGTTTATTATTTGCAGATGACCTCAAGTTGCTGCTTGAGATTAGGTCAGAATCAGATTGCAGGCGCTTACAGGAAGACATAGATCGAATAGTACAATGGAGTCGTGAAAACAAACTGTATTTCAACGTATCCAAGTGCTCGTTGATGAGTTACACCCGTGCTCGTGCGCCTCTGCTCTACGAGTACGTGATGGACGCGGCACCAATGCAACGTGTCACAGAGGTGCGAGACTTGGGCGTTTGCATGACTCCCGATCTATTATTCCGTGAGCATGTAACCAAGATCTGTAAGAAGGCGTACAGAAACTTAGGATTTGTTCTGAGACAGACACAAAGCTTCACAAACATTTCAACAGTGAGGGTCCTGTATGACGCACTAGTCAGGAGTCATCTGGAACATAGTGCGGTCATATGGGCTCCACATGAAGCTAAGTACTGTGTAATGTTAGAGCGCGTTCAGAACAAATTCACGCGCCATTTGTACAGGAAGTTATATGGGGTCTATCCGTTCTACCCACTGATGTATCCCACTCTGTTTTGTTTGTCCTGGGCACGGTGGGCTATAATCAACTGCATGTAAGACGGGAGTTTACGCTGGTCGCCTACTTGGTGAAGGTGCTTCGTGGAGTGGAGACTTGCAGCGCTTGAGTCTGTGTGTGCCGGATCGCTACGTGTGGAGGCGGCGACAGCCAGGACAAACCTGCTCGCCAAGGCACCCCTTACCAGAGCTTTCCGTACGATCAACGACCTCCAAACTCAAATTGATGTGTTTACGTGTAGTCGGAGTGAATTCGCAAGGGTGTTGTTATTTATTTTATGCTACAAGCAAAATATTACTTAAATATATATGTATAGATTATTATAAAAGTAAAATATAAAATTAGAAATGTACTTAGTTCATGTAAGTAACTATTTACTTGGCGTAATGTAACATTATAACTACTACTATTATAGTAGTGGTTGTAATGTTATATTGTGCCAAGTTATAGTGTAATAATACGGTAATAATGTAATTGATTTTGTTTTTATTATTTTTTTTAATTGTTGTTATTTTAAGTGTATAGTTTAATTAGTACTTATAAGGTCTTAACTGTCGCATTAGGGTAAACCCTGTAATGATAGTTTAAGTTGGTACAAATAAATAAATAAATAAAAATTAATATGTTTAAATAATCCGCATGTTATCGATTATTGTTTTTTTGTAACACTATTTTATTATTGTCCACAGAGAAGAACTGTGCAATTGTGGGTTCATCGTTATGCAGATTCGGGAAGCATTGATCCTTGCCTACCAGGACCAAAGGCTGGATTTGCATACACTGGTGCCAATGCGCGGCACCGTGATATAGTTGCTACGCATATGGCTGAGCCCTTTGTTGCAACTCTATCCACAGCGACTAAACATGACGTGACATTACAAACTGTACGGAATCACTTGCGTGCAGCTGGTGTGAAATGTCGTAGGCCAGCCAAGAAAATTTTGTTAAGTTCTTGTTTTCTGTGGACAGTATTTTTCTGGTCGGTTGATTGAAACGACTTGCTTTTTTACCCGACTGCGCCAGAAGGAGGGTTATGTTTTTCGGATGTATGTTTACCCGACTGCGCCAGAAGGAGGGTTATGTTTTTCGGGTGTATGTATGTATGTATGTATGTAAATTTCTTTGGCACGCTCTGGATCTCAAACGGCTTAATGGATTTTGACTTGAGAGGTGTCGTTTCATTTGTCTTAATTGTGTGAGTGACACTGGGTACATCAAAATTAGAAAAATGACACTGGCCGATTTTTGGCGACATATTAGTGTTTTCAAAAAAAATATTTTTCCTCAAAACCTATCGAGTGGGATATCAAAATAAAGGGTTTTATAAATAGCTTACAAATATATAAACAACATATATGTTTAAATGTAATTTGAAATGAGAAATGCTAAAAACAACAAATACATTAAGGTTCGTTCCCTTTAAGTTGAGTTCCTTAACGCTGAGTCTGAGAGTTTTTAGCATGAAAGGTGTCGTTTCAATCGTCTTAATTGTGTTAGTGAGACTGGGTACATCAAAATTATAAAAATTAAACTGGCCGATTTTTGGCGACGACATATTAGTGTTTTCAAAAAAAATATTTTTCCTCAAAACCTATCGAGGGGGGTATTAAAACAAAGGGTTTTATAAATAGCTTACAAATATATATATAACTATTTGTTTAAATGTAATTTGGAATGAGAAATGCTAAAAAAACAACAAATAAATTAAGGTTGGTTCCCTTTAAGTTGAGTTCCTTTACGTCGAGTCTGAAAGTCTATTGCTCTTGCAAAATATTGCTATTTTACGCTACCTAATTCCGTTACGTCGAGTTTATATAATAAGTACAGTCAGGATATAAATTAAAAGCCAGTATCATTAAAATATTGTTTTATTATTTGTTTTTTAACGTTTCTCTACACTATAATTTACTTACTATGATGATATCAGTAGGAGAAAAAGATGAAATGTTTTCGAGAATATTTAGTGATAGTTTAGCGATTTCTTGCAGCTTTGAATAGATTCCGAGAGGCCCAGAAGTATTATCTTCACTATGATCCTTTTTTAACATCGAGTCTGTTAGTCTCTTATGTTCTTCCTCTGCAACCTACTCGTTTTAATATCTCAGGGTATGACACGTGGCTCGACTTAGTCCTAACGACCTGTCCCTCTCTTGTGTTGGAAATAGGTACCTACTCAGGGGAGACACCGTAAAGTGAAGAAGAAGAAGCAATGTTTTTTAAAGGAAAATCTCTACGACGATAATTAAATAGCAACACAACCTCCTTCTTTCCAATCCTAGCGTTACGGATAAAAACGAAACCGGAAAGTTGGGTAGATTGTAGAAAGAAGATTGAGGTTTGAACCAACTCTTACAAATCAGAACGGCGTGAACGTTGGCATTAGAAAAGGTGTCTTACAGATCACTGTAGTATCTTGGCACACATTGGGCGTTGTTATAGCAGACATTAAACAAATGGTATTTCTATTGACTGAAGCTCCGATGCACAAAGTCACCAAGGGTGTCGGTTATTGAACTAAAACTTGCATCAGCGGAAGAATTAAAGGAAGCATTGGATGCAAAAATGCGACTAAGTTATAATTAAACCTTTTGATGCTACACCAATATCTGTGCACCACTCACCAACAACACAGCAACACTAGTAGGACAATACATAACAACATGGAAGAGAAAAAATATAAATAAATAATAAAAAGTTCAATCAGTTTAAGGTTAGTTCAAGGTTTAGGGCCGAGGGGCCCGCTAAGCTTGGGGACCTGGTGCACTGCACCGCCTAGCCCTCCGATAGCTACGCCACGGAAAAGCAGGGTACAGAAACTCGACTTTAAGGGAGTAAAAAACGGGACAGAAATCGTAGACTCGACGTAGGGATAATAGAAGCGAGCTAAGGCTCTCGGCTCAACGTAAAGAGACTCGACGTAAAGTTTTCTAAATTCTAAATTGAATCACTGCGAAAACTAAAAAGATTAAAATAAAAATATTATTTAAAAAAACAAAAAACCCGACTGCGTGAAAAATTGTTGAACTTAAAAGATAGAAATAAGTGAAAATTTAAATATTTTTTTGGTTTTGAAACATCGTGGTTGACAGTGTTCACAAAGGCAGTCGGAGGCATTAAGTTAAATTTAGACACTTTCAACGGATTTGAAACATAATATATTGTACATTTTTGATGCCTCCGACTGCCTTTGTGACCACCAACCACGATGATTCAAAACCAAAAAAATATTTAAATTTTCACTTATTTCTATCTTTTGAGTTTAACAAATTTTCACGCAGTCGGGTTTTTTGTTTTTTTAAATAATTTTTTTACTTGTCACTTTTAATTTAATCGTCACAGGTTTACACACAACACACGCTAATTCTATCTCGAACGGAAGGCCATTGCCATTGCCATTGGTGTTGCCATTTGTGTTGACACAGATGAAAAAACTCCTTTGTGTTGCCATTAACATACTGCCGCCCCAAGCAACCAAACAGTACACAAAATTTCTCTTATTCTACAGTATCCAAAAGCAGTTAACTGTTGAAGAAAACATAAAAAAGTCTGAACGAGAACGACAGTATAATTAACTAACTTAAACAACTATGTTGTAACTATGTGTATGTAACAACTGTTAATTAGAAATGGACAAAGTTACTAAACTTGTCTAAGTTTAAATTTTAAATGCACAAAAAATACAATAATTTCTTTCAGGTTCACTTATTTTACTTAAACATTAATCATAAACAAAGGTAAGTACATCTAAAAGTTGTAGTTTCTATAAACTAGTTAGGTATAAGTTAAACATGCAAGTACAACTCATGACAATAATTATACAGTAGTAATCCTTAACTTACATATCTTAAATATAATTTACTGATGTATCCATCAAACCTTTAGGTAAGTAAGCAATATTAGGCATTTATTAACACATCACAATGGTTAGGTATCCTATATTATTATAGGTACTATAATAACATGTACACATTCTATTTTATTTGGTTGTAGACTGAGTAACTAATTTTTATAATTATGTATAAAAATAGAACCCATATTTAAGTGTAAGCTTATATATAGCTGAAATGATTAACTAAGAGACTTAACTATAAGGGAAACTTATAACTATTCAATAGGTAATACACTTATGCTCTGCAATGACCTAGTATATAAAGCTGATATAGCTGAAATAATTAACAAAAATACTTAACTATAAGCGTAACTTAGAGCTATTCAATAGGTAATAGACTTATGCTCTGCAATGACCTAGTATATAATTTACCATTATACTGCGTGCTTCGTTCTCGATATATAAAACAATGCAGCATCTTCGTGTTACTCGGCAACTAAACGCAATTTTCAGAGCTTAAACTAAACGTAAGTATTAGTGTGCGTTATCTGTGTCCTAAATGGGAAATGTCATTGTTTTCGTTTGCGCGGCAACTAACACTGTGTTCTGTAGTTATTTGAGTAAATTGTATTGTTTGAAAGTTAAATTGTGGATATTTCAATCACAAGTGTGCCTAAAAGGCGTTATGAAGAAAAATATTTACATTACTACCTCCCTACATAGAGCAACCGACCACTTTCTAGTATTCCAGGTTCCAGGTAACAAAATGTCTTGTGATGTGATTGGTATTTTACCGGTACGGCTACTGACTTTCATAGCAGTTAAAGCCGCAAGGTTTTAATAACCTTTGTACCGGTTGAGACGGGTGGTGTACGAGATACATCGACGTGCTCACTGGACTCGGGTCGTACACGTGATGTACGGATGAGATCCTTAGACTCGGGTCGTATACGAGATATACGGACGAGATCACTAGATTCGGGTCGTATACGAGATATACGGACGATATCTTTACTCTTATGTGAAGCCTGCGAGGCCCCAATAAGCAGTTTTTACCAATCACTTGTACACATCTTCCAGTGGCAAGTATAGCTTTTCAGATTACAGTACCTACTGATAACAATTCGAAAGAAAGTCGATTTCATTGCAATGGTACCTACCACGAGATATATATGTCACCAGGACCTATGACAGATACGATTCCAAAAGAACCTGGAAAAATTATAATAACACCAACTATAAGTTCGGTGGTACTTTTAGCACTAGGCGATCTCATGCCAGATAAGCCTGCATAATTACGATTCCACTAAAAACAGTGACTTGGCTCATATTTGGAGCGATAATGGTCTTCTTAAAGAGACAAAACAAAAAATGTATGGAACAATTGATTCCAGAAAATGACCCTTTAATGAATGCACCGAAACTTAATCCTGGGATTTTTGCTTTGGTTAGCTATATTATTGTCAACAAAGACAAAAAGATAGTTGGAAATCAACCAGCTAGGCATTGGACTGTCTATAACAAAACCAAGGAGAAACTTAATCTTCCTGGTTATGGATACTTAAAAAGTTTTAAGTGAAGCAAATATAGTGAAGTGCTATAGTGAAGTATATATATGAAGCTAATCTTAGTGAGAAGATCAAATTATTGAAAACTTGACAACAAAGTGGCCTGTCCATCAAAAACCTAAAGGAAACTCACAAGGTTCTCCTCGCTACAACCCGAGGACAACAAACAGCGAGGTACGGACACAAGAAGACCCAATGCTCTAATCAGGCATGGAAATATTATAGCCACTATTATCAGTCCACTGCCAAGAAATCCAAAGCCTCAGAGGATCCTGCTTGCACATAGAGGTAAGTCATGCTGGAAGGCTGACACATTCTTAATCTTGATGGAACAAAATGTACTAAGATAAATCCATACTTAATTAATCACAAGATACCTTTGTATCGAAACCGCACCAGAATTAGGTGCCACACCCTCCTTCAGTAATATCAGATGAGGATAATACTGACATGCATACTGCTATTAGCAATTTATTAAAATTGGGAGCTATATCCCCTCGCAAGCCATGTAAAGACTCTTATTAAATTAAAGTCATTGATTAAGTATGTAGAAAACTTCCATTTTAATAATGGAGAACTAAAGGACAGCAATGGCTGTACTTTTCCAGGTGTTTATAGAAAAAGAAAACAAAAAAAAATGATTTTTAAGAATCATACTTATTATATATTATAAATCCACTTATAAATCCACAGTATAGAAAATACCTACATTTTCAATATGGTGAATTGTACGATTTTAATGCCCTGCCTTGTGGCCTGTGCTCTGCACCTAATATTTTCACAAATATTATAAGTTTGTAGTAACATATCCAAGAGGAAAAGGTAACAAGTCTGTTCAATCCTAGAGGACCTATTATGTATAGGATCCAGTATGAATCATGTTTGCAGAATGTTCAGGAAACAATAGTTCTCTTTAAGTTCTGGAGATTCATTATAAATTTTGATAAAAATATAATAGTAATATCACAGCCCTGCTTTGCGATTGACACAAAAAAAAAAAAAAAAAGAAATGACCATCTCTTGAAAGATAAAGTATCAAATATTAAAACATCATTTCAAGGTAATTACATCTAAATAGTGGTTTTACAAGACATCTGGCAAAATTAATTGTACTATAAATTGCAGCCTGCCCAGCTACCACATATTATGGCTGGCTTTACACCAAACTTTAAGAGCATCATAAGTATATGTAATATCAATAATTATAACATGTTCAGATATAAAAAAAAACTTGAGAGGTGTCAAGGGACACCCGGATGGAACGAAGTTCCTTTCGATTAATTAGTGAAGGAATTGTAACAAAATTTTATTTTTTTTAAGTTATAATAATATTTTTATTATTATTAACAAATATAATGTAATTAAAAGACAATTTAATTAAACGTGCCCGTTTATGTATCGAGCGAAATGGACTCCATATTGAGCAGTTGCTTCGATACAGGGAAGTGTAAATTTTATACCTAATAGGTAAGTTTTTTAATTAAGCCAAAGTTGATTAAAACTGTGTTTGTGAATAGCTCTAATTTATTTAAATAGGTTACCTATAGCACCTATAGGTACCTACGCCTGCCTGCCTTTCTTTTTCTAGCAAAAGAGTACCTACTCACTTACCTACTTACAACTACAAATAATTCGCCAATGATAAAAGTAAGTACCACTACCTACCTAGGTACCCACCTAAGCTCCCACTGGCTTAATTTAAACCAAAACATTTTAATCAAATAAAAAAAAATATTATTGTCGCTAGTAAAACCTAGAGAAAAGTACTCTGTGACCTAGAGCGATAAGGTGCAGTGGTTACCTACTGACGACCGCGACCGATAGAAAGTTCATGATTACCAAACCCAAACTTTCAATAGGTACCTACTAAACAAAACATAGAAGTAGGTACAGTAACTACCTACCTACCTAACCTACGTATTCTAGACTTAAAATTTACACTCGTTTTCACAATCCACACAGTCTCACAGTGAAAGGTGGACTTATCTCGTAGGTCGTTATCATCGGAATTATCACGCAATGATAATTCCGATGTCATTGAGGTAGGTACCGCCACTATTTGAGCGAATAAACTTAGGTACTAAACATATCGCCGTAGGTACCTAGTTCAAAGAGTTCGCCGCGCCGCCTTTAAATACATAAACATATTCTACGAAAAGCGAATTCGGACTTTATTTTGTAAACGTAAACGGTTAAAAATTGAAATTTTACCAAACTAGGTATGATAAAATTATTCTGAGAAACGTATAGGCTGGTGCCCGACCGGACAATAGGAGCTATGTGCAACCGAATTTCACGGTTAATGTGTGAAAATAAGGTTTTAATTCGCTCCAATATTTTCATAGAAAAGCCGCCATTCAACTAATAATGAACTCTATTTGACAGTTCCAACGATTCAATTTTTCTGTTCGAATTGTCTGCGTTTGTGAAGTAATAAAAATAGCAAAAAAGTGTCGTGACAACTTTTCGTAAGAATTTTTTCCGTCTAGCCCCCTTTCACAACGCGCGATAAGGAACTTCGTTCCAATTATAATAATAATAATAATATCATTTATTTCGGGTAACAAAAGACCCATAACATATATACCTTACAGACTATCATACATATTTATAAAAACCACAAAAACCACAAACTCAAATCAAATCTGCTACGGTGGGCTAATAATTATTATTAGTACAGTAGGTATGTCTAAGTACTGCTTACCATAAACATGATATTGAACAGTTGACTGACGCCTCCATGACTGGATGGGGTGATGTTTACAGAATGAAAGAAAAGAGCCTATGGCTTTTGGAGCAAATATGAGAAAATCGCCATATAAACTATTTATTGCTTGTAATATTTATGGCATTAAAGGTATTTTGTAAACTATAAGCAATACCTTAACATCCTGTTGTCTGCAGATAATAATACAGCAATATCTTATATAAACAGAATGGGTGGTATTCAGTACCCACAATTAAATAACTTTGCCAGATTCAAACGGCAGTGGTGCGAAGAGAGACTTAGTTAACTCTTTGCCTCCTACATAATAAGTCTAGTGAAAATAAATAGGTTGATAAAAATGTCCCTTAAAATCATTTCAGACATAGAATGGGAATTAAACATTGCATTTCTACAAATTGTATCTGGACAGGTTGCACCTGAAATAAATTTATTTTCATCCCACACTAATTCTAAACATATTTCCTATACCTCCTGGAAACCAAATAAGAAAATCCAAAGGCAATCAGTTTTGATGCTTCTAATTTGTCCTGGACAGAAAATTTCTTTCATGCTTTTTCTCCATTCAGTTAATATAAAAATAAAAATATTTCAAATGAGAAGGCAACAGGTATTATAATCATGTCCCACTGGCCTTTACAAACTTGGTATCCTATAATGCATACTATGCTTGCCTGAAGCTGATATATTTTAAACCTCAAAATATCTTTAACATTTTCCTTTGAGGGACCATCACCCTCTTACCTTCAATTAACTTTGATTGCAGGATTATTATCAGGCAAGCTTGGCCAAAAAAGGGCTATTTCCCTCACATCAATGGATGCCATGTTGGCACTTGGCACCCCCTTTCACATTAGGTAATACAGTAAAGCAACATAATGTGACATAAAATTTGGTGAACCTTCTGTCAGGAACATATTATAAACACATTCACTACATCTATACCATTTGTTATGTATTTCCAAACTAAATTATTTGACTCTGGAGCTGCCTATTGAACCCTGAATCTCTTTAAGTCAACTCTATCTCCAATAATAGGCTCTAAAATTGGGGGGGGATGATCGTATTAAGAGGCTCTATAGAGGATTCTATAAGTTGAAACCACCATTACTAAAATTTCGAAAAACATGTTATCCAAATAATGTTCTAAGTGAACTCCCAATATGACATTAAGTTTGGACAAAAATTTCAAAGAAACTAATGATTTTGTTTGCACTAAGCACAGCACAATGAGCACAAACCTTGTAATAGTCATAATTTATTTAACCCTTTCCCTGTGCAATGACCCAGGGGTGGGTCATTGAGATTGTTTAATTATTGTGCCTACTTGACACACAGTCAACGTGTTAAATATCTATTATAACATCGAGTGGAAGTTTTGTTAATATTGTCATTACTAATAAAGTATCGGCTGCGGGACTAATTCGGCCTAATCATTTACAAAGGTTTAAAAAAAAAAAAAAAAAAAAGTCTGAGATTTGTCCAGCTAGGATATTATGTGATAACATGAGATTTATTAGAGATATATAAGGTCATAATGTTGTTTTTTGTCACTTGAAAACCCCATATACTGGCTTCTACTACTGGTAGTTGGATTAAAAATATTCTCTCAGGCTGCGGTATTGATCATCAGACAGATGGCTGATTGGACAAATAATGAACATTTGCAAAATTGTATAGCCGACCAATTCTTAATTCAGGAAAGGTTGCCCATGCAGTGCTTAATGCTGAATAATAGTAAATTTATAAATATTTTAGTTTACACTATTGTCACTGGTATTGTGATTTTAAACGTGACCTCATAAATGACTTTGTAAGTTGGTCAAAACCAGAAGTTATGTACCAAATGAGGCTGATTAATTGAATACTTAATATGATAAACTACTAACTGTTAATATTAATAAATAATGCCCGCCTATAGTTGTCCCACTGCAGGGCAAAGGCCTCTTCTCATACAGAGAAGGTACGAAAAAAAAAATGAAAATGTTTTATTATAAAACTATGTTTATTATTATTTTTTAAACATCTGTTTTGAAGGACATTTGGGTCAGGGTCATCTCAAGTTTACCTACTATTTCTCTAAACATCTGCATTGTTTAATATATCGAGAACGAAGCACGCAGTATAATAGATGATCAAACGAACTTACCTATGTGAAGTTCGATCATTATTATACAAAGTGCTTCGTTCGAAGATATATGTTCCCTACCCACCCCACCCCAGGTAAAATTGAGATGACCTTACAAGAATCTAAAATTAATGACATTTCCCATTTAGGACACAGATAACGCACACTAATACTTACGTTTAGTTTTAGCTCTGAAAATTGCGTTTAGTTGCCGAGTAACACGAAGATGCTGTATTGTTTTATATATCTTCGAACGAAGCACTTCGTATAATAATGATCAAACTTCACATAGGTAAGTTCGTTTGATCATCTATTAGCGGTTTTTAGCTGCAAGGCTCGAAACATGCCGTCCTTTCCAGGAAACACATTCACTACACGTGCCATGGGCCAGGCCAAAGGAGGAGCATTGATTCTCTAATAAGTACATAATAAAGTACAAGTGCACCTACAGTTACATTAGGCATAGATTGATACCACTTATTTCTATTCTGCAAAGTATTTAAATAATATGTATTTATACCAAGCCTTCCAAAATCTTTGTTGTAACTGTATACATTGTTGCCAGAACCCCAGCCTATTTGTTTTGGTTTTAGCAATATCTAGTTCAGGGTACATAGTTAGGGCTGTACCTATAAGGTAAGTGATCTGGAGTTAGGTAACAGTAATCATTGACATCTTGAGAGAGTGGTAAAGTAGGGCGCGAATTAAGCACGGCCTCTATCTGACATAAAACAGTGTGTAACTGCTCGTAAGTTAATGCAGCATCTAATACGATTCTTTTTAAATGGTACTTCATGCTTTTCACAGCCGCTTCTGCAAGCCCTGCGAATACCGGTGCATAACTAGGCGTAAAATGAAACTTAATGCCTTCTTTCGCGGCATAAGCTTGCACAAGCGTCTGATGATCTGCAGAACTATTAAGCTTGTACAGCTCAGCTAGTTGGCTCCTTGCCCCACGAAAACAACCAACGTTATCGCAAAATACGTCGCTGGGCAAGCCACGCCTACTTATGAACCTTTTGAAAGACGCCAGGAATGCATCAGTTGACAGATCTGAAGTCAACTCTAAGTGAATTGCCTTCGTGACAAAACATACATATATGCATACATAACCTTTACCGACTATAGCTTTTCTTACACGCGAATTCTTGACTTGGATTGGCCCAGCGAAGTCCATGCCTACTTTTTTAAATGGTCTGCATGATGTCACGCGGTGTTGAGGCAAGGATCCCATTAACTGCTTCGCTGCACCAGCTTTCAACCTAAAACAAACCAAGCATTTATGAGTAACTTTTTTGACTTGTCGCATGCCGTTAATTAGCCAGTATTTTTGATTTAAGTTAGCCATGAGTGACTTAGGTCCAGCATGTAACAACCTAACATGTTCACTCTGTATGATAAGTTCAGTTATTCGCGATTCTCTAGGTAGAATGATAGGATGCTTTTGTGCGGTCGGTATATCCGAATTGTCTAAACGACCCCCTACCCTGATCAGGCCATCTGAATCCATGAATGGGTGTAGGGCTTGTAGTGGCCCTCGTACGGTGTTCACGCCGCGAACCGGTCCGCGGGGACGAAAGGGGCCTGACAGGGGCGCGCGGGAGAGGCGCGCGCGCGGCTCGCACCCGCGCCCACTACACACCGCTACCGCGCTCCACAGTGAGACCACCACCTCCAATTTTGAAAATAATATTTATCAAAACAATTTAAGTAAATTATGTAATTTAGAATTGACTGTCCATTGTGATTTTACATGGTTTACGTCTACAAAACATATAGAACTGAGGCACACATTACTAAAACTGTTAAGTCTGTTACTCATAAGAAAATATTGTAAAATAAATAATGAAAAGTTCACGACTACTGAAAACAAAACTGGTGATACATATAAAAAAGCACAAATACAGAGTAAGGCATAATAAATAAACATTCATTGAAATGTGATTTCTTTTATTTATTTTTTAGCATTAAATTCCCAATTGCACAAATTTACTAGAAATACAATAATATTCTATAATTATACGTATTTTCCATCGATAAATATGTCGATAAAGGCGCAGCACTAGTGTTTATCGTAAATTTGAATCGATATACTCCCATCACTACGTTACTTTGACGTTTGTCACTCATGTGAATGTCAGAAGCAAGAAGCTTATAGATAAAAGTGGAGGCAACACTCTAAATACCTAAGTGAAGCCAACTGTGGGCAGACGCTCTCTTTCTGAATGCATACATAAGATAAAGAAAACACATATCACTGTCTCGTTCTGATGTATGCATTCAGAAAGAGAGCATCAGCCCACATTTGGTTTCAAGCTTTTGTTCGAAGTGTTGGCTCCATTTATACCTATATCTTCATGGTCAGAAGCAATATAGTATAGCCAACATAACCAACCTAACATTTATTATCGTATGTTTGGTATTGAATTGCGTAGCTGTTCAAGTAGCTAAAACCAAAGTACCGGGTGCCGTCTCTTAAACGTAGTGATTATATACTCTTTGATGTCTATTTACATTACATATTTATCTATACAGAAACGCTATTAAAGCATAAGTTGTTTGTACGAAGTAGTTTCAATTCAAGTACTAATTAAGAAGAACCCGACCATCACAAGAGCTGATCGTTAATATCAGCTCCGACATCTGGCGACCGTAAGACCGAACCTCGAAGAATATTTGGATAATCTGCACGGTGACGCTATTTTTCTGGAATCTTCGAAATCTTTCTGGAATTCTGGGTGAGCTAATTGCTGGTGCCGCACTGCATGGCATGCACAATACGCTAGAAGAAGGACGTACCCAGGGGAGTTTGGCTTTTTATTCCTTTCTATCCGCCTATTTCCTTTTCTAGGTATCAATTGTGTGAATAGTGTGTGATTTTCGTCGTGCGCAGGCTAGTGTCCATGCTTGCTTATTATTACACGCGCCTTTTACGTGCACTTTAACCTTTATTTCACAAGTGTTGGTCAGTGGTTTTATTTCTCACAACGAAAAGTGTTTCTCATTCTTCTTCATTTGCGAAAATTGCATAGTAAGTTAATTGCATTTCTTCTTAAAATAAATACCATCTCAAATTAAATGGTAAATGCACTAGATTACAGCAAATGTAAGCTTTAAAATCATTCAAGTAACTTCAAGTTTCTTACATATTCTGAGTAAACGTTTCAGTGATCGGTTGCCGCGTGGCGCGCACGCGTTCGACCCAGAGCTGTGCTGTGTGCTGGCGAGCTCAGCGTGGTTGGCGTGCCCGGTGACTATTCAGACTTGGTGTAGCGTGTGTCATCCTTAAGTATACGTGTTGGACGGACCATCGAGCCTCTTTATATATGGGTTTAATTGCACAAGTTATTTTATCTAACTTCTTTATTTGTCCTAACATTTTTACTTTTCTTTGAAATGCCTGAATCTAAAGCAGAGCAGGGTTCTGAGAGGAGAGAAGAGAAACGCGTAGATATAAAAGAGTTAATAAAACAGAGAGGTACATTTAAAATGCGTTTAACAAAATTTAAAGATCATATTGCCATTTTAAATCAAGTTAGCTCAAGTGAGATTACAAAACAACAAATTAAAGAATTAGGATTACGTTTATGTAGAAGTCAAGCTCTTTTATCAGAGTTTGATGCAATACAAACGCAAATAGAAATGCTATCAACAAAGATAGACGAACAAATCGATGAATGAGATACCGTAGAATCTCAATTTTATTCTCTCATCTCAGCAGCCCAAGAAATTATTGATTCTCATTCTAGTAGTGAAGAGTTTAAAAGCGTAGGTGCAAAAACAATTTGTTCAAGTTATGACAGTTGTAATAAATTAAATAACATTCAATTACCAACAATAAAACTTCCATCATTTGATAGCAACTACCTCAAATGGTTGGAGTTTAGAGACACCTTCGCTTCTATTATCCATTCGTATGAGTCCATACCTGATATTAATAAGTTCCATTACTTACGCTCCTCATTAGAGGGCACTGCTGTTGTCGTAATAAAGTCTATAGAGTTTACCTCTCAGAATTACAAGGTCGCTTGGGACCTACTATGTAAACGTTACGAAAACAAAGATTATCTTTATCGTTATCGTGCAATCGTTTATCGTGCAAGCAAGCAGGCAGCATGCAAGCAAGCATGCAGCGTGCAACTATATGTAGTATGTATCTCTGTATGTCTTTATACTCTTTATATTGTATTAACTATTGTATCATCTGGCCAGTAATATACGAGAATTCTTCTTAGTAACATGTGTTTATGTTCGCTCCCTACGTCGCCACCTTACATGGCGACCCTGCCAGGATGGGTGGTCCGTTGATTCACGCGGATACGGTTACAGAGGCGGCATCACGGTGAAATTCCTGCGGCCAAATAAGGAGTGTGAACTGTAAACAATTGTGTCCCAGTGCAATGTTATTAGATTATTTAGAACGCAATGTTTTATTACGATTTTAATTTGCGTCTACGATTATCGCGCGGCCGTGTTTCCCTGACTTTAAACTTGACCACACTACACATGGTTTCTGTCACGGCTACGGCGTTGCGGGGCTCCGGCGGTACCACGCGAGCTTATCGTCGCAGATGGTATTCACGCTCACCAGTCACCACCACAGCTTCGGCTTAGCTTAGCTTAGCCTCAGCCGCGGCGGCGGGCGTTAAAACCACCTGCTCCTCAGCTCGCTGGCCGCCTCGCCCCTCCGCGCCTACGCGAATTTAAATTACACTCTAGGGGTAGGGCAGACAAGACTACGTGGAGTCGGTTTCACAGCAATTCGTTTCTGTCATTAACTTTTGTGGCACAACATATTGACTTTTTAAGATTATTTTTGTTATTGTCTTTCTTTTTATACCTATATATTTTTGTTGAAATAAATTCCATAGAAAAATACACCGAATAAACAATATTCGTTAAAAAGTAATTCTACTGTTTGATAAGTTAGTTAAACAAAAAAATGTGATTAAAAATTCTTTGAATTGTGTTTCTGTGAAATATGTTTCATTCAAGTAAATAGTCTTTGAAACAATAATAGTCGAAATAAAAATACAAGAACCAAATATTATATGAAACATTTTCTGGGAAACGAAATTCTATGAAATTTCTGTCTGCGAAACAAGGGGACACCATTTTGAATATATATGCGTAGCTGAATTGAATCAGAATCCTAATTTTAACAGTTTATTCGGAACATTGAAATTCGGAATTTCGTTTTTCGGACCAAGAACTCATCGAGCATTTGAGTCTTCGAACATATGAAAATCGGAAAACATACAAATCGGATTTACGACATTCGGTAAAATAACTTTCGTGATTTTAAATAATAGAGATTATAATTTTTAGGTATTATGAAATTCGGACTTTTGAAAATCGGAATATCGAAATTCGGAATAAAATATTTCGGAATATTTGGGTGTTCCCCTTCACTATAGGGCGCTTCAAATAGCCGTTTTTGGTTTTTAGAGTCACCACTCTCACAAGTTCGTCTTGTCCTGGATGAACTTCCATCACACGCCCCATGGGCCATTTTCCTGCTGGTAAATTATCGTCATGTATGACTACTAAATCACCCACGTTTACATTCTTCTGGTTTTTCATCCACTTGTTTCTGGCTGAGAGTTGAGTCAAGTACTCAGTTCTCCATCTCTTCCATAAGTCCTCAAATAATTTTGATACTAAATGCCATCTGGTTCTGGCGTCTTCTGGTGAATCTATTATGGTTAAACCTGGTCGTGCTGATAGGAAATGAGCTGGTGTGAGGAAATTTAAATCTTCAGGGTCTTCTGATAGCGCACAAAGCGGTCGTGAGTTGAGGCAAGCTTCTAGTTTTGCTAACAGTGTGGTGTATTCTTCGAAAGTCAATTTTTGTAGACCGATCACACGTTTGAGGTGGTGTTTGAGACTGCGCACGGCTCTTTCCCAAAGTCCTCCCGCATGAGGCCAAGATGGTGCGTTAAAATGCCATTCGATGTTTAGTTCTGTTATCTCTGTAAAGAATGTCTCACGGAAAACGTTCTCAAGTTGGTTATATTCTTCTTGTAGCCTTCTGTTGGCTCCGACAAAATTGGATCCATTGTCATTGCCAACGGAGCCCGATGTAAGTCTGCGTGCAGCTAAGCCGAACACTCCGGTGTATATCTCCCGCCTGCACTACGCCACTAAGGCGGAGGACATCGTGGAGTACGTGCGCCGAAAGACGAAGTACACGCCGAGGGTGCAGTTACTGGAGTCGCGCCACAACGTTAACTTCAAGGCGTTTGTGGTGCGAGTACCGAATTGTTTTCTGCCCCTCGTCATGGAAGAAGACTTTTGGCCGCAGGACGTGGTGTTCCGTCGCTTCCGCGGACAAGTGCCACAGGACAGCACAAAGACAATTTAGTGCAAAGTGAAGTGCTACTAACAATAGTCTTAAGTCTTTACTACTAACAAAAGTTACAAATTATAAAATATGTATGTTTAGGTTAAAGTATTTATCTATGGGCCTATGCAGCCTGATAATAAATGGATTATTATTATTATTATTCTCGCTGTAGATGTGGCGTGGAGCTCCGCGCCGTGCTGCCATTCTGTTTATTGCGGCTAAGAACGCTGAGCTGGTTAAATCAGACACGAGTTCTAGATGCACAGCCTTCGTCACCATGCATACGAAAAGTGCTATATAACCCTTGGTAGTCTTTATTCCGCGTCCTTTGTTCGCTTTCACTTCGACGAAGCCTGTGTAATCCACACCACAGTGAAAGAAGGCGCTTTCAGGGTTCACTCTGGATGAGGGTAGGTCACCCATGAGCTGATATAGTTGGATGGGCTCTTGCTTCTTGCATGTAACACGTTGTCGTATGAATTTCTTAGTGGCCATATATCCGCTGATTATCCAATAATTCTGACGAATGTTTGATAAAGTAAGGCGCGCTCCACCATGGTAGGTTAGTTCATGAGCGTACTTTATTATTAGTGTGGTTAATCGATGGTTATGTGGTAATATGATTGGATGTTTCATCTGCGGATTTATTTGAGCGTTCCTTAATCTTCCCCCTACTCGCAAGATGCCATCTTGGTCTAGGATTGGGTGTAGTGGTAAGAGTTTACTTTTCGAATGCACATTCCCATTATTTTGTAAATAACTGACGTCACTGGCAAACTCCATTTGTTGCATATTTTTAATAATTAACAGTTTTGCTCGACGGAGTTCATGTAATGTGAGATAAGGCTGACGGCCTTCTTTTGCAGTAGGTAGTCTCAGTATCCATGCAAAAACACGTATAATTTTAACGATGGAATTCAATTTGTTAAGTAAATGGTAAATAATGTTTGGTATGGTCATGGTTTCATTTTGGTGTTGTTCCACCACTACTGCATTAGACTGCCTTATCTCTAAACTGGTTTCATGGATGGTTTCTGGTTTGTCATGGTTTTGGAATGATTTAATCCAAGAGGGGCCCTGCCACCACAATTCATGTTTCCTTAATTGGTTTATTCTCAATCCACGGCTTGCACAGTCAGCTGGATTTTCACTGGTTTTGACATAACTCCATTTTTCTTTTGGTATTATCTTGGTGATTAATTAAATGCGATTTGCGACGAATGGTTTCCATCTCGCTGGATCTCCCTGGATCCACCCTAAAACTGCTGTTGAGTCACTCCAACAGTATATTTCCTGGTTGTGCTGCTCTAGGCAATTTTTAACTTTCTGCATCAGCTGTGATAATAGTTGTGCACCCATCAATTCTAACCTTGGTATGGATATATCTTTGCTAACGGGTGCCAGTCTGGCTTTTGCGGCCACTAGTGTCACCTCACTAGAACCACATTGGGTGCTGACTTTACAATATATAACTGCAGCGTACGCCCTGTTCGACGCGTCACAAAATCCGTGTAGTTGTATGTCACGGGTTTGCTTCGTACCTAGCCATCGTTTAACTTCTATGGTGTTGATGTTTTTTATTTCTCTTCTCAAATCTTGCCACTTGATCTCAATTTCCTCTGGTAGTGTGTCATCCCATTTGAGGCTTGACAGCCAAACACTTTGAAACAGCATCTTCATGGTGATACTTATTGGTGTAATCCAGCCTAACGGGTCGAATATCTTAGATATGTCTGAGAGAAGCGTCCTTTTGGTTGGTTTTGATACAGATGCTGGTTCCAGTTTAGATTCAAAGATGAAATGATCCTTTTGTGGATTCCATCCAAGCCCCAATGTCTTTGTTGAATCTGTTTGTTTAAATTCGTAAATTTGCTTGTTCCACAAATCTTTTTCTAGGTCAGCAAGTAGTTGCGGTTCATTTGTTGCCCATTTTCGTAAATTAAATCCGCTCTTGCTGAGTAGCTGCATCAGATCTGATTTCAATTGTTTTGCTTGTTCCTTGGAATGAGCTCCGCCACAGTAGTCATCCATGTAGAAACACTCTTCTAATGCTTTTGCTGCGTTAGGAAAATTTTGTTGTTGTTTTTTGTTTTGTTTTGTTGTTTGGATAGGTTGGTCTGGTGAATCCCTCCATAGTATTTTCTGGTATGTCTGATCTTCAGGATGTACCATTATTTGCCGATACATTTTCTCAATATCTGCCGTAAAAACAAACTGATACTGCCTCCATTTTAGTATCAACTCCTGAAGATCTTGTTGTAGGTTGGGACCTCGGTACATGACGTCATTTAAGCTATTTCCCGATGACGATTTAGCCGACGCATTGAAAACAACACGCAACTTTGTAGTGGTTGACTCAGCACGTGTGACGCAGTGGTGTGGTAAATAGCACTCGGGTTTCAGGCTTGTTGTTGACGGTATCATATGGTTTAATTTAAAATACTCGTTCATAAATTTCGCGTATTCCGCTTTCAATTCCGGATCTTCTTGTAGCTTTCTTTTTAAGTTACGATATTGTGCCAAGGCCAATAGTTTAGTGGCTCCTAGTTGTTCCCTGATTTCTGGTTTGAATGGTAACCGGACTTGGTATCTCCCATTTACTAGTCTCTCTGTTGTTGACAGAAAATATTGTAAACATTCATGATCTTCGGTCGACATTTCAATCTGTTGGTTGATGTCTTCGTTTTCCCAGAATCTGCGTAAGTCGTCCATGTTGTGTAGAACGACGTTACACCTGTATTTTGGTGTCATTGTCCCACAAAGCAACCATCCGAGTTGCGTCTGCTGGGCTATTGGTTGGTCTTCGCTATCACCTCTCAAAAGGCCACCTAGTGCTATCTTGCAGTATACATCTGCTCCGAGCAGTAGGTCCACTGGTCGACGGGTATTGAATTCTGGGTCCGCTAAATTTATGTTTTGTATATGGTGCCATGATGGTTTTATGATAGATTTATTTGGTAAACTTTTTATCAGATTGTTCATTATAAGGCAAATTCACTATAAATTGATTTAATTCGAATAGTCATTACTCCCTTACAGCTGTTTTCTTTCTCCCCTACACCGAATATGGTTCCTTTACACTGTTGTCTACGTAATTTCAGAACTTGTGCGGCCTTTTCGCTTATCAAAGAAATCTGTGACCCCTGATCAATCAAAGCTCTCATGGTATGATATGTGCCATCTGATCCAGGAACCATCACTAAGGCCGTTGCCAATAGAGTTTCGGACATGTTATCCCAAGATACATGGGTTGAAGTTGATGCCTGTTCATCATTGGTTACGCATGATGTCGTAAGTGTGTGCGCCGCTTTATGGTTTGGTTTTGCTGATGTGTTTGGTCTGGTTTTGGTTGCAATTGCTTCATGCAGTAATGAGTTATGCTTAGCGTTGCATTTGCGACATGTTTTATTGGAATTGCATGGTTTATTAAAATGGTTAAATAGGCAGTTTGTGCAACAGTTCAAATTGTTAACAGTTTTTAATTTTTGCTCGTCCGACATTTGCAAAAATTGGGTGCACATCCATAATCCGTGATCAGCATTACACAATGCGCAGGTGATGGACCGCGAAATGTGGAGCGATTTCGTATTGGTTTTGATATTATGTGGAATATTTTTATTTGCTGTCTGCTGGTTATAATTTGAACTATAATATTTGCGCTGGTTTGCTTGATAATTTTGATGGTTT